>LPNX010766947.1:72688-210562 GCA_001517045.1 Pseudotsuga menziesii
TGAATATTCTAAGATGGATGACTTCTGGTTTCTTGCCGGAGAAGACTTCTTCAGGAATCTTGTTCTCAAGTACTCTATGTGGAGTATGGTTCTATACATACATTGTTGTTCTAGCAGCTTCAGCCCAAAGATGCATAGCAAGATCTTGATCATGAAGCATTGCTCTTGCAGCTTCCATGATGGTTCTATTCTTGCATTCCACAATCCCATTCTGTTGTGGATTATAAGGAGTGGACAACTCCCTCTTAATCCCTAATTCTTTACATAGCTCTTTGAATTCATTTGAAGTGAATTCTCCGCCATTATCTGATCAAAAAGCCTTGATCTTCTTTCCAGTGTGATTCTCAATCAGGGCTTTGAATTCCTTGAACTTACTGAATGCTTCCTCTTTGTTCTTCATGAATTAAACCCATGTCTTTCTAGAAAAATCATTAATAAAAGAAACATAGTATGCATACCCGCTTAGTGAGTTTGATGACATAGGACCGCATGCATCTGAGTGGATGATTTCTAGTATACTTTTGGCTTTGCTTTTGCTTCTGGGAAATGTCTTCTTTGTATTCTTCCCTTTCGCACATCCTTTGCAGACCCCATCATGTTTTGCTTGGAATTCTGAAAGACCTTCAACAGCTTTGCTTGCAACATGTAGTGCTCTATAATGCACATGTGCAAGCCTTATATGCCAAAGCTCATTTCACTCTACTATGTCATGGACCAAGGCTTGTTCTGGATGACCCTTCAATTTGTACAGACCTCCTTCTTGTTCTCCAATCACTACGGCATCATCGATAGTCTTTCCTCTAGGCCACATAATGACATGACCATCTATGAATGCAACCCTCATTCCTTTTGCATCCAATGCTGATATGGAGAGAAGGTTCTTCTTGAGTCCTGGCACAAACAATACTTCTTTCATTGTTAGAGACTTACCAGAGTCTAGTTTATATGAATATTCCCCACTACCTTTTATTGGATATTGGTAGTCATCTCCTAGCTTCACCTTGTGAGGTGATTCATGTTCTGACAGTATTAGAAAGGATTCCTTGAATCCCATCATATGTTTGGAAGCCCCACTGTCTATAAGCCAATCATTACTACCATGAGTAATGTTACCTATGAGAGCAGAGATCAAAACATATTCATCCTTGCTTGAAGAATCTTCACTTTCATATCTGGATCTCTTCTTGGATTGTTCATCATCCTCTGCAGCATGAGCATGATGTCTTCTTTTGTTCCCCTTCTTCTTATGAGAGTAGGCCTTGTTCTTAGGATAGTCTTTTGCAAAGTGTCCTCTTTCATCACATGTATAACATCTTATTTTAGATAGGTCTCTTCTAATGTTATATTTATGATGAGGATCCTTACCTTTGGAGTAATGAGGTCTTCTTCTGCTTCTCTTGGAGTGAACTATGAGAGCTTGGTCTTCACTTCCCATCTTCTCTTCTCGAGCTGCTATCCGTGCTTCTTCTTGAGAAAATTCTTCCCATAGTCTACTAAATTTGACTAACTTATTTCTAGCACAGATTCCTTAAATGAAAGCATCCCATGACCTAGGAAGCCCATTCAAAGTAGTCATCACAATCTCTGTATTTTCCACTTCTTCATCAACAGCTTCTAATTGTTCCTTGATCTAAGAAACCCTTGTGAAGTAATACTGGATATTTTCTACATTCTGAATCTTCACATTCTTCAGTTGATTCCTCAGAGTCATCTCCTGGTTTATGTTCTTTCCTTCAAACAACTTGGTTAGGGCATCAAACATAGCTTTAGGTGTCTTAAGAGAGGACACCTATGGGATAAGGTGATCCTTGATAGAATCAGCAATGATCCTCTTTTCCATAACCATCTTCTTCTTATGTAAGGCCTTTGCCTCATCTCCCTCTGGAACTGGAACCTCCTCATGAATGTAGGAGTCTAATTCATTCTCTTCTAGGACCAGGGAGATCCTATACTTTCAGGCTCAAAAGTTATCAGCTCCCTCAAGATTTTTATCAAGCTTGTTATGATGAGACATCTTTAAAAAATCCTGTAGAGCTGGTTCAGGAGCAAATTAGGGTTTTACTTTTTCAGAGTTTTGTCTACCCAAATGCTTTGAAATTTGTCCCTAACTTCGATTTTGGGGAGGAGATCAATCCAAGCCTAGGCTCACTGAAAAATTCCTCTTCTGTGAAAAGCCCTAATTTCCAATAGCAATGACAGGTCCAAAACTGAAAAACCTCATAATTGGATTCTGCTTTGACAGAAAGATGTGCCCTAAGGAGGAGAGTTGTTCCACCTTACTTTTGCTGAAAATATGTGGAGGAAGATCCACAAACTAGGAATCCCTAGTTCCCGCAGCTACACAGTGTATTCTTCTCAGTTTAGCTCTGATACCATGTTAGTTTTTCAACACTAAGCTAGCATCATTAGGATCTTTTAACTAAGAGAATAACAAGTACAGCAATCAAACACAAGAGACAATGAACACAGTGTTTTTCCTCAGGGAAACCATAAAGGAGAAAACCCCACAACTTTCTCAGAGATAGAATCAGAACCAAAATAGTAAAAGCCCCAAAAATAGTATGTGATCTCCCGACAGTAGTAACGTTCTTCTTATCTAGCCCCAGTGTCTTCTCCTTCCTCAACTATTCACTATAATTGAGTGTGGATGAGTTGTTTTATAAATAGAGACTCCAGTTCTCTATTTATACTAATCTCGACATGACTAAAACCCTACTAGGCCCGACCTCTACTAGGAGAGTCTAATAACCCTAGTGCCCCGGAACTGTGGGGACTTTAACCGTTAGACAATCGGAGGGTTACTCACTATGAACTGACATGACTTGTTTACATTATTGATCCTCCCGATAGGAACATTGGGGCATGACAATATGACTCAATTACATTATAGATACATCCTGGAATAAACATCGGGTTACAATATATAAGATACATAGATGAATACATTCCGAAGTTACACATAGATCAACACTTGCACTATATGGAAAACTCTCTGATAGTGATTGGATGTCATATCATCAAGGATGTCAAATGTCACGTCAGAATGGTCATCAAGGAATGAAACGATGACACGATTGACATCATCAGTTAATGATAGCAGATCTCAATGGTAGGGTCAAAAAATTGGCGGTGTATTTAGCACACATATGAAGGATCCCATCATAATAATGCCTCGAGTAAGTCATGATGGCATGTACGTCAAACAGGGTTGTTATACGTTGTGGACTGGTAACTGTCTGTAACTCATTTCGAGAAGTATTGCACTGAGTTAAGTTTACAAAAGAGTTGGTTTGGGTTTTTAGATGGAGTTCTGCTGAATAAGGTCGATGTGGTTGAAAGAGAAATGCAGACCTCCCTAAATACTGGGAAGCCTGTGCATGAGACTGTTGTCCCAGCAGAGGTTGATGAACAAGTTATAAGTAAGTGAGTTAGTTCAGCCGTGATAGAGGTCTCTGGCGAAGTCATCCTTGTCTATGTTTATCCCATTCATTCTAAGGCACCAACACAGGCAACCACGAGGAATCAAGATGGGACCAGAGTTCCTGCTGCACTTGGCAAATTCTGCAGGAACATGGAAGCGGGTCCTTCAGGAAGTGTTGGCTGATCCTGGAAGGACCAATTGGCCAGATGTGGCCTAATCTAGGATAAATAGAAGTACCAAGTGGCTATATGTGTCCTAAACTAGCCTAGATGGAAGGACCAAGTGGATAGAAGCTCGGCTCCAAACTAGGCCGACATCCACTTTGCGAAGGGCGATAGAAAATGGAGAATGAGGTGGTCTTTGTCAAATTTGGAGCATGATGGCCTTGCCAATTATATATAAGACCATAAATTTGATTACATAAGCTATAATAGACGTGCAAGGAGCAGTTGTGACCAGTACTGTGAGTCAGCAATACATGTGTGATAGTTTCTTCTTTCCAGGATCAAGGAAGACACCATGGCCAACTGACGGGGCTCAAGGATGATCCACAAGATTGTGTTGGAGGCCTATTTGTAGGGGTTTGGGTAAGTGATTTTTCCATCACCTTAGAGGATGCACAAGCTCACACAACACCGCGTAGGACCAAATCCACATGATAGGCAAAAGAATAACCATTTTTGGAATTTCTTATGCAATTTTCTACCGTTTGACCACATTTTGTGGATATAGGTCACTAGTTTGTTAGAAGTTAGTTAGAAGTGGACCTTGGATGTAAAGGAGCAAGCCTATATATAGAATTAGGATTGCAATTGTAATATGATTTGGATATATTGTATCATTGAATCGGTGTGTAGCATCATAGAGGTGGAAGATCAATTGATCAGTCTGTTTTGTGATCAGTGTTGTGATCTTGTCGCTTCATTTTGTTCTTGAGCAGCTTTGGATCTGTCTGTGTCGATCAGCTCTTGAATCTTGGGTTGTGATCAGTCTCCTGTGATGGAGAAGTATTGTCTGAAGTGGATCTGTTTGTGCACAAGTAATAGGACATGATGGATGTTTCCCTAAATTGGTTATGTCTCTTACTTCTTTCCTGTCATTATGTGATGCAATGTTAATGATGAATATGTTATATGAATGAATGTTACTGCTATGATGAAGAAGCTAATGATGCGACCCATGAATAATCCACTAGTTATGCTGATATATCTATGATGAATGCTGCAATTCTGATTAATTGTCTTTGAAATATCTGATGATGATGTTGTTTAGATGTTGATGCCCCACCCTCCCTTCTTACTGACGAAAACTTGGTTCCAACAGCTCCGCCTTGACATCTCGAGTGAGACTTCATCCACTATGTGGGTATTGTTAGGCAAGGTTAAACCTATTTGGGTTGGTGCTAAGGGAGATCACACTGGTTGGGCATCGACAAAGTGGGAACCCCTATCAACAAGGCTTTGTTGGTGGGTTTCGCCATTAATTAGGTTCATCCTGCTGCTCCTGCAACAACTTCATAACTGGTACCCCTAGAGATACTAGAAAAACTACTTCATCTCCATACACCAATTGGAATGGTGACATTCCAATATCCCTCTTTCTCCTGATTTTGTCCTCCCACAAAGCATATTTCAGATTTGTATGCCATGCTCTTTTATGAGTCTTCCAACAACTTCTTAATTATCCTCACCAAGCTCTTGTCAGAGGATTATGCCAGTCCATTACCCCGTTGATAATATGCAGTAGAATGATTCAAACTTATATGATACTTGTGAAAGAAATTTATCATCATCCTGGACTTAAAAGCAGATGCATTATATGTTACAATCCTCTTAGGACAGCCAAATCTTGCCAAAATATTACTCTCCATAAAATCTATTATCATTGCATCTGTATCTCTTCTAGTAAGTATTCCTTCAATCGACTTTGTAAAATAATCAATTGCTGTTAAGATAGACTTATGTTGTCCTGAGGAGTTCAGATTTATTTTCCCAATGAAATCCAACCCCCATTGTTGAAAAGGTGCTTCTACTGATATGAGATTAAGAGGGAGTGGAACCACTTTCCTCTTTCCATAAAAAATATGGCACTGATGACATTTGGTGATTTCTTTATACACATCTGAAAATAATGAAGGCCAATAGAATCCTTCTCTTAAAATTTTATTTGCATTTACCTTCCATTAATGATGTCCCCCATAATCTCCTTCATGGAAATATTTTTCTATTTTTTGAGCTTCATTCTCTAGAAGCAAATTCAATAACACTCCACTCGGATCCTTCCAATAAAGATATTGATTTAAAATATAGAATTTTGCAGCCTTCAACTTCACAAACCTTGCTCTAGTTTTACTTAACCCTGCAGGAGGTTGTAAATTTTGCAGCACTACCAATCCATGTCCCTTAATCCACTTTGTGGGCTTAATTTCAATGTCATATTCCAAAAGCACTGCAATCCATTTCGCTCTCCTCCCCTGCGGATCTGGTTTTGTAAGTATGCCCTTTACCACACTATTGGGAACATATGCGACTACATGTGAATGGAGAATGTAAATTCTGAAATATTTTAGGGCCTTAATCAAAGCATATGCTTGTTTCTCCATGATATCATATTTTAACTCTCCATCTCTTAACATCCTACTAAAAAATGCTATAGGTTTTTCTTCACCTTGATCATTCTTTTATAACAAAACAACTGCAACAATATGCTCTGAAGCATATGAAAATACTAAAAAATATTTAACAAAATATGGACTTACCAGCATCAGAGCTTCTGTAATAGCTGGCTTTGTATATTTGAAATACTTCTTAGCCTCCAATATCCATTTTATTTCATGATCCTTTTTCAGCATATTAGTAATGTTCATCACTATTTCAGCAAATCTAGGAATGAATCTCCTCAAGAAATTTACCTGTCCAATGAATGACTATACTTGTTTCTTACTTCTTGGTTCCTCCACCTTCAAAATTGCACTCACCCTATCTAGATCAATCCTTATTCCTTGTTTGGAAATAATATGGCCCAAATGTTTTCCTTCTTCTAGAGCAAAATTTGACTTCCTTGGATTTAATGAAATGCCATATTTTCTACATTTAAGGAAGACATTTTCCAAATGTTTGATATGTTCCCTGTCAGGCCTGGAATATATAGTAATATCATCCATGTAAATTACTACAAACTTGTCTCTTTCATTTGCAAAAGTGATGTCCATAGCATGCTGTAAAGTGGCTCCTACATTCATTAATTCTAAAGGCATCTTTTCTTACATGAATGTACCCCCATGGTGTAGTGAAAGTCATTTTCTCCTGATCTTCAGGAAGCACCTTTATTTGATTATAACCTGAAAACCCATCCATAGTAAAAATTCTCTCTTAACCTACCACTTTCTACAAAATCTGGTCCATCTTTGGTAAGGGGTAATTGTCCTTCAAAGAGACTTTATTCAAACTTCTAAAGTCCACACATAGTCTTATTTCACCATTTTTCTTTCTAACAGGTACCAAATTAGTAACCCATTTTGAGAATCTCAAGGTTACAATTATTTTTGCATTAAATAATTTTTTGATCTCCTTTTCAATAATAGGAAATGGCATTGGATTAATCCTTTCGAGTTTATGCGTAAATGGTTTATCTCCGGGATTAATTGGAATAATATGTTGTGTAATGGAGGTGTCATACTCTTTGAGGTCATTGTAACTCCATGCAAATATATCAATATATTTTTTCATCCGGTTAACATACTCATATTTTTCTTTAGCAGTCAATTTCTTGGACAGCTTTATGATTCTGGGATTCTCTTCGGTACCAATATTTTTATCTTGAACATCGTTTTCAGCAGGTTTTTCTTTAGGATCTCTGATGTCATAATTTTGATCAAAAATCTTCTCTAAGGGAATTAAACCTCTAGGAATATGATTACTCTTCAATTGAACTATATCTTTTCCTCCTAGTGAGCATTTCAAGTTCTCTGTTTCATCAATTCCTTCTTCATCTTCATCAACATCTTGAAAATTTTTAGAATCAACACTTTATTTTTCTATTTGGGTATTTACAAATTCACCAGAAAATTCCAAAAATATTTTGATTTGCATATCATCTTCAAAAACCTGCGAGTATTTAGTAATGTCTGGTATGGAAGGCCTGTTCACAATTCCAACCTTGTATTTTCTTTTACCTACAATAGGAGTCTTAAATTATCCAGTAGCAATTGCCAAAGAATCTTCCATTGTATTATCATATCTAGGAATACAATGATAAATCTTTGCATGTGACTGTAAATACATGGAGCAATACCAAATACATAAGAGTACAATGGCCATGAATAGGCATGATATACAAAATGTGTCATGTTTAGTCATCACCACGTACAATATGCAATAGATCAAAATCTCCAAAGTGGATGAAGATATACAATGGATCAAATATCCATAGTAGCTGAAGATATAAAATGGATCAAGATCTCCATAGTAGCTGAAGATGTCTGATATACACTGGAATCAAATCACGAGAGCTGAAATATCATGAACACTGGCACAATCAAGGAGGTAGCATATATGGAATGCCACCAAGCTGGAAGGTCTTCTACACAAAACGCTACGAATACATGTCCTACTATGTGAATAGATGTGTCGAGGTCGAACATAGTAGTTCATCGTCTGATTACCGGTGATTGATGTATATCGTTAATAGACGTGAGATCACCCACCGATAATGAAAATTGGAATCAAGGTATAGAGTGCAATATAACAAGTGTGAATAGATATGTTGAGGTTGAACACTTGGAAGAATCCATCAATCAGGGGACATTGATGTATTCCCAAAACTATCAATGGTGAGAGAACCTACCACTGATGACTATAACTCTCAAGGCACTCAAAGGACCCTAGACTCCTATTCTAGAATAAATGATGTTATGTTAATGTAATGGAATCCACTGGAAGGAGGGCATTAAGGCATCCCCCATCAACCAACATGAGGTACTCAGCAATGTTGTATAATGTGGAAGAACACAAACAATATGTGCATGAACCAGTAACAGTATCGGGAATGGCCAACATGCGAATTCAAGATAAATGCATAATGGCCTACTCAGGCTTCAACTTCCTTTGAACAAGAGCATAAGGTGAATGGTGACTAAAGGTAGGCAGCATGAACTCGATACGCAAATTGGGACATCTCTCTAACATAGGAGGCATCAACAGAGGCTCCATAGGGACTCGAAGCTTAACCAGTCGGTGGAAATAAACTCAGAGTAACGATTATAGCTCCTAAAGTCAAACTAATAACCCAACCAACGGATGTGATATACAGTGCTCTATTCGAAGGCAACACGACTCAACTACTGCCAAAGATAACATCTTTTCCTATCTAGATTTTTGGTTTTTTTATTTTTTTGGACCATTTTTAGGTATTTTGAAAAGCTTGAAAAAGAATAAAAGTGCTTTATAGTACAAATCTAGGAGGAGACAAGTGTCAGGGGACAAGAAAACTAGTTCCAAGCAGTGGAACATGCCTATGCTCAATGCAAGGATATATGTGCAGGATAATGACACTCAGAGGAAGATCTCCTCTTGGTAAAAGGAATTATCAAGCTGCAAAAGATATGTAAAAAGGCTCTGCTTGACTAGACATGAGACAAGCTCGGGCTATATGGTTGATAACTCAAAGTCAGGGAGCTGACATAAAGCTCAAGAAGGCAAGCAAAACTCATGAAAATGCAATTACAACTTGATATATACAAGGGATTCCCAAGGGAAATGGCCAGCGTAAAGTTCAAGAGGAGTATGAAGCTCTTACTCAAGGACATGGCGGGGCTAAAAAGCGACTCCCACACCCTAAAGGAGAAAGGTCAACATGGGCACCAAATGCAATAAAGGATCTAACTAGGGATCCCATGTATGGGAAAGCTCTACCATTCACATAACGCCACTTCTAAAAGTAGTATGAAGGTTCTGTGACATCATGGAATGGGTTCATACCTAAGGTTAAGATGAAATGGTCATAAGGTCATGCAAAATGCAAGCGGATGTGAAATCCTAACCTATATGCCAGTTTATACATGATACATGTAATAGACATGAATGGGTCAAAGTCTCAGTCAAACCGCACTCAAAATGGGCTCCTACCACATCATATTAGTCCAAACGGTCCAAAATGGTCAGAAATAGTCCAAAACTATAGGAAGTGGGTAAAAATTGCAAAACAATTTCTATAAAATAGTGAAAAATTAAAAAAATTCATACCATTTGAAAATTCACCCACCATAGTGCATTTGTGTCCAGAATTTCAAGGGTTGATTTTGGGAGCATCGTCCAACGAAATCACTCTGCGTTTGGTCCAGGTAATTCCCCATGCCCCCCTCTTTCACTTTCATGCAAAATATTTTTATTTTAATGGTCAATTTTTTTATTTAGGCCATCCCAAGATGTGTGTTTTGGCCATCCCAAGATGTGCGTTTTGGCCCACGCGGAAATCAGGTCTTTTTCCTTGTATAGGGTTGGATATATGTGTAAAAGACCAAGATACCCACGTACATACATGGTTGTTCTGAGAACAGTCATGTATAGGGACCGCAAAGATAATTTTAAAAGGCAAATACTTATGAAACTCAAAAAAAATTATGCAGGATGGTGCTATAATGGAGAGAGGGGTAACATGGTGATGTTGAAGAGGCAGTAAAAGGAGATATAATGGCTCAACAAGTGTTGAGGGCTTGTGGGTTATACAAATTTTGGTGCCTTGGAAGCTTGAGGGATAAACCAAGGCTACTATAGCTGCTAGTAGACTACTGGGATACAGATTTTGAATCTTTTCAGTTGGATGGGATGTCACTCAACATCATGGTAGAGGACATATATTTTATTACAGGTTTTTCCCAAAGAGGGGAGGTGGTGAACCTCCGATCCCATGGGACAAGAGGCGGGCTAACTATTAGATGAGTACATAATTGTGTATTGCCTTCCTTATACAGAGAAGGTTGGGAGTCAAATCCCGACAAATGCCATTCAGAACCTGGGTTGAAAGCCATACTATTGGTAATAAGCAGGATCGTAGGGTTAGCATCACTCCATCGGGCCTGAAGGCCAATGATGTTCTATGTAGTAGAGTGCACGTGACCTACGATATATTACTGGAGTACCTCGCTGCTAAGCAACATGAAGCAACAACTCAGTGACTACAAAATGAGCAGGTATGAAACTTTGGGTTCAACAACATACTGAGTGTATTATTTTTTGAGAGGGAACTGGGACTAAGCCCTAGAGTTGACATTGCTCCATACAAAGGCAGGCATCCATCTCAGCTACGTTGGACCCATGTCATGCGAAGACTAGGAGGGGGAATGGTGGCTAACCCCTATCTAGCAGACCTCTTCCTCTGGTGGCGGAGACAGATCATCCCCATAGACGACTACCCCTATGCAGGGATAGACTTCCGCAAAGATCCAGATATGCCACTACCACCAGGATTAGCATATGGAGACATCGGTAATGAATCCCAACACACATTTGTATTTTGAGTTATTATTATTATTTTGTATTTTTTGATATATGAAATCAAAAGACATGTTTTTGGTGTGACAAGACATAATGAAACTCTACCATGTACATGCAGATGTGGGACCACGATGGCCAGAAGGATTTCCTCGTCGTCGATGGAGGGAAAGAGGCAATGAGATTATGGGTGTGGATGTGGAGCAGATGCTCCAAAGCATTCACACAAACTTTGTTCGCTTGACACACAGGGTTCCCATGGCGCAAGTCAAGGACTTGCTTGAGGCTATGTAGCGCCAGGTGGTTGGAGTACCGCGGGCATGGGTTCGATTGTTTCGCTGGCTAGATAGAGCCATGGTGTGCTACCATGATCATCACCCTTCTCCGCCTTAGGCTTAGAGACCTAGGTGTATATTTTTGCATGACCGTGTAGTATATTTTGGTGGCTTGGAAGCCCCAATTTTGTATATGACACTTATGTATTATGACGTCACCTTTTTTGGAATTAATGAAAAATATTTATGATGATCGATTATTTATTCTATTTACATGTGTAAAATGTGTTTGTGAAATGCTTATGGCATGTGAAACAAATGCCAATCTAGTACATAGTTAGCATATGAATCAGCAACTTGATTAAAATTTCTTGAAATGTGAATGTATGATATGCTCTGAAATCGTCGTTCTAGCAATATTACATGCAAGAATATTCGTAACAATGTCAGACCCCTAACATGATACAAGCCATTAAGTTGTGAGACCACTAACTATGAATCAAGACATGCCTCAAGAGAAAGAACACCATGTGAAATGGCATCCCGTAATAACTAAATCACAGCACTATATTTAGCAACATTGTTTGACAAAGGCCGTAAACATACACCTCTTGAAGACAACACTTGACCCTTAGGAGTATAGATCACCAAAGCAGCCAAAGCTGAGTTTTGAGTGTGGTGGCTAGCACCATCAGTGAATCCTATGTAAATGGAAGACTCCATCGACATCTTCCATAACAAACAAAAGCTAATCAACAAACCCGATCACCATAAGAAGACCTAACTATGCAATGCAAAAAATGTACAATAATATCCAAAAGTCAGCCCTGGCTGAAGATCATGCATAGTATTTATTAAGATAGAGCCCATTTCTAGGCTCCGCCAAGGCTGTGCCCCCATGATAACCTATTTGAACGGGTCTAACATTCAGATAATCCCTAATGCCACATTCAACCATGCAGGAAACAATTCCTAGAAGTCCATGATTCGACCAAGTGAACACATATCAAAATTCTTTGAGTCGCTCGTTGTACTCAATCTTTCTAGGATCATGAGAAATATTGGTAGGTATCGTTGGTGATAGGTTAGCCATGTTCCCTTCAGCAATCTAACTATGAGAGATTAATGAGACCACGGGGCTACCAAATTTCTCTCTTAGAATCGCCCTAAAGTCATCACACTCTAAACGATCAAGCTTATGGAGGAAATATGATCTATGGTGCAGCTCTCCCCAAGGTTGTTCAATCCCAAACATAGCCTCAAGAATAGCTTCATCCAATGGAAAAACATCATCAAGGCAGTCTTGAGAGTGAGATGACTCTACTTCCCAAGTAGGCAGCACATAAGGGTCCTCCTCCTCCATCCGCGAAGAGGAAGGACTAGGATCTACAACATGATCAAGATTTGCTTGATACTCCACCAATGTTGCAGGAAATGACACGCCTGTCTCGGTAGGTATAGAATTATCACTCGAAGTACTTGATGAAGGAAGAATCCAAGGATCCCTCATATGAGAGGTGCGAAAGGAAACCAAATTCAATGAGGTCGAAGCCCTACCAAGACTAGACCCAATGATAAGAACAGGCACAGGACAACTAAAGGTTCCCATGAGAGAAGGATACATACCCATACCCACATTCTCAGTTGTCGGCTAAGAATGATCGATAATCAGGATAGAAGCTCCCAATGATGCTTTACCACTTAGATTCTAGAAAGATTTATGATCAATAGTAACGATATTCCCATTCAACGGAAAACAAACCACTCGGAATAGGGAAGAGGCTATAGCTTGCATACTATCATCTAGTTCCTACCTAGCAAAAGATTGTATTCAAGGGGTGTATCAACCACCTCGACCTCGATCACGATAGTATTCCCCCCAATTGGACCTCTAGTGAAGGAATTATACCGTGCGGCCAAGACAATCTTCCATCAAAAGCAGTCAACATGTTCACAGATTTAGACAATGTGGGAGAACCTAAGCTCTTCCAATAAGCCAAAGAAATCACAGAAGCAGCAGCGCCTTCATCAATCATATTCACATAATGGTGTTGTTTAAACACTCTATGTGAATCAAAAGAGACACATAATAAGGCAACCAAGGTTGGATTCCATGAGTTTCAAATTTCATCACGGAAGGAGAGCTATCATCACCAATCCCAGGAGCAGACAACAAGGCCTTTCTCTACGAAAGACAAGTCTAAAGTACTTCTAATGCAGACATCACACAAGGAGTCTGGCCCAAATCCTTGACAATTGAATAGTTCTGGGGGGCTCAAGCATTAGGATTATGCCCCGAGCACTTAAGGAATCCCTTAGGAATGCGAGGCGGAACTTCATTTTTATCTGTAGGCTTTTCAATTCACAAAGGACTCTCGGGTGGAGTAGCTTCTTTCCCAAGGTCTAGTTGTGATGAACCATAGTATTTCGCATGCATCACAACACTAGTAGCTTTCACAATGTTGATGCAACCATGACCACTAGTGGCATCTGACGGTTTTTTAGTTCCACTAGATGCGCAACCAGGATCAACGGTCCTCGAGTTCATATTTTGATTATTTGGTAAAGGATTTGTAAGCACAGCTGGGCCATGTGTTATGAACTTCGAGGAATCTTCCATATGAGGGAACAAGTGAGTGAGGTGGTCATCCCTGCACAACTTGCAAGGAAATTTTACCTTCCACTTAGGCTTCTTGTCCCCCCCAGCATTATTATTGTTATTGTTCTTGTCATTAGTATCATTATCATTTTTATTCCCACCCTTTTTATTATTTTTTCCTTTATTTTTATTACTTCCAGGTTGTTGGTTACCTTTCGAGTTCGACAATTGCATGAAAAGTACATCCAACGACTAGGTAGGAAGGGATGAAGTCATAGCTTACCTCGACACATACTGGTTAAGCGATAACTAGATCACTTGTTTCGTAACCGAATCCGTAGGTTTGGTACTTGCGGAGCCAACAATTCCATCGGCATGTGGCCCAAGTTTGAACTTGGGGTCGAAATTGGAATGTGGAGCATTAGGTATGATCTTGTAAAGGAGCCCAGACTGAGCATAAATCATGTCCAACTGCTGGGCTCTAAAATAGCTTGGTCCTCATTTTGAACTCTGGATGTGGAAACATCCTTCGCGATATAAGGTAACAACGACTTGAGGAACCACTCTAGAAGAAACTATGGTGGTATAAAGGCTTTAATGATCCTCTTCTATCTATGCCACTCTTGAATATGATCCAAAATGTAAGTGGCTTTGTCTTGCCAAAATGTCGACAATATTTCGGTACCGGCGTTGTAACGCACGAGTATCTACAAGTGGTTAAGAAAATTCATCGAAAGGTCATTAAACGAATAATATGTCCCCCCAGGTAGCTCTATTTCACATTTCACGACAGGACCCATAAGGCTGCATTGAAATAGTCTCAAACGGATAGAATCGTCATTCAAGGAATTGGAAGAGCACCAAAGATGGAAGGTCGTGATGTGCTCACCAGGATCTTCACCAGACTTACCTTTGAATTTAGGAATGTCCAAAGAAATTTTGGTAGGAACTGTTAGCCATGACGGGTTATGAGATACAGGATCATTCGTCAATATCGACAAATCAGGTAGATTCAAATTCGCAATGAAAGGGAGCCTAGGTTGAGCCGATTGGTTCCATGCTCCCTAATGGGACTTGTTCGCGTAAGGCTTGTTGCTATATACACCATGGCCTTGGCCAGTGGGATAATATATTCCTCCCATTTGACCCATATAGGGTTGCATGTAAGGATTGTGATTTGGAGTACCTTGAGACTGGGATGCTACCAAGCCATAATTAGGTGACTGATACGTGGGTTGATACCGTGACCCATAAGGTGTGTAGGTTTGTCTGTAGGATGGTCCGTAAGAAGGTCCATAAGAGGTTCCATAAAATGGTTCATGAGATGGTCCATGATAAGGTCCATAGGATGGTCCATGGGAAGATACATGTCCTGCTGACACATAAGGAGGCACATGGCCCTGTGACACTATGGTTTTAGCAGAAGTGGAACGGACATGGCTAGTAGTCGAACTCTGGCCAGAAGGCCCTCTAGGGTTAGGAAGAGGATGCGTGGTCAAAAAATCATTTAAAGGGATGGGTGTCGAAGATGATGGAATATGTGAAGGAATATAACTCATGTCCCCAATATTCACATGTCTAGGTTCTGGTCCCTGAATAGGAACAGTAGTGGTAGGCCTAGGATGTGTGTGTGAAGGAACCTCCACCGCAGGGATGGAAGGTGTAATGTGACTAGTGCTACCAAACCTTTCTGCATGAAAAGGAATGGAAGTGCCCCCAGGCACAGTACCAGGTTCAACATCCGACTCAACATGGGCTGTTGGGCCAGACTCGAGAACATCAGGCATGCCATACCTAATCGTGCTAGTGCTCATGGGTTCGTGGTGATCTCATCGCCTGGAAGCTAATATCGGCGACGTGTGTGCGTGTGGTCTATGTAGTGTGAAAAATATTCATGTGAAGGCCCAGTCGAAAGATGACCAGACCCTCATGGAGTCCCATATGTGCTCGGAGGTTCATCCTCCCACAAGGGGCGAGGTGAAGTGGGCTGATCCAGAATCTCAGACTCATGAATCAAACTTAGAAGTAGTCCTCCTGGACTATCTGGTTATCTCTCCCAAAGGAGGAGGAGACATAGAAGGAGAAAGTCCCACTGAACGATGAGAACGGCAAGGTGCTGCACCCGAATCCACAATGACTCAACAAAAATAAAAGACTCAATCTAGCTACGTAATCCTAAGAAAAATACCATGCACAAAGCATACACCTAAGAAAATATAAATCCAAAACATAAGCAAACCAAGGGTAGGATAAGTGAACTCCTGAATGAAGCAAGTATGTCTCACCTAGGAGAGGCTTGAGACTCCCATACACAACAAGCGAAGGTTCATAACCAATTATAGTGGCCCTTAGCTTCAACGCATATAGCAACTGTGTTGTCAGACCCCTACCTAGCCAGGACACCTATAGAATAACCTTTGCAAATACCCCCTCGATAACCTAGGTAAGGAAACTAAGGTCACCTCAATATAATTGATGCTTAGGTGGATATTCGAAGGCAAGATCGACCATATGGGCAAGGTAGCAAAGCCTGAAGCCTGAAAGCACAGCTGGTACCCCAAGGGTGCACCAATCAATACCTCAAAGTCCCCCATATATGAATACAATCCTGGAAATATCTCTAGTGCTCACAGAAAGTGATCAGAGGTCATCCTAATCACAATCACGTGCATTTCCTCATGCTTAAATCTCGTGTAAGAGGAGTAGCCTGAGAAACACTAATTATATCAAGGGTTTCACACTCTCACCTAGACAGACACCTAATTGTTTTTTTTAGTGGTATTGGAGAATTTACTTACAATGAAATATTCCAAGACCCTAAAACCTATTCTTGTTGATGCACCCTAGAAAAGAAAAGAGTGTAATTCATTTTATTAAGCATTGATTTTAGTTGGTTGTGATTACTCAAAGGGTAAATGGTCATGCAACTAATGAAGTTATGACTCAGCAGTGAAGTAAATATGCACACCTAACAAGCAATGCTAAGTGCAATGTGTAGAATGAAGAACTGGGTATGCCACTACATGAGGTGCAAGATTTTTCCTTCAAATGTAAGTGCAATCATTCCTATATGAAAATCTAACTCTAATAACAGTAATAAAAACTAGTACAGGTACCATGCCAATGCAAAATGCAAGAGAAGCATAACTATGCAAAAGCTATAAAAAATTGTATTTTTTGCAATAAATGAAATGTGAAAGCAAATAAATGACTCTACAACCCCCAAACCCTGCAACCACTCACAAACAACACCCAAGAAAGGCACTAAGGTAAAATATACCTAATGCACTAATCTCAAAACAAAAAATGGATAAATGGATGACAAGAACACAACTTAAAAAATAAACCAAAAGAAGTCTCTGGTCAGAAACAGAGGGTGTATACAAACACCAAAAGCATCCAAAAAGACTCAACAATCATCATAACTCATCCTGCAATACTTAATCCTCCAACTAAGGCTCAAAAGGAAAGCATACTCGACTGTTCTTAGTAAAAGTGCATACATACGTGACTGTTCAAGGAAAACCCACGTGTATACCCGATTGTGAATGCAAAACCCGCGTATAGGAAGAAAAAAGGCATAAAAATAGGGCAAACAAACAGGCTAAGACAAAATTTACTTCTTTAGGATCCTACTAGGAAAACATGCCCCCAGACCCGACATAGAAATAGAGAAATCAAGAGAAATTCAAGTACATTGAATACCAAAAACCCCAAAGAAAAAACAACTAGGAACTCTCCCCAACATAGTCTCCAATTATGTTACAGAGAGAAACTTCCTATGGCTTGGGGTGTACCACAACAGACATCTAGACACCAGAAATCAATCTTTCCCAATATGCAAGAGAAACTAAACATATAACACTAAGGGATATCGAATCATACCTTGTTCTGGACGGTTGAAGTAGATCCCCATTGAGCTTTTTCAATTCACGCTTGCTTTAGCAATTCGCTCTCAACAACAGCAAACAATACAAGCATGCTATATAATGATGTGTTAGACCTACTCTAGCATATATATTCATCAATGTATAAGCAATTAAACGCATCCATGGATTCAATACTCATTCAATTGCACATTAATTGGACAAGAAAATATATTTCTATTAATAAAATCAGAGATTACAAAACTGACAACCTCTATCGGCACGTCTATGAACCGAAGAAACTGAGTCCTCCACCTGGGTCTCCACCACCTCAATCCTCCATCTCTCGATAGCAAGCTCACAAGACAAAATCAATATTGGGAAGAACACAAAGTGATCCAAAGGGACAAAGGGATGCAGACTTAAGTACAAGCAAATTGAGGCAACAATGGACTATAGTTTCTTTGCTCTTCAATTTCTCCTCTTCAATGTATCCAAGGGGTTCCTTATATAGCACTCTAAAAGGACAATGGAAGTTCGAATCTGAGCATTCTCAAGGAATTTGGAAGGCCAAGAGTCAAGTGGTTCGAACTCATATGAGGAAAAATCCAAAACTATTTAGCTTTATGCACACATCCCGATGTACACGGGTTTGAGGTCAAAATTCACATGTACACGTGAGTATGAGGTTAAAAGTCATGTACAACAATAAACAAGGGTTTTTAAGGGATGATCTTGGAACATCAAAGGATCGTACAAGTCCATGGGGTCTAAAGAGTCTGCTGAGGGACAGGGGAGGCCATAAATATGTGATCTACCATGTGTGGTAAAATTA
Source organism: Pseudotsuga menziesii (assembly GCA_001517045.1). NCBI lineage: Eukaryota > Viridiplantae > Streptophyta > Pinopsida > Pinales > Pinaceae > Pseudotsuga > Pseudotsuga menziesii. The sequence goes on from LPNX010766947.1 coordinate 91,175, forward strand.
GTTGGAACAGTTTCAGTGAGTATTTTGGTTTTGTTAGGTAATTTTTTCTATGTTTTTGATGCAGGGTTCTGTGAGGGGTACCTCCCTCGTAGTAGATGATACCATACCTGACTCGACGCGGCAGGTATAAATCGATGCCATTGTCAAAATTTAATATATAACATAATGTTTTTTTGTTATGTATTTTTCATTTGTATACTGGTTTCATTATGATAATGTTTTCTACTTATTTTTTGCAGGTGGGTGATCGAGGAAAGTCCCCATTTGTGGATCAGAGGACACCATCATCTAGGAATCATGTAAACCTAGTTGTAATTTTAGGAATCTAACGTGATAGATATGTTTTGTTAATATACTTTTTTCCTCAATCTATTTGTTTAACACGTCAGTAATGTTTCATATATTTTTGTTGCAGACCAATGATTTGGTGTATGAAACAACATCACAGCAATCAATAGATTTTGATGTGCATGAGTTGTCGAATGATGCTGACATTGGCTCTTCTCTAGACCCAATTAAGGTGATAGAGAATACCTTGAAAAAATTTTAATGTGGATATCCTTCATCTGCTATTCATTATTCCGCAAACAGACGAGATTAAATTCAAGGTTGAAGTGTTGGTAAAGAGATCTCGTGCCTTGCAAGTAAGTTGTGCAATCTTGAATCATAATATAAATTAATTTAGAACTTTATATTTTTTACTTTTATATAATAGTGAACTTATAAAATATGGTTTGTATTTACAAGATTTTTTGCGACCACACACTAGTGGTTAAGGAGGTGTTGGGCCCAGTGATGCTCGTGGAGATCAGTAGCCACATGAGCAAACAACTCCACATACACTAAATCATGTGTCATTGTTGTCAACTAAATAGTCGACAACATGTTTCGTGACAACCTCGAGGCTAGCAGAGAGTGCACCCGCTGGTGACTGACGCACACTAGATCATGCTGAAGAAGGGGTGGATGCAGAGCCTTCTAGTATTGCTAATGCTGAAGCAGCATTTCCTTGATCTTCCCATGTCACTAGTATGGGTACAATACAAACAACATTTTTAATGGACGAAGAGCTCGTTCCAATAAATATAGAGAAGATCCCAGGTGTTGCAACTGCAACTTTTTCCCCAAAATAATTCTATTTTTACGGTCCACCCTTTTTTATTTTAATATATAGACGGCCTAAAAGTGTTTTATTCTTACCAAGGTTTGCCCAGGGATCAACTGTTTTCTAAAAAACTTAGTCTTTTTGCATGCCCATATCGAATGCCTAGTTGGCTAGTCTTTCGATACAGTGGAGGCATAGTCCACTATCTTTCCGATGTGTTTATCAGAATCCTTCTGAGGTCTAAGTCAATATATCAGGAGTGAGTTTGTCTATGATCTTGAAGATAGTTTTTCGAGGTTCTAGCGTTTTAGTATAAAGAAGATCCGATGGATCGGATGTTTGTTCGACTATATTTTTCCAATGTTCGGTTAAGTGGGCAATCTCGCTGTCGTTTGTGTTTTTCGGAATGAACCAAAATATTTAGTTTGTCTACCATCCGACGTTGCGAGAGTTAGTATTGAGTCGATCCAGAGCTTTGTGATTTTCTAGCCGATACAGAAGAAGTTAGACCTTCCAATTTTCGATGTGACTTTCCCATCCGACTACCGGGTAGGTAGAGTTGTTCCCATCCGACGTTGCAGATTCTTTCAAGACTATTGGTCCAACGAGTGGTTAAAAATATTTTCCCACTAGTATGAGTTTTTCACTCTCAGTCGAGTTTTATATAACCGTTTTGATCTCGTGACTTGTCATTTTCATCGTAGATCCATCCTGTCAATTACGCGCAGCTGTCAAGCTTCTATACGTTCTCCTCTATGCCCGCGGAAGTCATCTCCTATCCAGATCACCTGCCACTTCGTTGCCAGGTAGGATCTGTTCTTGAATTTTGTTTTATACTTGGTTTTTTGTTGTTTTAAACCACCAGGGTGGATAGGGTTAGGTTTTCCGCGGTAGGGTAAGGTTTTACGTGTTTTTGTGTTTTCCTACGGTGAACTCTCTTTATTTAGGATGTGGCCTGCTTATTTGTGAGTGTTTTCAGTTTTTGGTCGGTTAGGTTTTTCCACCCAGCCTCTATGCATCCATGAGTATGCCTCTGACAGTTTCGTGGAAGATTAGGGCATGGTGCAAACGAGTGTTTCGCTGTCTGCACCACCCTGTTCTTGATTGCTCCATTTTAAGCCTAGGATTAAACAGTCGTGCCCTCTTTGACAGTATGTTTCCATGGGATACGGGAGGACCCCGTAACTATAAGGGTTTGAGGATTTTTGTTTTGAACAGATAGGCGGTATGATCCTTTCTTCAATCGAGATGTGCATATAGATGTTTTAGTAAGTGGAAGAGGTTAGGGTTTTAAGCTAGCGGAGTTTTGGCAGTTTTGGGGGCAGAGGAATATTTGGTAGATTCTCTTTGTTTAGAGTCTCTCACTCATAAAGGCTGTGGGTGTTAATAATATTTTTCAGTATGCATATTGATTAAATGGTAAGATGTGGTGGTTTTATTTTTTTCTCACTACACTGACTGCTAGAGATAAATAGACTGAGATCCTATTGTATAATGGCTACAGGTAAATTATCAACACAACAATATGCCAAGAAAACAGAAGAAGAAATCCCAAGCATCTGAAGAGGAACCTGAATTGGAGGTGATAACCCGAGTGGAAGTCATCTATGAAGATACTAAAGCTATTACCTGGAGTTGAGCCAGAATACAAATGGGGAGAGGTATATAGGATGATTTCAATCCAGAGTGTTCCAGATGCTGCTTTTGAAGATATGCCCATATATGCAAACATTGAAAGATCAGCCCTTATGAAAGTAGCTACTAGGCCTGAGTTGTTCCCATGTGCAGAGGTGATAGGGTGGATTCTGCCTAGGGTAGATGTAACAAGGATGATATTAGAAAATACCATGAAACAAGGTTATGCTGCATATAGCCCAGCTTATGTATCTATGGCATATAATTTACCAATAGCACAAACTTATCTGAATGAATGTTGGTATCATAGTCAAGAAGATTATGATCCCAGGAAAAAACTTTCGCACAAGGCCTTCTGGAGAGTATGAAACATCAACTCTCTGTACTCCATATAGGTTCATAGCTTTGACGCTGAACAGAAAATTTGGAAGATCTAATGGAAAAATGTTTAAAATGGGTTGGATACTAATTATCTATTTTGTTGCTACACAAGGTATATTTTTTAACTGGGCAAGTATAGTATCCAACAGTGTGTCAGCTTGTATAAGTGCGGCATTGGGAAGAGTGTCCCAAAAGAAGTCAGAATTTTACATTAGTTCTATTTTGATTGATTGCATTCTATACACTCAGCCTTTCCCATCTTTAAAGTGCCATTGGGATAAGGACCGAGCTCCAGTGTATGAGACCTATAAATTATTCTGGTCCCACAAATATTACAGTCATTATAGGGAGATTTGTGAGCATTTCATTATCCCATTATATACTTTGATTTTCTTGGTTGAAAGCAATTGTATGTCAAAAGAAGCTTTCAAAGTTGTGCAAGAATACGTAAGTTATTATCTGACAGAAGAAGGACTATACTTAAGAATGTATGGTGGTTCGAGAGCCCCTTCTCTTCTACCAAAGTATGCCACAAACTACGTAATTCATAAGGAGGCCGTGAGACAGTTGTATATTGATAGGATAGGAAATTTCCTTTTTGAGAAAAAGAAGGCAGTCTATCCTGCAGTGCCCTTTTTTGTTGGAAGTTACAAATTTTCCAGGGTGAAGAATGCATCAGAGTTTGTCAAGGAATTGGAGTATTTTCATTTCGGTGAAATGAATTTCCATAGGAATGACTCTGAGGGAAAAGTTGCTGATTATTGCACATAAGTTGGAGTACATTTTGAATATACCAATTTCTGGGATAAGGATGAAGAGACCTTCTGAAATGCTAGGAACATGATAGCTCTAAGGAAAATATTCAAGTAGAAGATAGCTATTGTTGGTGGTAAAGGTAAAGCTGCTGAGAAGTAGAAAAAGGCAAGAAGAAGAGGAAGCAAAAAAGAGGCAGGAAGAAGCTAACAAACTAGTACATGAGGCAAAGAACTGGTTGAGAACAGAAGAAGAAGAAAAGAAATGAGCAGTTGAAGAAGCAGCAAAGAAGATTGAAGAAGAAAAGAAGAGGAAAGAAGAAGATGAAATACGAAAAAAGCAGACAGAAAGTGAAGGGTTCAGATTAGAAGATGTCTAAAATAAAAAACAGCCAGCAGAAAAGGCAGGTGAAGGAGTGAGAGAAGAAACAAAAGAAGAACAAGACCCTACTGATCAAGGACAGGTTCAGTTTGATATTGACCCATTAGAGCCTGTTGTTCCTTATAGTAGTACAGTAGGAGAAGGTTCAGTGTCAATTTCTGGAGTTGAGTTAATTCCTTTCATACCCACTGAAGGGGAGGAGGTGCCAGATTTTAGCACTATCTTTTACGATAAGGAAGAAAAGAGAATTGTCAAATGAATAGAAAAGAAGGTGAAAACTGGAGGTAAACCAGGAGTGATGGTGACCGAGAAGACAGTGGTTCACGGTACACACAAAGATCCACTATTAATAGCGAGCGCTGGGGTAGCTCTAACCCTAGCCACTAAAGACAATGTAGACATAATCATGACAGATTTAGAGCAGTCTCAGAAAAGGGTCACACAGCTGAAAGAGACTTTGAAGAAAGAAAGGAGTGAAAGCCAGAATTTGAAAAGAAAGTATGAGGATATGATCAGTGAGGTCGAGATATCAAAGGTATAATGTCAGAATTTACAGGAAGATAAAGATGCTTTGGTAATATCTGCAGGAAATATAGAGAAGAATTCCCAGACCACCTTGGCAGAGTTGGGGAAGCTACAGCAGAAATATCAGAGTTTGAAAACTGAGAGGGATGAGCTTAGGTTATCAGTTGAAGAATTGAATAAGGAAAAGGGCAGATTGGAAGGTCAAGTGACAGAGCTGGAAGTGCAGAAGACCACTGCAGAAGGGAAGGCTGAGCTATATGAAACTCAGATAGCAGCCTTGGAGGACCAAAATAATTCACTAGCAGCTTCACTAAAGACAGTTATGGAGCAGAAGGTCGATATTGAGCCTTTAAAGAAGCATGCCCTTATTCTTCGAAAGAAGATTCATCAAATGCAACTACAGATGGTGGAAGAAATATTTAAATTTCAACAGATCGACATCAAATTAGAGGAAATTGTAAATATTGCTTCTTATTTTTTGGATAGAACATTGGATATCCTAGAAACTTTGTAGGGAAGGATGACATGGGTAGAAACGAACAAGGAATCTCCCGCGGATATATCTGTCAAAGATCTGGAGACGTTAAAGCTGGAATACGAGCTGATCGAGTTTGCTAGCAAAGCAGCAGAGGAACTAAAAAAGACAGTGAAGAAAACAAAGAATGCATGTGTTGAATTCTCTAGGAGAGTGCTCCTAACTTATAATCGGTTTCAGACCTCGGCTACAAAGAGATTCGAAGTGCTTCCAGAGCATGAAATGTTTTTTAAACAATTACAAGACAGATGCAATGAAGATGAACAAGCCATTCAAAAAGTCAAGGAGTTAGATGAAAAGATACGTAAGACTGAAATAGCACATGCAGCTGTGAGTATCCACTTGCTGGAAGACCAGTTGCGCTTGATTCATGCCAGGATAGCGGGTGTAAAATCCTAGGATGCTTAGCATGAAATTACTATCATATTTCTCAAACCTTCTGGTTTTGAGAATATAGCAGCAAAGGCAAATGTATGGAGAAAGTTTATGAACGAGCAGGCTAGACCCTCTTAGTTGGACTGTCTAGCACTTTGATAAAGAATGTAATATATTGTATTTATCTTTTTTTGCGCAAGCTAAAAGACAAAATTTTGTATGGGAAAGGGTGGGGAAGCCCAAAAGACAACGAGGGTAGCCCAAAATTTTTTGTTTTTTGTATAAATATAGGCAAGCTTGATGTATCAAGGACCTTTTTTCAGACTATCTTTGTGCAATATTATTGTAAGAAGGACTATTTCATCTTATAATAAAGAGTTATATTTTCAGCTGGAGAAAGCATTGTGGGTTTTCAAATGTTTGATATGGACTTGTTGGATGTGAACTATTTCTATTTCAGCTTGTAGCCATGAACTGTGAGACCGTTCTAGCTTATGAACTCTTTCATGTTATGAATGTGCTCTTGTTTATTTCTGTGAAATTTCCACAATTATATTTGAGTAATGAATGTTTTAATTAACAATGAGTTATCTCTTTGTTTATCTGTCTATTGATATTCATGTATTCATAAATATTAAAAGCTATGTGTAGTGTTCTTAATTCATGATATACAATACGTTACTCAACATTAATTACAGTATTGCTCCCTAGGGATAGGTTAGTGAGTCTTAGTTATTTTTTCTTTTGTTTATGATTTAGAAGCGAGAGAGGTAAGATGAGAGGTAAGAACCTGTGCATCACATTGTGACACTCCTTGTTATCTCTATCGACTGCATTTAGTTAAGCACTTGCATATCATACATAAATATAAAACTAAAAAAAAACACACTTAAACCGCGGACGAGGTCGCAACTGGTAAATTAAGCTTTAATTGTTACTTGACCTATGGTAGTCGGACCATAAATCGGACAGATTCCCCATACCAAACAATAACGAGCTAATTGGGAATGCTTATTGGCGAGAATTTGTACTATTGTTACCTGCGATTTTCCAAGCCTCAACAGTTTTGGTGCTAGAAGGAGGGCCACTAGTGTATGGTTGGCCGAGGAAGTCCGCTTTCTCGAGACTACTCCACTGGTGATAGTTCTGAAACCAGTTTTCCTTAAAAACCCACTCCTGAAGAAAAATATCTAGGGTATCTCTATCCCATTGATAATGAAGTGGTAGATGATTTAAGGAGGATTACCAGGGCATATGCGAAAAAAATTGGAGGGTTACCTATTATACCTGTTCTACCTAGAAGAGAGTATCAAAAGAAGGACCGTCCTCAATTGGAAGATTCAGTTTTGGTAGAAGATCTTGAAGAATTGGTAGAAACAACCTTATAAGAAGTTGTCAAACCTTTGGATCAGTTGGGACCAAATTCCCCTCATTGTTCACCTTTCCAGACCCCTGTTCAATCTCCACCTCATACTCCACTCAGAATCATGGCCAATGTGAATGCGAATCAGTTACCTCCAAAGCCTGCTTGGAGAGCTAGATCTCTTTTAAAACTGACACCTCCATTGCATGATATGCGTCAGAGTTATGACAAAATTTTACCCAAGTTTGAACCTAGTGAAGGAATTCTCGTGGATGATCACTTGCAGATTTTTTATTTGGCTTTAGAAGGTTTGCAAGTAACAGAATATGAAGATGTAGTTTGCAGACTTTTCCCACATACCTTGAAAGTGAAAGAAGCTTCATGGTATTTTTCCCTACCACCAAACTCAATCGCAAATTGGAATATTTTTTAGAGACTTTTCATAAGCAAATACGGAATCCAGAAAACTCATGCAGCGTTAATGAAAGGATTGATTGCCTTTAAGAAAGAAAAGAAAGAAAGGGTACATAATTTTACTCAGAGGTTTGTTGCCCACCTAATAACTTCAATGCAACTGATAAACCATCTTAGCATTCTCTAATTGAGTACTATACCTCAACTCTTGGTCCTGATCTAGCCATGTTTTCCAAGAGATCAGTCAGGCCCACTTTGGTAGATACTTATGAAGAAGTTGAGAAGGTAGAGGCAGAAATGGAGAGTACAGAACACTATCCTAAGCAGTCAGATGAAAAGACTTATGGAAACAAAAATCCTTTGGTATTAACTAAGCCTAAGGATGAACGATCACAGGAGTTAGATTGGGTAGTGAAGATGATGCAAAAGTTATCAGACAGGGTGATTGATTTGGAAAAAGAAAAAGAGGCACATAAACAATACAAGCCTTATTATAAAAGAAGAGAAGACAACAGTCAGCCTAAGCCTCCCCCACACAACCCCTCATCCATGAATTTGACAGATGTTGGAATGGATAATTTTTGTACATTCCATCAGCAACCTCATTCTAAGAAGAATCGCCCACAATGGATAAATTCCATGACCTTAGTGATGAACCAATTGTTGGATTCTATCTTGATAGAGACTGTGGAAGAGAAAGAGAAAGATCATGAACCAATAGAAACACAAGAGGAAGACACCTTAGTTTTATCGAACAGTGTGTCTATGTTCAATATAGAAGATGAATATCTCCCTTATAAAGAAGAAACATCAGAGACAAATGTCACAACAAGAAGTCAGAATCCATTAAAAGAAGATAACTTGATACTTCCAAAGATCAAGAAACTCCAAGAGAACATGAATAAAATGAAGAGTAATACTTCAACTGTTAACATACCTGAGTTTGTCATTTCAAACCAGAACCCTAAGAAAGTCAATACGCCTATAAATCCTACTGAAAATGTCAAGAAGAACAGGGACAAACATGAGATGGGATATGACATTGTGGAAGACATTAAAAAGGCTAAAACAAATATCTCATTGTTTGAAATGTGCAATCTACCTCAGCAAAAGGAAAATCTTTTAAAATCACTTGAGACACCTGAGAAGGAGCCTCCAATTGACAACCAACCTGAGGAAGAGATTGGTGAGGCAAGCTTAGGAGGAAAATCTAAGTATAAAACTCCAGTACTTCTTCTAACCTTTGATATTTTCAACTATAATGTGCATAACTGTTTGGTGGATTCAGGAGCATCAGTCAATATCATGCCACTTTCAGTTTGCAAACAAATCAATGGTCAACCTAAACCAACTACTGGCCAAGTTATTCAATTAGACAGAACAACAGTGAAAGTAATAGGAGAAATGGAAGATGTTCTGAACCATTTATTCGCAGATGAGAGGGTATGTCAGTACATAGACATTGTCGTAGCAGATATCTCGGATGTTTATGGTCTGGTTTTGAGTTGGGATTGGTCAGCGAGGTTAGAAGGATATTTTGCATCAGATTGGTTGCATTTGTGGTTGCCTTTTAAAGGATGTCAAAATCAGATAAAAGTGTTAAGAGATCCTCAAATGAAATATAATGTGACTCAGTTAGAGGGAAAAAATGAACCAGTGAACTCTGTGTTGGGAAATTATTTTCTTGAACTAGAACTGGGAAATTACCAAGCTGAAGAAGCCAGCAGCATACCTGATATCCAGACCGATCTCCTTCAATTTTCATGGGCTAATGAGTTTGATTGTAACATAGTAGATTTAGTTTCAGATGTAGTTAGAAATTCAAATTCAGTAGGAGTAGAAAGTTTTTGGATTATTTATTTCGATGGTTCTAAAACATTGGAAGGATCGGGAGCTGGTTGTGTCCTGATTGATCCAGAAAAGAAAAGAAAAAACATTTTCTTTCATGTAGATTAGAATTCGAATGCACAAATAACACAGTCGAATATGAAGCACTAGTTCAGGGACTTAAGAAAGTGATAGAATTGAAAGTAAAAAATCTGAAAGTATATGGAGATTCTGAAATAGTTGTTAAACAAATTTGGAACAAAATACATTGCATTTCACCGCATTTGAAAGCTTACCGAAATGAAGTTTGGGATTTACTGATAAATTTTCATGCATTCAATATTATGTCAATTCCTAGATTAAAGAATGCAGCAGCTGACTTATTAGTTACCTCAGCTACAAGATTAGTACCTACAAACAATAGATGTTCGATTGAATTGCTTTTCAGGCCTTTTGTTCCAGATAACATCACTAATATGAGGGTGTTTGATGATGATCAGAAAATATTGGAATGCTTATCAAATAATGATACATTTAAAGGAGGAATAATAGATGACGAAGAACATCAAGCGGAATTACAGTATGGAAATTTCATTCCAAAAGGAGTGAGAAATTTGGAATAGATGTTTGATTTACAACATGTTCAAAAATCCAGCAAATGTCAAGACTCGTAGCTCGTCTTTATAATTCGAGCTGATAAATCTAGGGATAGAAGTTGAACCCAAATATGTGAATGTGTTGTTCACCCGGTGAGAGGAGTAAATTCATCAACTTATTTAGACAATATAAGGATGTATTTGCTTGGACTTACGAAGACCTAAAGATGTATGACACTAAAATTATACAACATGTGATTCCAATCAAGGTTGGAGTTAAACCTTATCAGCAGCCTCTGAGGAAAATGCATCCAAAGCTAGAACCCCTAATTCAAAGTGAAGTGAAAAAGCTGCTCGATGCTAAAATCATATTTAAAGTCAGACATTCAGAATGGGTCTCTAATTTGGTACCAGTGCGGAAAAAGTATGGAGAGACCAGACTTTGCGTAGATTTCAGAAATCTTAATCATGCATCAGATAAATATAATTATCTTGTCCCACCCATGGAACAAATACTACAAATGGTCTCAGGTTCCAAACTGTTCTCTCTGTTGGATGGTTTCCCCGGTTATAATCAAGTATTCGTAACAAAAGAGGACAGGCTCAATACCACTTTCAGAACCAAGTGGGGAACTTTTGCATATAGGAGGATTCCCTTTGGACTTATCAATGCTGGAGCAACTTTCTAGAGAGCTATGGATATAGATTTCCATGGTTTGATTGTCCATAGTGTTGTGGTCTATCTAGATTATGTTACAATATTTTCAAAAAAGAGAGAAGAGCATGCATTTCATTTGAAACAGATTTTCAAACGTTGCAGGAAATATAGAATTTCTTTAAATCCTAAGAAATGTGTGTTCGCAATCACAGAAGGAAAGCTACTGGGTCATGTCATTTCTAAAAAAAGGATCTCCATAGACCCGGAGAGGATTAGAGATATAGAATAGATCCCTTTACCCCATAATAAAAATGGTATGCAATATTTTATGGGTACAATCAATTTTGTGCGAAGGTTTGTACCAGACTTTGCTCAAATTGTCAAAACTTTGCAACAAATGGTCAAGCAGAGTGTGCAATTCAAATGGACTAATTCGGAGAAGAATGCATTCAGTAAGATAAAAACATCTATTGCTCATGCTTCATCACTCAAAAGTCCAAATTTCGAAAAGGATTTTATTCTATACATTTTCACTTCTGATGATTCATTAGCAGCTGTGCTTACACAAAAAGAAGATGGGGGGTATGAGTACCACATATCATTTATGAGCATTGGTCTGCAAGGGGATGAATTGAACTATCCTACTGTTGATAAACAAGATTATGCAGTTTTCAAGGCGGTAAAGCAATTCAGGCCATACATACTTAAGAATCACACCAAAGTAATAGTCCCACACCTAGCAGTACAATCCCTTTTTGTATAGAAAGAATTGGGAGAAAGAAGACGGAACTGGGTGACTGCTTTGCAAGAATACAATATTGAATTCAAACCAGCAACCATAGTTAAAGTACAAGGACTTTGTAAACTAATAGCTGAAAGTAAAAACAATGAAGATCACAGCTGGGCTAATGAAGCTGAATTACACATGGTGGATGTATGTCCCGTATTCACGGCTCCTTACTCCTGGTATCGGGATTTGGCCCATTCTCTTCAAGAAGGGTATTGACCGGAGCATTGGAGTCCCAAGCAAAGAATATCATTATGTATGAAATCAGCCTTATACCAGATTATTAATGGGGTGTTGTTTAGAAAGAACTACGATGGAGTCTTCCTCAGATGCTTGGAACAAGAAGCTGCAAAGAAGGTTGTTGCAGAATTACATAATGGACCTACTGGAGGTCGCTTCTCAGGAGACACAACAGCACACAAGATTCTTAGAGTTGGATATTACTGGACAACATTGTTTAAATATGCTCACACTCATGTTAGAAAGTGTGATACTTGCCAAAGAAGCGGTGGGAGACAAGCTAAAGCAACAGGACCATTGAAACCAGTGATTATCTCAAAACCATTTGAACAATAGGGAATCGACATTATCGAAGAAATCAATCCAAATTCTTCATTGCAGCATAAGTATATTCTGATGGCAACTGATTATTTCACCATATGGGTAGAGGACATCCCGTTACGAAAAGTAAATGAGGATTCAGTTATAGATTTCTTACATAACCACATTATGACCAGGTTTGAGGTTCCAATTTCCCTGGTTTTTTATAATGCTTCTTATTTTTCATCTATTAGATTAAATGCATTTGCTAATGAAAGAGGAATTAAGCTAAACTATTCTACAAACTACTATCCACAAGGAAATGGTTTGGCAGAATCCACAAATAAAAATATGATTAGAATCTTCAGAAAACAGTGATAGAAAATCAAAGGAGCTGGCATCTAGCTTTACCTAATGCACTCTGGGCCGATAGAGTCACACCAGAGAACTCCTTAGGTGTGTCACCCTACACTCTTGTCTATGGGAAAGAAGTTGTCCTCCCTCCTAACATTATGTTTCCATCTTCCATACTAGCCCAAGAATCTAGGGGTACTGACAACGAAGTCCTGCAAATCCGAATTTATAATCTGCTGAAGTCAGAAGAGTCTAGATCCAAATCTCGGGAAAGGTTTAAGAATCAACAAGAAGTGGTGAAGCATTGGTTTGACAAACACAAAGCTAGGAACAAGGAATTTTAGGTAGGTGATTTGGTTCTTAAGTGGGATCACCCACATGATGAGAAGGGAAAGCACACTAAGTTTCAGCAACTATGGATAGGCCATTTTCAAATTGCAGCAAAGATATGCCCCTCGACTTACAAGTTGCAAGATTTACAGGGGTGGATTAGAGGAATTTTGAGGTCTAAAATGGACCTTCTAAGGAAAATAATAAAATAATAGTTAAAATAATAAAATAATAAAATAATATTTATTAATTTTGGAGGAAAAAAGAAAAAAACTACTTTTTGTGTTCGTAGTTTTGACATATCTCTCTGTTTTTTTACTCAAATTTCGATTGAGAGAGCTCGTTGGATGTAGAATTTGATTCTACATCCAACGAGTACCCACACTGCATACTTTTGATGGACCTCGCTACGCCAAAAACAAGAAATACCTAAAAAAACGTGATAATGATGTCATCATCACGTTTTTTCAAGTATTTCTTATTTTTGGGGTAGCGGGGTCCATCAAAAGTATGCAATGTGGGTACTCATTGGATACATAATCAAATTCTGCATCCAACGAGCTCTCCGGATCAAAATTTGAGTAAAAACACAGGGAGATATGTCGAAAATACGAACAAAAAAGTAGTTTTTTATGACAAATATGTCAATTCAACCATTATGGTTGACTCATTTTATTGGAATTCTATTGGTTCTTGAATTCCAAATTACAAGAACTTATTGTTGGCGCATTTTCTTATAAGGCCCATTTTAACCCCAAATTTCCTCTAATGGAGGAGACCTTACTTGTAAATGGTTTAGTTCTCAAGCCTTATTTTTCTTAATGATTTTGGTTTTGTTCTCCTGTACATAAATAAATGGTTTGATTTTATTTTATTTATTTAGATTAGTTTTTAGTAATTTTACTTGCTTAGAATTTTGATTGCTTGTAATTTTTGGTTTAATAAATCAGCACGACTCTTGGTTTTTTTTTGGAGTTCATCAGAGTTCTGGATAGACTGAATTTTTTTATCAAACACTGCCTACTATTTACTCATACAATGTTTAAAGGTTCTTCAAGACTAGCAAATTTTCTAAATGGATTATGAACACATTGAAGTCCTGCGTGATCCCTGTGAAATAACTAAGGATAGAAAAGTCTAGAGTACTATTTTGAGGCTCCATCCATCTCACATTAAAAGCTACCCTAAGGGTAAATGGAAAAAGACCCATGGAGAGGAAGCAAGGTAAATAGTGTATTATATTTAAATGATCCTATGCCATAAATTGAAAGCGAAAGGCTAATGAGAGCCAAAATCTCCTAAAAAGCAATATGTATCAAAAATACATACTGAACCACATCAGTATGAATGAGATTGTGAAAGTTATTCTCCGTCCGTGAGTTAAAATTAAAATATCTCTCACACAAAAGGACACTATGGATAGAGGATCCTGAATTAAAATTCATAAAGAAAGCGATCAGGAGGACTCAAAAGGACTAAAGTCCAGAAGCATCAAAAAGTACAAATTGGCATGGGAATGAGGAACAAATGGATATATATGTTTACCATATGTTACGATCTTATGGTGTCTAAGTTGGAAGCCACCCAAAGGCAGAGGTAAAATAAAACTCATATCTTCAACCTCAAAAAAGTTATCTAGACTTTGAAATATCGGTTCCCCTTCTTAAAATTGGATTATCATCAATGATTAAAGTTCATAAATATTGCATTTTAGGAATCCAAATATCTTGAAGAAACCTAATAAAATGATATCATCGAAACAATCTATTGTATCAAAGAATAAGTTGTTCAGAGATCTGTGTCCGCCAGGTAATCGCCAATTGTTGCAGCTGCAAATTTTTCCCCAAAAAAATTATATTTTTAGGGTTCCCCCTTTTTTATTTTAATATCTAGACGGCCTAAAAGTGTTTTATTCTTACCAAGGTTTGCCCAGGCCTCAACTGTTTTCTAAAAAACTTAGTCTTTTTGCATGCCCATATCAGATACCTAGTTGACTAGTCTTTCGATACAACAGAGGCATAGTCCACTATCTTTCCAATGTGTTTATCGAAAGCCTTCCGAGGTCTAAGCCACTGTATCGGGAATGAGTTTTTCTATGATCTCATAGATATTTTGTCGAGGTTTCGGCGTTTTAATATAAAGCAGATCTGATGGATCGGATGTTCCTTCGACTATCTTTTTCCAATTTCTAGTTAAGTGGGCAATCTCGCTGTCGGTTGGGTTTTTCAAAATGAACCCAAAGATTTAGTTTGTCTACCATCCTACATTGCGAAGAGTTAGTATTGAGTCAATTCGGAGCTTTGTGATTTTCCAGCTGATACCAAAGAAGTTAGTCCTTCCAATTTCCAATGTGACTTTACCATCCGACTGCCTGGTAGGTAGAGTTGTTCCCATCCGACATTGTGGATGCTTTCAAGACTATAGGTCCGGCGAGTGGTTAAAAATATTTTCTTGCTAGTATTATTTTTTCACTCCCGATCGAGGCTTATAAAACCGTTTTGATCCTGTGACTTGTCATTTTCATCGTAGAGCCATCTTGTTGATTGCGCGCAACTGTCAAGCTTCTATACGTTCTCCTCTGCACCCGCGGAAGTCATCTCCTGTCCAGATCGCCCACCACTTCATTGCCAAGTAGGATTCGTTCCTGAAATTTGTTTTATACTTGGTTTTTTGTTGTTTTAAACCGCCAGGGTGGATAGGGTTAGGCTTTTCCGCGGTAGGGTAAGGTTTTACGCATTTTTGGGGTTTTCCTGCGGTGAACTCCCTTTATTTAGGATGTGTCCTGCTTATTTGTGAGTGTTTTCATTTTTTGGTCGGTTAGGTTTTTTCTACCCAGACTCTATGCAGCCATGAGTACGCTTGTGACAGTTTCATGGAAGATTAGGGCACGATGCAGACAAGCTTTTCGCTGTCTGCACCGCCTTGTTCTTGATTGCTCCATTTTAAGCCTAGGATTAAACATTCGTGCCCTCTTTGATAGTATGTTTCCATGGGATACGGGAGGGCCGGGTAACTATAAGGGTTTGAGGATTTTTGTTTTGAATAGACACGCGGTATGAGCCTTTCCTCAGTCGAGATGTGCATATAGATGTTTTAGTAAGTGGAATAGGTTAGGGTTTTAAGCTAGCGGAGTTTTGGTAATTTTGGGGGCAGAGGGATATTTGGCAGATTCTCTTTGTTTAGAGTCTCTCACTCAGAAAGGCTGTGGGTGTTAATAATATTTTTCAGTATGCATATTGATCAAATGGTAAGATGTGGTGGTTTTATTGTTTTCTCACTACACCGATTGCTAGAGATAAATAGACTAAGATCATGTTGTATAATGGCTACTAGTAAATTATCAACACAGTAATATGCCAAGAAAATAGAAGAATAAAGCCCACGCATCCGAAGAGGAACCTGAAGTGGAGGTGATAACCAGAGTGGAAGTCATCTATAAAGATACTAAAGCTACTACTGGTGTTCAGCCAGAATACAAATGGGGAGAGGTATATAGGATGATTTCAAACCAAAGTGTTCCAGATGCTAGTTTTGAAGATATTCCCATATATGCAAACATTGAAAGAGTGGCCCTTATGAAAGTAGCTACTAGGCCTAAGTTGTTCCCATGTGCAGAGGTGATAGGGTGGATTCTGCCTAGGGCAGATGTAACAAGGATGATATTGGCAAATACCACGAAACAGGGTTATGCTACATATAGCCTTGCTTATGTATCTATGGCATATAATTTACCAACAGCACAAACTTATCTGAAATAAAGTTGGTTAAAGGAGTTGAATTTAGACATGGTGGAAACAGTCAAGAAGATGATGATACCAGGAAAAAACTTCCGCACAAGGCCTTCTAGAGAGTATGACACATCAACTCTCCATACTCCATATAGGTTCATAGCTTTGATGTTGAACAGAATCTTTGGAAGAGCTAATGGAAAAAAAAATTAAATGGGTTGGATACCAATTATCTATTTTGTTGCTACACAAGGTACAATTTTTAACTGGGAAAGTATAGTATCCAACAATCTGTCAGCTTGTATAAGTGCAGCATTGGGAGGAGTGTCCCAAAAGAAGTTAGAATTTTACATGATTTCTATTTTGATTGATTGCATTCTGTGCCCTCAGCCTTTCCCAGCTTTAAAGTGCCATTGGGATAAGGACCGAGCTCCAGTGTATGCGGTGTATCAATTATTTTGGGCCCACAAATATTACAGTCATTATAGGCAGATTTGTGAGCATTTCATTATGCCATTATATAATTTGATTTTCTTGGTCAAAAGCAATTATATGTCAAAAGAAGCTTTCAAAGTTGTGCAAGAATACGTAAGCTATTATCTGACAGAAGAAGGCCTATACTTAAGAATGTATGGTGGTTTGAGAGCCCCTTCTCTTCTACTAAAGCATGCCACAAAATACATAATTCACAAGGATGCTATGAGACAGTTGTATATTAATGGGATAAGAAATTTCCTTTTTGAGCAGAAGAAGGAAGTCTATCTTGCAGTGCCCTTTTTTGTTGGAAGTTACAAATTTTCCAGGGTGAAGAATGCATCGGAGCTTGTCAAAGAATTGGAGTATTTTCATTTTAGTGAAATGAATTTCCATAGGAATGACTCTGAGGGCAAAGTTGTTGATTATTGCACATAAGCTGGAGTACATTTCAAATATACCAATTTCTAGGATAAGGATGAAGAGACCTTCCGAAATGCCAGGAACATGACCGCTCTAAGGAAAATATTCAAGCAGAAGATAGCTACTGTTGGCGGTAAAGGTAAAGTTGCTGACTAGCAGAAAAGGCAAGAAGAAGAGGAAGCAAAAAAGAGGTAGGAAGAAGCTATCATACTAGTACAGGAGGCAGAGAACTGGTTGAGAACAGAAGAAGAAGAACAAAAGAAATGAGCAGCTGAAGAAGTAGCAAAGAAGATTGAAGAAGAAAAGAAGAGGAAAGAAGAAGATGAAATATGAAAAAAGCAGACAAAAAGTGAAAGGTTCAGATTAGAAGATGTCCAAAAGAAAAAATAGTGAGTAGAAAAGGAAGGTGAAGGAGTGAGAGAAGAAACACAAGAAGAACAAGACCCTACTGATCAAGGACAGGTTCAGTCTGATATTGACCCATTAGAGCCTGTTGTTCCTTATAGTAGTACAGTAGGAGAAGGTTCAATGTCAATTTCTGGAGTTGAGTTAATTCCTTTCATACCCATTGAAGGGGAGGAGGTGCCAGATTTTAACACTATCTTTTATGATAAGGAAAAAAAGAGAATTGTCAGAAGAAAAGAAAAGAAGGTGAACACTGGGGGTAAACTAGGAGTGATGGTGACCAAGAATACAGTGGTTCACGGTACACACAAAGATCCACGATTAATAGCAAGGGCTAGGGTAGCTCTAACCCTAACCACTAAAGACAATGTAGACAAAATCATGACAGATTTAGAGCAATCTCATAAAAGGGTCACACAATTGAAGAGACTTTGAAGAAAGAAAGGAGTGAAAGCCAAAATTTGAAAAGAAAGTATGAGGATATGATCAGTGAGGTCGAGATATCAAAGGGAGAATGTCAGACTTTATAGGAAAATAAAGATGATTTGGTAATATCTACAGGAAATATAGAGAATAATTCCCAGACCACCTTGGCAGAGTTGGGGAAGCTACAGCAGAAATATCAAAGTTTGAAAACCGAGAGGGATGAACTTAGGTTATCAGTTGAAGAATTGAATAAGAAAAAGGGCAGATTGGAAGGTCAAGTGACAGAGCTGGAAGTGCAGAAGACCACTATAGAAGGGAAGGCTAAGCTATATGAAACTCAGATAGTAGCCTTGGAGGACCAAAATAATTCACTAGCAGCTTCACTAAAGACAGCTATGGAGCAGAAGGTCGATATTAAGCCTTTAAACAAGCATGCCCTTATGCTCCGAAAGAAGATTCATCAAATGCAACTGCAGATGGTGGAAGAAATATTTAAATTTCAACAGATTGACATCAAATTAGAGGAAATTGTAAATACTACTTCTTATTTTTTGGATAGAACATAGGACATCCTAGAAACTCTATAGGGAAGGATGACATGGGTAGAAACGAACAAGGATTCTCCTGCAGATATATCTGTCAAAGATCTTGAGACGTTAAAGCTGGAATACGAGTTGATCGAGTTTTCTAGCAAAGCAGCAGAGGAACTAAAAAAGACAGTGAAGAAAACAAAGAATGCCTATGCTGAATTCTATAGGAGAGTGCTCCTAACTTATAATCGTTGTCAGACCTCGACTGCAAAGAGATTAGAAGTGCTGCCAGAGCATGAAATTTTTTTGAAACAATTACAAGAGAGATGCAAAGAAGATGAACAGGCCATTCCGCAAGTCAAGGAGTTAGATGAAAAGATACTTAAGACTAAAATAGCACATGCAGCTATGAGTATCCACTTGCTGGAAGACCAGCTACGCTTGATTCCTTCTAGGATAGCGGGCGTAAAAGCCCAGGCTGCTCAGCACGAAATTACTATCAGATTTCTCGAACCTTCTAGTTTTGAGAATATAGCAGCAAAGGCAAATGTATGGAGAAATTTTATGAACGAGCAGGCTGGACCCTCTTAGTTGGATTGTCTAGCACTTTGATAAAGAATGTAATATATTGTATTTATCTTTTTGTTTGCAAGCTAAAAGACAAAATTTTGTATGGGAAAGGGTGGGGAATCCCAAAAGACAACGAGGGTAGCCTAAAGTTTTTGTTTTTTGTATAAATATAGGCAAGCTTGATGTATCAAATGACCTTTTTTCAGACATCTTTGTGCAAGATTATTGTAAGGACTATTTGATTTTATAATAAAGAGTTATATTTTCGGTTGGAGAAAGCGTTGTGGGGTTTCAAATGTTTGATATGGACTTGTTGGATGTGAACTATTTATGTTTCAGCTTGTTGCCATGAACTATGAGACTATTCTAGCTTATGAACTCTTTCATGTTATGAATGTGCTCCTGTTTATTTCTATGAAATTTCCACAATTATATTTGAGTAATGGATGTTTTAATTAACAATGATCTATCTCTTTGTTTATTTGTCTATTGATATTCATGTATTCAAATATATTAACAGCTATCTGTAGTGTTCTTAATGCATGATATACAATATGTTACTCAACATTAATTACAGTATTGCTCCCTAGGGATAGGTTAGTGAGTCTTAGTTAGTTTTTCTTTTGTTTATGATTTAGAAGCGAGAGAGGTAAGACGAGAGGTAAGAACATGCGCCTCACATTATGACACTCCTCGTTATCTCTATCGACTGCATTTATTTAGGCACTTGCATATCATACATAAATATAAAACTAAAAAAAAACACTTAAACGGTGGATCAGGCCGCAACCGGTAAATTAAGCTTTAACCATTACTTGACCTACGGTAGTCGAACCGTAAATCGGACGGATTCCCCATACCAAACAATAACGAGCTAATTGGGAACACTTATTAGGGAGAATCCCTACTGTTGTTACCTGTTATTTTTCAGGCCTCAACACTAGGTAATTATACAATGTTCAAGTTAATGTTCATAATTTGATTGTAATATACCGATAAAACATTTTTTTTCAACTAATGATGGCATGATTGTTTTGGAGGAAATGATGTTTTTTATAAACATCTAAATTATTTGTCCTTGGATATATTCGGGGCCCACCATCCACACAAGGTGGGATAGACAAACAAATATTTTAAAGGATGAGCTGACTAATCAGTTAGTTGGCATGTTCGGCAACAAGACCTTCGATCGAGCCGCAGTCCTAAAGAAGGGTGGACAACATATGAAGATTGTATGAGACCAATATAGGGTTCACCTAGAAAAAAACCCTAGGTATGAGGACCCTTCAATGATTCCATCAAGGGAGTGGAAAGCCCTAGTGGAAGATGGAAAGGAGAGGGCTCTGAGAAAAGAAGGAAATCTACCACTAGGCACAGGGAGGTATGCAATACTTTCCACAATGTAATGCTAACCCTTATTATTATTATTATTATTATTATTATTTATATCGAATTTGGAACATTTAACGTATTTCAACACTTGCATAGGTTGTCAGACACTTCAAATGCCACAAAGGAAAGACTAGAAAAAATTGGTCAACACAAGCTTAGGCCTGGTGGTTATTCGAATTTGGTGGAACGAATTGTAAGTATCGAAAACCCGATAATGCATCCAAATAATAAATTGCAAATTATTTTCATTTTAATGCACCACAAAATGTAAAATTAATGACGTTATGCAAATGTGCAGGCCGACTGATTCAAAAAAGTGCCGTGACTAATGAAGACTTGAAGCTTGGATTCCAGCACTGCTTTGAAGTTGTTTTTGAACGTCGAAAAAGATTGTCTAGGCAAACATGGTCTTCAAGTGATCCATCTGGTGCACATGCATATAAAATCTATATAGTTTAATGAAGATTTATTACTTTTGCAATCTATTCATTATAAATAATTGACATAAAATATTGATTATGTTTTGAGCAGGAAAGCAATGATCCCCTTAATGTCGATGATGGACAACAACCAATCGAAGATCATGCTTTGAATCCTGGTAATGAATTTATTCATATGCTACAATTTTATATATAGCATTGCAAATGGTGAATGTTGATTGTACTTCTTCATATTTTACCTGCAGAGCATGTAAATGGTCATACTATATAAGTTGAGCCTGGACAAGAATATGAAGAACATGATGTGGCCACAACAAGTAAAAAAACACATTTTTAATGTTTTTTTTAAATGAAATACTTGTAATTATAATAACAAAATATATGTATGCAACATTTTCACATTATTGCAGCAAATCTGAACCCCTTGTTGCAAAATCCACGTGGCGAGCAGTCTACTAGGCAGACATCATGGCAAGTTGATGAAGTTCCAAGAATCGAACAATGGATTCCAGAAGATGTGCTTCTTGTTGATTTTGTAAAGAGAAGAAAAATTAGAAAGAAGCGACTGAATAAGTATTGTGTTATTATTTTTTATAATATAATGTCATACATGGTTTTTTGGCAACTGAATGAATGAATGGTTTAATGAATGTTAGCTTTTATTGAATGAATACGTTGACTAAATGAATGAATGTGTTGACCGAATGAATGAATGGTTTAATGAATGTTAGCTTTTATTAAATGAATGTCTTGACTTAACGGATGAATCTGTTGACCGAATGAATGAATGGTTTAATGAATGTTAGCTTGTATTGAATGATTCTCTTAACTGAATGAATGAATGGTTTAATTAATGTTAGTTTTTATTGAATGAATGGTAATTGTTTGTTTATGATGAAATCTGCATGAATTTGCACGTAATTTTTTTTCAAGTACATGCATTGGGTATGGGGAATTAAGAGCGATATGAGGGAGGGGGGGAGGGGCCATAAGAGCTTCCACTTTCATGTGGTTGTCCCTATTCAGTAGAGAATTTTAAATTATTCCCAAAATAGAGAGGAGATCAATGACTGGTAAGGAATTATCAATTTCCCATAATTATTTCATAGCATGTATTCCATGACTTATAAAATTTCTTGTGGTGTATATAATTGTAGTGTTGAAAGTTTACTATTGTTATTTCACTCATCCCTTGGAACTTGTTACACATAGGCTTGGAATTTTTTTTGAAAAATTGGCGTTTTAATGTGATCGATGGTCTTATATACTTTGTTTTGGTGTTCTGCATGTTTCCTCAGGTGAACTCTTGTTACCCATTATTTTACTTGAATATTATTGAAATTTACATTCTTAAATTAAAATGTTCATCAAATGTAAAATGTGCATTATTAATGTTGTTTTTCTTCATTGAGACATACTACTGAGACTGCATTTTTTTAGCTTCATTTGGTTATTTTCATAAACAAGCAAATCTTTATTTGAGGGGTCCTAACATGAAATTATTGCAACAGGAAAATATTTGTAGTATGTTGAAAGATGTTTTGAAAGGTAAAGCAAATGTAGACATTGTCAAGCTCCACAAATCAAGAGAAGTTGTTCCAAGAAATTATAAGTATCGGCAACATATGAGTATTTATAGGACACGAGTAAGAGCAATGATGCAATAGCATGACATACTTTTAAATTGTAGCTGCTTTAAAACATTTTTATTTATAGCTGCAAATTTGCATCTTTTCATATTTTGTTTTTATTGCCAAAACTGTTGGAAACATAAGATATTTGACACCTCATTTCACGGATATTGTTAAAGTTTGTTAGGGTTTGTTGGAGTATTTTTTTTCTTTACCCCACCCTAATCTAGATCCAAGATTTTATCCTAGTTTATTAATATTCTATTGTAAAATGAGATAGAGCTACAACCTATATAAGAGTTGTCTCTCTCATTCATTCTTCATGGTTGGATTTTTGAACTTCTCTCTCTCTTGATCTTAATGGATACATCTGTTCTTCGAGCTAATCTTCTTGTAAGGGTTCCCTTATTGTTCATGTATGTCTCTTTAATCTTGCTTGGAGATTCATAGTTGTAAGTTGTATCAGGATGTTTACATTATCATTTTTGTGCTATTGCTTGGGCCATTAAAAGGGTATTACTACCTTGTTGGAAGAAAGGGGTTTGAATTTAATCTCTATTTCATCCTTGAATGTTTGTTTGACCTCAAGAGCTTGAAAGGAATGAGATTATTCATCGAAATCCTTCCCTTGTAAACCCTAATTCACCTTCAACTTCACCTATTCTAGAGTTTGTGTTATCTCATGCAATTCTACTTTCTCGGTGACATATTAAGCAATGCCCTCCTAGTTGGTGATTATTTGACTTGATTTGTCATTTATTGGCTTGGCACTAGTCACTGGAGTGATCTCTCTTATCCTCCCATATCCTCTTTCACCCTATACTATAAAAAAGACAAATGTTTTCGAAGAGCTACTCTTCACATCACCTTGTGCTTCATTCCTTATAGCCCTAATAATCCTATCTTAGGGAAGTCCCCGTTGAGCTTTAAAACAACCAACCAAAATTGTGAAGAGGGTTGGTGTCATGACATTGGCCTCCCCTCTTGAGTTCCCCTCTGGCTAGTATTGATATTATTTTATACTTTAATCATACATGCAAGTTGGAGATATAATATTTTTGGTTCCATTGACGAGGATAAAATCGCATTTCTCAAAAATGTAAAGATCATTTCATGATATTTTGTGAGAGGATTATTATTGAAGATTTTTCTTCTCACACTGTGAATCCATGAAGAGACAAAGCCCATGTTCCTTTGCAAATTTTTGAAGGCATTGTTGTATGTAGAGGTGAACACATGCAACATCTTGAAGGCACTTTAAAGGCTCATCTTATTGACTCCACGCATCGTTTTGGTTCGATATAAGGTATGATAATGGTGTATTTTTAGATTGGTACTCTCATTTTGAAGTAAAGAAATGGATTTTGAAGTTAAAAATCATTTCCCTTTGATTGACAAGAACTTTCCTCGACTTTATTTTTCATGTATCCCTGGATTTCCAAATGAGGGATATGATGTATTTTTTAATTACACTCAAACGTTTCAAGGGTATGATGATTTGGGAATCCTACACATTGCATCCTTCATCAAAGTTGTGGCTTATTTTAATATTATTGATGAGGATGATCCGATGAGAGTATTTGTGTGTATTTTGGAGGATCGTGCATTATAATGGTATGGAAATCCTCATAACAAGAAAATTTCTTCAATTGTATATTTTTTCAAGGTGTTTCTCTAGCATTTGCATGATGAAAAAGAATACAAGAATGAAAATATTATTGAATATCTTATTGCACTCCTACCTAGTATAACACATCATGATTCAAAAGAGGAATCCCTTGAAGAAGCACATGAACAATTCCATGATGAACATGGTGAAGAAATCATTGATACACCAATTTGTTCTCCTTATGATGTTGAGGGTTTGGTAAGATTGAGTTCTTATCAAAATATGAATTTGTAGTTGTATTTTAACATGATTTTGAGGAAATGTAGATGCAAGAGAAACCCTTATTTGATGATGAGGAATATAGTGCACGCATCTCCCCTTTTCATGATGATTTAGATGTAAGGTTTCAAATTGTTGATTATATCATGGACATGGAATATATGAAAATTTTGGGGATCCCAACTATGACACTTATAGTGACGCATATATTGAGCAAATTGTATATTTGGAGCCTTTGGAACAACCAAACATAAATGAGGATTTGCGACCACATGTATAAATTTAAAAGTTGATTTCAGGCATCATGTTGAGCACATTTTTGCTGATTTGTTTCAACAATCTCCTTTAATTTTAGGGCTATTTTTGGGGGAAAAAATAGAGTGATTTCCAGCTATGTTTGAAGGGTTTTGATGTAGATTTTTTTGGCCATTTGGAGCAGGTTTATGGGCCTAAAAATCCAGAAATTTTCCAACCATATTTTGAGTATTGTATTTGTAATATCATGCCTAATTTTTTAGTGGTAAATGATGATCTAGGCGTTGAAAATTGTATGGTACAACACTGTTTTCATGATAGAATTTTCCATCCATCTAATTCTTTCATTCATTTTCTTTTTTGGCATGTACTATCAACTTGGAAATGTGAATTTAATGTGGAAATTTATTTAGGGCAACAAGATATTAGTTTGGAGCTTCATTGCATAGATTTTCAAGCCCCGAATTTGAGTCTTAATTTTCTTTCTATGTCTAAAAATTCATGTAATATATTATGCTCATCTAATGTGGAGAATTTCCTTCATAAGTATTGAATATTTGAAGAACCCATTAAGCCCCTATTGCTCGAGGGGATAATTTATGATGATGATAGGGTGATACATGATGCCATGCTTGTATTAATTCTATCCAATATTGGATAGAGGACCCTTGTAATGGTGTATGCCTTTATTGGCATGATTTTGTTTCCCTTGGCCTTGTCCACAAGTAAATTTCATATTTTGGCTTACATATAATGGATATTCTAGCTTGTATTTATGTGGAATTTAATGTATCCTTATTTTGGTTAGTGACCAAGCACAAGGGAATATGCCATGGCCTTGATGATATGATCACATGGTTACATTGGGTTTATGATTTCACCTGATATTTGCTTCATTTGATGCTTATATTAGGGTAGGATAAATAAACTTGTGAGACCTTTAGAGTAGAGTAGAATTCACTTTGTATCGGTGGTTTCTTTGTTGTAAACCCAAACTTGATGTAAAAACTATTGCATGTGATGTGGTGTTCATGGATGTTTAGGTTACTATATGGATTTTGGTTTTGATATTTAGGGATAACAATTTTTATCAGGTAATTGAGATTCTAAGGTTCTCTTGCACTCTTGAAATGAGCACACGTCCCACAGTTGGAGCCAGATGTTGCTCCCCATTATGCATGGGTGTCCAAATGTGATTTCTATCACATTCATGTTACGAAGAAAACTTCCTATGGCTTGGGGTACCACAACAGACAGAGTAACCGCAAAAATCAATCCTTTCCTATATGCAAGAGAAACCAAACATCTAACACTAAAGGATCTTGACACATACCTTATTCCGGACATTTGATGTAGATCCCCGTTGAGCTTTTCCAGTCTCGCTTGTATTGATAATTTGCTCTCTCAACACTCAGCAAACAAGACAAGAATGCTATATATAATTGTTTTAGACCTACTCTAGCATATATAATCAATAACATATAAGCATTTAAAAGAGTCCATGGATTCAATACTCATTTAAATACACATTATTGGATAGGAAAAGATATTTCTATTAATATAAATCAGAGATTATAATAGTGACAACCTCTGTCGGCACGTCTGCAAATAGGAGAAACTATGTCCTCCACCTAGGCCTCCACCACTTCAATCCTCCATCTCTCGATAGCAAGCTCACAAGAAAAGGAAAGCTTGGGAAGAACACAAAGTGCTCCAAGGGACAAAGGGATGCAGTCTCAAGTATAAGCTCCGGCAATAATGGACTATAGTTTTCTTGCTCTTCAATTCCTCCTCTTTCAATATATCCAAAGGGTTCCTTATAAAGTGCTTCAATGGGGTAATGGAAGGTCAAATCCGAGCAATCTCAAGGCATATGGAAGGCCAAGAGACAAGTGACTCGGATCCACATCAAGGAAAACTCCAAAACTAGTTGGCCTTTTGCACACATCCCGATGTACGCAGTTTTAAGGGTCAAATCCGCGTATATACGCGAGAATAGGTTTAAAAGTCGCGTATAGAAAATAATGCATGTTTTTAGGGATGATCTTGGAAACATCAAAGGTACAAAAATGGTCCATGGGGTCTAAAGAGTATGCCAAGGGACAGGGAAGGCCATAAAGGTGTGATCCACCATGAGTGGTAAAATCAGCTGTAACAGATGCCCCCTAATCTGTGAGGTCAGAGGGGTCATACGATGGCCAAAATACATTATAAGTCCATCCTAGAAGTAGAGTGATGAAGAAAAAGGTGGAAGAACCAGCCATCCAATAGTACAATACAATGGTCAAACTCTGCACATAACTGCAAGTAGATATAATAGTCCTGGATACATAAGAGTACAATGGCCATGAATATGCATGATACAAAATATGACATGTGTGGTCATCGCCACATACAATATAGATAGATCAGAATCTCCATGATGAAGATATACAAAGGATCATGATCTCCATGAAGGCTGAAGATATATAATGGATCAAGATCTCCATAATGGCTGGAAACATCTGACATAAACTGGAATCATGTCATGAGAGCTGAAATATCATGAACACTAGCATGATCAAGGAGGTAGCATATATGAAATGCCACCAATCTAGAAGGTCTTCTACACAAACCGCTACGAGTACATGTCCTACTATGCAAATAGAGGTGTCGAGGTCGAACATAGTAGTCCATCGTTTGATTACCGGTCATTGATGTATACCGTTAACAGACACGAGATCACCCATCGAAAATGAAAATAGGAATCAAGGTACTAGAGTGCAAACTAACAAGTGTGAATAAATGTGTTGAGGTCAAACACTTGAGAGGATCCATCGATCAGGGGACATTGATGTATTCCCAAAATTGTCGATGGCGAGAGAACCTACCACTGATAACTGCAAGTCTCAAGGCACTCAAAAATGACTCTAGATTCCTATCCCAGAATAAATGATCTGAAGTCGATGGGATGAAATCCGCTGGAAGGAGGGCATTAATGCATCCCTCATCATCCAACACGAGGTACTCAGCAAGGTTGTATAATGTGGAAGGACTCGATCATAAAGTGCACGAACCAGTATCAGTACCAGGAATGGCCGGCATGCAAAGTCAAGAGAACTGAGGAATGGCCGACTCAGGTTTTAATTTCCTTCGAACAAGAGCATAAAGGCAAATGCTGACTGAATGTAGGTAGCATAGACTCGATATACAAAACTGGTACATCTCTTCGACACAGGAGGCATCGACAGAGGCTCCATAGGGACTGGAAGCTTAACCAGTCGATGGAGATAAACTTAGAGAAACGAGTACAGCTCCTGAAGTCAAACTATTTGTTATCATCAAATCTGCCCCAGCAAAATTTCAGTTTTTGGCAGCATCCAAATGTCAAAGTGACCACTCAGAAAAGGAAAAAGCACAGTTCCTTAGTCATGTTGTTGGTGATCCCCTTAGAAAAGGTGTTGAGCAAGGTCCTCAGTAGAAGCAAAGAACAGGTTTATGGCATCGACAACTGAGGGCAATGGGTCTTTGAAGGGAAATATTTCTGTTGTTCCAAAGTATGGTTCATCCTACAACTGAAGAAGCTTCAGAGGTGGCAGTTAAGATTAAATATCATGCCCAATACTCTCCTCATTTTATGCCTTTAAAGTTTGACCCTGAAAAAGCATTTTAAAGCTGCTCAAATTCGCCTTGGAAGAGATGGAAATGAATTGTCAACTAGAGACATGCAAAAGATGGTTCAAGCTCTACCACAGTACAGTGATCAACTCGATAAGCTTAGTCTTCATGTTGATATAGCTGCAAAATTAAATCAAAAGATCAAGGAACAAGGATTAAGTGATATTGGTCGCTTAGAGCAAGATCTGGTTTTTGGGGATGCAGGGGCTAAGGAATTGATCAATATGTTAAAGATAAAGGAGGATATAACCATGGAGAATAAGTTACGTTTACTGATGATTTATGCAGCAATCAACCTTGATAAAATTGATAGTGCAAAATCCCTTTAGTGGACACAGCTTGCACGCCTCTCTTCAGATCACATGAATGCAGTGAAAAATATGGAATATATAAGTGCTCCCATTTCCAAAAATCAATCTGGAGGATTTTCTCTTAAATTTGGGACCCATAAGAAAAAACATGGAATCAGAAAGGAGAGAAACCAGGATGAGGAAGCTTGTCAATTGTCACGTTTCTATCCAATGATTGAGGAATTAATTGAAAGCCTGCACAATGGTGATATATCAAAAGAGGAGTATCCATGTATGAATGAACCAAGCTCTACCTTTCAGTCTAGTAGGAAAAATCATGCAAGTATACGGTCCACAAATTCATCGGCCCACTCTGTGAGAACATCAAAGCCATCTTCTACATGGGCCATACCTCGTCATTCTATGCCACCGCCAGAATGAAACCTATGCACATTTTCATAGAGAAGATCTGTGTCAACACTCAGTTTGGTTTGAAATGGAAGGAATGTACAGAACGTTTTCTGTGTTTTTGGAGCGACAACAATGCTGAAAGAGTTTGGAATTGTAGAATAAAATGTTGAAAACTGCTACGCCTTCTATTTTCAATTCATGTTCATTTTTGTCTCTCAAGGATTAGTATCAATGTCGACTAGGATTAAAGCTCTTAAAACAGGGAACACGCCATAGTCATTGGCTTTGTTATGCTGCTGCCAAGCAGAGTAATCATAATAAAAACAAGGTTAAGACTCAGGATTCGACATTAAATCCTCATAAGCGTTCAATACCCAAGAAAAAGCAAGTGTGAAAGGAGAGGAGACAGGGGTTGGCAAGTTTGGAGTTATGAAAGCCCAATTTTGATCACTGTCTGTATAACATAAACACTCTACAGCTTCAATACAGGTTCTATCTTGAATGAGCATGATTATGATTTGTCTATGTATGTTATGAGTTGTGTTTCCTATAATTTATCATGTATATGGTCCATAGAATTCCATTACAGTGATTCTTATTTTGAAATACAATTATCCTTTATACTTTCAGAAAACAGAGGCAGTTTCATTTCATGACTTTATGATCATAGTTACTGAGATATTGGACCTTGTGTTTGGTTTTATGTTATACAGTTCCTGTATGATTTCATGATTCTCTTATAGCTCTGATTGACATACCAGCCTAGTTCTTCGATAATTGTTTGATTTTCTTGTAGTTCTCATGTTATACTAGCTTAATTCATTCATGATTGTGTGATTTTTCCAATAGTTTTGATTTCATACCAGCTTGTTTTTCAGTTTGATTTCATTGATTTGTACATTTTTGAAAAAGATTTCCTTAAGCTTGAACCCCTGTAGTCTAGGTTCAACTTTAGGGATAACACTATTAACCCAACCAACGGATGTGATATATAATGCTCTGTTCGAAGGCGACATGACTTGACTGCTGCCAAAGACAACATCTTTTCTTGTCCGACTTTTTGGTTTTTTTATTTTTTTGGAATTTTTCAAATATTTTGAAAAGCTTGAAAAATAATAAAAGTGCTTTATAGTTACAGACTAGGAGGAGAAGAGTGTCAATGGGCAAACAAACTAGTTCCAAGCAGTGGAACATACCTATGCTCAATGCAAGGACATATGTGTAGGAGAACGACACTCGGGGGAAAGCCCCCTCTCGATAAAAATGGGGAATCAAGCTGCAAAGGATATATAAAATGGCTCTGCGTGGCTAGACATGAGACAAGCTCGGGATATATGGCTGATAATCAAAGTCAGGGAAGCAAGCATAAGGCTCAATGAGGTAGGAAAAACTCATGATAATGCAATTACAACTTGACATAAGGGAGTCATGGGGACAAAGGCTAGCAAAAAGATCAAGAGGAGTATGAGGCTCTTGTGCAAATACATGGCGATACTATACAAAGGACTCCCACACCCTAAAGGAAAAAATGTCGGCATGGGAACCAAATGAAAAAAGGAGCTAACTAGGGCACCCATGTATGGTCAAGCTCTACCATTCACATCATGTCACTTCTAAAAAAACAAGAAGGTTCTATGACAATATAGAATGGGTTCGTACCTAAGGTTATAATGAAATGGTCATAAGGTCATGCAAAATGCACATGGATGTGAAATATAACCTATATGCCAATTTAGACATAATACCTGAAAGCGGCATGAACGGGTCAAAACAATGGTCAAAACGACGCTCAAAACAGACTCCTACATCATCAAATTAGTCCAAAACGGTCCAAAATGGTCAAAAACGGTTTAAAACTATAGAAGGGGTAAAAAATTTCAAAATTTTCAAAATTTTTCTATAAATAGTAAAAAATTCAAAAATTACATATCATTTGCAATTTTTACCCATTTGAGCTCAAAACTTCCAACGCGAATTCCAAGAGTTTCGTCCAGCGAAATTCGACACTATTTGTTCCAGGTAACTTCTCATGTCCTCCTCTTCCATTTTCATGCAAATTTTTTCAATTTCCATAGTCAAATTTGACTTTTAGGCCAGTCTAAATTGGTCGTTTCAGCCCACGTGGATATCAGGGCTTTTTCCACGTATAGGGCTGGCTATATGCAAAAAAATCGTCCAAAACCGCGTACATACGTGGTTGTTTTGCAAAGAGTCGCATATGCGACCGCACACATGGTTTTTTAACGTATAAATTGACCAAAAATTTCCTTTAATGTGTAGGACGGTTCTAGAATGGAGGGAGAGGGAACATGGAGATGTAGAAGAGGCTATCCGAGGTAATTTAATGGCTCAACAAGCTCTATGTGCATGTGGGATATACAAGTTTTGGTGTCTTGGCAACCTGAGGGCCAAACTAAGACTCTTGCAAATGCTAGTAGACTACTGGGATCCAGACTCAGATTCCTTTCATATCGACGAGATGTCCCTCACTATAGAGGTGGAGGACATATATTTCATTACTGGATTGTCTCGACGGGGAGAGGTGGTGAACCTACGCTCTTGCAGGCCCGGAGATGGCCTCCCCATTGATGAGTACATTACAATATACTATTTTCTGAACACAAAAAAGGTTGGGAGTCAAATCCTGACAAACTCCATCCAGGTTCTAGGACTAAAGGCCATACTATTGGCACTCGGCAGGATAGTTGGTCTAGCATCACTCCAACCTATGCAATGGAGTGCATGAGACCTACAATGTATGACTGGAGCACTACATTGTTGAGTAACATGAAGCAGCAGCTCAGTGACTACAAGATGGGCAGTGTACTAAACTTTGGTTTTGGCAGTTCACTGAGCACATTCTTCTATGAGCATGTACCGGGGCTAAGCCCTAGAGATGACATTCCTCCTTGTAGGGTTCGAGATCCGGCTCAACAACGTTGGGCAGATGCTATACGCAGAGTGGACAGAGGTAGGGTGTCCAACCCCTACCCAACTGACTTCTTTCCATGGTGGTAGTGGCAGATTGTTGCCATCGATGATTATCCCTATGCGGGAAAATATTTTCGGGGAGATCCGGACATGCCCCTACCACCAGGATCAGCATACGGTGATATTGGTAATGAATCCCAAACTCTCTTTTAAAGTTTTAGTGAATTATAATTTTTTTTTGTGTTTTTTGATATATAGACTCAAAAGACATGTTTTGGTGTGACGACACATAGTGACAATCTGTCATGTGTATACAGATGTTGGACCATGGTGTCTTGACGGCTTCCCTCATCATAGATGGAGGGGAAGAGGAGATGATATCATGGGTGTGGATGCGGAGCGGACGCTCCAAAGCATCCACACAAACTTTGTACATTTAACACACAGGGTACCCATGGCGCAAGTCGAGGACTTGCCTGAGGCCATGCAGCATCAGGTGGTTGGTGTACCACGAGCATGGGTTCAGTTATTTCGATGACTAGTTAGAGCCGTGGTGTGCTAACATGAAGAGAAACCCCCTCCTCCTCCACAACTTTAGAGACCTGAGAGTGATTCATTTTTGTACTACCGTGTATTATATTTTGGTGGCTCGAAAGCCCCATTTTTGTATTATGACACTTATGTATTATGACGTCACATTTTGGATGTCTTAATGAAAAAGTTTTATGATGATCGATTTTATTTATTTACATGTGTGTAAAAATGTATGGTTGTGATGTGCATATGGTCTATGAAACAAATGCCAATCTAACACATAGTTAGCATATGAGTCAGCAACTTGATTAAAAATTCTTGGAACATGTATGTATGTTATGTTGTCAAATTGTCGTTCTAACAATCTCACACGTAAGAATCTTCGTAATAATGTCAGATCCCTAATACGATATAAGCCATTAAGATGTGACACTACTAACTGTGAATCAAGATGTACCTCAAGAGAGAGAACACCATGTGAAATGGCATCCTGTAACAGCTCGATAATGGCACTATACTTAGCAACATTGTTCGAAGAAGGTCATAAACATACACCTCCTGAAGACAATACCTGACCCATAGGAGTATAAATCACCCAAGCAGCAGGGGCTGAGTGTTGAGTGTGGCGGCTAGCACCATCAACAAATCCTATGTAAGTGGAAGACTCCATTGACATCTGCCATAAGAAACGAAAGCTAATCAACAAACTCGATCACCATAAGAAAACCTAACTATGCAAAAAATTGTACAATAATATGCAATAATCAGCCCTTGCTGAAGATCATACATAGTACTTTTTAAGATAGAGCCCATTTCTAGGCTCTGCTAAGGCTGTCCCTTCATAATCCACCAGCTCACAGGCGCCCTTCTCTAATACATGTTTGACTATGTAAGGACCATGCCACATGGGATTAAACTTCCCTGCCCCCAAGGATTCTTTAGCTTGATCCCACAAAAGGACCAAATCACCTTCACTAAACATCCTCGGATGGATAGACTTATCATACTAGACCTTAACGCGACTCTTATTTACTTCTAGAGCCACTAACGCATCTCGGTGCTTCTCATCAAGCTGCTCTAATTGGACCAAACGTTCCTCCAATGCGGAAGTGTCTGGTAAAAGCACTATAGCTAGCTTCAATGAAGGGATTTCGCATTCAACCGGCAAGACAGAATCCACTCCATGTACGAGCTGATATGGATAAAAACCAATGGCAGTCTTAACCATAGTCCTATAAGTCCACAAAGTAGGATATAACATGATATGGCAATTCATTTTGCTTTGTGCGATGGTTCGTTGGAGAATGGACTTAAGTGATTTGTTCACTGCTTCAACCTGTCCATTCACCTGAAAGTAATAAGAAGAGGAGTGCTCATGCTTATACCCTAACTTCGAGGCCAACTCTTCCATCATTCAATTCTGAAAGTGCCAACCATGGTCAATGACAAGCTCTTTTGGAATACCGAATCGAGTAATAATTTGGTTGAATACGAAATGCGCGGCTGGTTCACCGTCGAATTTAATCGTGGGCATAGCCTCAGCCCATTTCGTGAAATAATCAACAACCACTGTAATATGATGATGCCCCCCAACTGAAGTTGGGTTGCAATCCATGAAGTCAAGCCGCCACTTGGTGAAGGGACCAGCGGTGATAATCGGATGTAATGGGGCAAGATGAGAGAACATATTGTGTGCAAACACCTGGCAAGGGTGACACTTATTGACAACATTGACACAATATTTGAAGATCGACAGCCAAAAATATCCCGCTCTCAAGATTTTTTGGGTTGTAGAAAGCCCACATAAATGACCACCACATGCCCCTCCATGGCAATCATTCAGCACAACCTCAGCCTCTTCATGGGTTAAACAATGACGTAGAATGGAATCTACCCCATGACAGTACAGAGTGTTATCCACTATAAGGTAGTTCTTAGATACATGACGTAATCATCGTCGCTCATCCCGTGAAAGGTGAGTCGGGACCTTCAACATTTGTAAATATATGATGATATCCCCATACCATCGATCCAGAGTTGAGATAAGGGAAATATGCTCATCGACAAATGTATCCTCATAAACCTCCTCCTCCTCCTCACTTGGGAAATCAGAAATGAGCTCCACAAAAATCAATGATTTCTTCAATTTCACCAAAACAAACTCGAAATCGAATTCTTGCAAAATAACAATCCATTTATTATACTTTCCCCCAATCATCCTTCTAGTGAGGAGGAATTGAAATGGATTGACATGAGCTACCACCAAGGTCTGGTGAAGGAGAATGTAGTGTCTCAATCTCTTAACCGCATGAATGGTAGCTAAGGCAAGTTTCTCCACATGGGAATAACGAATTTCTGCATCTATAAGGTTCCGGCTCAAATAATATATGACATGCTCATGGAGCTCCTCATCCTCCTAAACCAAAACCATACCAACCGTCTCCATGGACGCAGCCACATAAATCAAAAAGTCACGGCTATAGTCGGGTGGACTAAGCACGGGGGCCGATGCTAAGGCTCACTTAAGAGCATCAAAGTACTCTTGGGCTCGCTCATCCCAGTAAAAGGTAGTGTCCTTATTTAAAATATGCATAAAGCCTATAGTCAAATTGGCAAAGTTAACCACGAATCTCCGTAAGAAATTTTCCATGCCTTGCAAACATTGAATATGTCTAATATTTTGCGGGGGAGACAACTGAAGTATTGCCTCAACCTTTAAGAGATTGACTCTTATACCCTCCTTGGAAACAATGAATCCTAGCAAGCGACCAAACTTCACGCAAAAGATGCACTTATGTGGATTTAACCTAACCAGGTAGTGGCGGCATCTTTTGAATACTAATCTCAAATGGTAGGGATTACGCACTCTCAGCCGAGAATGAGCAGCAAGGTCATCCAAAAAGACTTCAATAATCGATTTGAGATCATGAAAAATCAAGGTCATAGCCTGTTGAAATGTGGCTCTGGTGCTTTTAAGACCAGAAGGCATCTTCCGATATGCAAACATACCCCAAGGACAAATAAATGTAGTTTTGTGTTGATCCTCGGGTTTGATCTGAATCTGATTATATCTTGAAAAGTCGTTCATAAAGGAAAATACCTCACTTCTCGCACACTCATCCAAAATTTGATCAATAAATGGTGTGGGAAAATTATCCTTAGGACAAGCACGATTTAAATCACGGAAATCAGTGCATATACGGTTCGTTCCCTGCTTCTTATCAACTGGAACGGGGTTTGAAACCAACTCCGTCAAGGGAACAGGATATATTAAACCAGCTTTTAATAGCTTCTCTATCTCAGCCTTAATCGCGGGTGCTTTTTTATGATTCACTGCATGCAAACGTTGTCGAACAGGCTTTGCATTCAGATAGGTCTTAATTTCATGTTCAACAATACGAGGGTCGATACCTGGCATTTCCTCGTATGACCAAGCAAATATGTCACAAAACTCTTTGAACGGCTCGGTATACTCCTGAATCTCAGCATGGGAACATTCTGCCCCAATATAGACATTCTCAATCTTGCCAGGATCGCGAGAGATAATGATAAGAATAGTAGGTGATATATTCACCATGTTCTCATCAGCCATCTGACCAGGAGAGCTTAATGGAACCACGGGACTACCAATCCTCTCGCTAAGAATCTCCCTAAAGCCCTCACGCTCCAAACGGTTAAGCTCGGGAAGAAAATAAGATCTATGATGCAACTCTTTCCAAGGTGGCTCAACCCCAGACATGGCCTCAACAATAGCTTCATTTGATGGAAAAACACTATCAAGGAAATCATGTGCATGAGAGGACTTAATTTCCCATGCAGGCAGCACATACGGGTCCTCCTCCTTCGTCTGTGAAGAGGAAGGACTAGGCTCTGCAACACAATTAGTATTCACTTGATATGTTATTATTGCTACAGGAAACGGCACATCCATTTCGATAGGTCCATTCGAAGGACTCGGTGATGGAAGAATCCAAGGATGTTCCATATGGGTAGTGCAGAAAGACATTGAATTCAATGAAGATGAATCCCCACCGAAACTAGATCTGGTCATAAGAATAGGTGTAGGACAACTAAATGTCCCCATAAGGTATGGATACATACCTACACCCACACTCCCAGTTTCCGACTGAGAATGATCGATAATCAGGATAGAAGCTCCCGACGATGCATTAACACTCAGATTCTTGAATGATGTCTAATTAATCGTAACAATATTCCCATTAAATGGAAAGCATACAACTCGAAATAGAGAAGAGGCTACGGCTTGCATACTATACATCCAATTCCGACCCAGTAGAAGATTGTAATCAAGGGGTGCATCAACCACCTCGACCTCGATCGCGATGGTCTTCCCTCCCAAATGGACCTTAAGAGAAGGAAGAATTATGTGCAGTCGAAATGATCTACCATCAAAGGCATTCAACATGGTAGCGGATTTAGACAACTCAGGAGAATCCAAACCCTTCCAACACGACAAAGACATCATGAAAGAAGCAGTGCCTTCGTCAATCATAGTGCGTTTGGTGGTCATGTTAAGACATTCTACATGAATCAAGAGAGACATGTAGTAAGGAAAGCGAGGCTGGAGTCCCATGGTTTCAAATTTGATGACGAAAGAAGAGTTATCATCATTAAACCCAAGAGCAGAAAGCAAATCTTTCCTTTGCGACAGACAACTCTGAAGTACTTCAAGCACAAACATCACACAAGGAGTTTGGCCCAAATCCTCGACAATAGAATAGTTTTGGGTGGCTTGAGCATTAGGATTGTGCCCTGAACGCTTTAGGACTCCCTTAGGAATGCGAGGTGTAATCTCAGGTTTATCTGTAGGGTTTTCAATACGCAAAGGGATCTCAGTAGGAAGAGTGTTGGAGCAGGGTCCCGCAGCTACAGAAGACGCTGCCAGTTTAGCGGATAGACAGTTTTGGCGGAGAGGAGATAAGGTAGAGCTACGACGCCGTAGCATGTTTCTAGCTGCAGAGCAGAGCTAGAAACCATGACTTTTAGGACAGAGAAGTCAAGGAAGATGACAGTACCTGAGTGGCTGAGAAGAGAGAGCTCACCCACTGCATTGAAGGCAGCGGCAAAGATAGGAGGGCTCAGCTACCCTCATAAAGGAAAAGGAGCAATGAGGCTGAGGTATTGAAGACGAAGGACAGAAGCAGGGAAGCAGTGCACAGTACCCATGGTCAACACTAGGAAGCATGGAAGACTGCAGAGAGCTATGGTGTGACGGAAAGCAGCTACCTCAAGTACAGATATGCCGACTGTCACTAGTTAGGGTTTTGGGTTACTATTGGGACAGGCCCACAGTGTTGTAATGGTGAGACCTTCGGGCCGCCTATAAAGGGATATATTTTGTATTGTAAAAGGGTTGGTTGGTTCGTTCAGTTGTTAGTTGTTTTGTAGATTATTAGACAGTTGTAGAAGCCGAGCTCTGGTTCTGTTATTAACTGTAGTTATCTTACTGTAACCAATAGCTGGCTCATAGAGCATGCATGTAATGACCCGCAGGGATCGACAGAGAGGGAAGAGTATATTGTAAGAGGTGCAATATAGAGTAGAAAAGAGATCTAAGAGAGAAGGGCTCCAGGCTGTGTGCGAAGTTACCCAGAAGATCTCGAGCTGCATATGCGGTGCAGCAGAACTGTGTTTACCTTCCCCTGAGCTATAATAGAAACACAGTTTTGTGGACGTAACTTCCATCTTGGAGGTGAACCACGTTAAAATCGTGTGTTATGTGATTGATTTATGTGTTGTGTTTATTTGTTGCATCTATCAGTTATCACATGGGCCTGGTTTACAATTTAATGTATGTATGCGTTATTCAGTTTACAACACTATAGAAGATAAATGCAAGTTGAAGTCCATAAGTATTTTGTGTAAGAGTTTATTTAAATTTCATCCCAGATAGTTAAGAGT
Source organism: Pseudotsuga menziesii (assembly GCA_001517045.1). NCBI lineage: Eukaryota > Viridiplantae > Streptophyta > Pinopsida > Pinales > Pinaceae > Pseudotsuga > Pseudotsuga menziesii. The sequence continues at coordinate 129,641 of LPNX010766947.1, forward strand.
CACAGAGTTAAGCAACCTTGTATATTGAGTCCTGTAAGTCGGAACGAGTATCACTGAGTACGATGAGCCGCAGCGGTAGGATATCGCAAGGAGGCAATATCACACCAGCAGAGGAGCTGTGGTGCGCTACGGTTGAGAATCAGCGTAGGAAGGAGTTACGCATTGCCTGAGGCGTGGCGATGCGATAAGGACTAGAGTCGTCGTAAGTAAGAGGAAGTTGCGTGTCACAGACAGAGAGAGATCCTGCAGGCTAGAAGAGCTGCGAGACACCCAGGCTACCACAGAACCTGGTCCAAGACACTTGAGTCCTTGGCCAACCCATTAGAATCACTTCGGGTGAGACTTCAGGCCGCTTTGCAGTCTGTCGCCAAAAGGGCCAGTGAGCTAGGGGTGTTGTTGGTTAAATACAGTAAACCCGGGTCTGCCCATGCAAACCAACAAAGAGGTTCCTTCCTAAGGTCTGGTTGTGATGAACCATAGTCTTTCGCACGAGTCACAACCTTTGTAGCATGCACCATGTTGATGCAACCATAACCAGTATTGGTTTCCGGTGGATTTTGTCTCCACTAGACGCAGAATGAGGATCATGGGTCCTTGAGTTCATATTTTGATTATGGGGTAAAGGATTGGTCAGCACAGCTGGGCCCTATGCTATGAACCTCAAGGCATCTTCCATACGAGGACACAAGTGAGTGAGGTGGTCATCCTTACACAATTTGTAAGGAAACTTAACCTTACATTTAGACTACTTATCCCCTCTAGCATCGCGGTCATTCTTGTCATTAAAATTGGCATTTTCATTCTTGTTCCCACCCTTACGATTGTTTTTACCCTTTTTCTTATTCCTTCCGGGCTTTTGGTTGCCCTTCTAGTCCAACGATTGCACAAAAAATACACTCGCCATTTGGGTGGGTTGAGACGAAGCCGTGGCTTGTCCCGAAGCGGATTAATTAATATACACTTGACTCACTTGTTTCACAACCAAATCTGAAGGTTTGGTACTTGTACAACCCACAATGACATCGACATGTGGTCCAAGCTTGATCTTGGGATCGAAACTAGAATGCGAAGCGTTAGGTATGATCTCATATAATAGTTTGGATTGAGCATAAATCAAATCCAATTCTTCTGCCCTAAAAATTTCTTGTTTCTCGTTCTGGACTCCGAATGTAGAAACATCCTTTGCGATGTAAGGTAGCAACGATTTAAGGAACCACTCAAGGAGAAACTCCAGCGGTATGAAAGCTTTAATCAACCTCTTCCGTCTACACCACTCTTGGATATGGTCCGATATATGTGTGGCTTTGTCTTGTCGAAATGTCGACAAGATTTATGTACCAACGTCGTAATGCATGGGTAGCTGGAAGTGATTGAGGAAAGTCATAACAAGGTCATCGAACAAAACGAATGCCCCCCTCAGTAACTTTATGTACCATTTCGTTGCAGGCCCGATGAGGGTGCGTTGAAATAGCCTTAAACAGATTGAGTCATCGTGTAAGGAGTTGGAAGAGCACCAAAGGTGAAAGGTAGTGACATGTTCACTAGGATCTTCTCCTGGTTTTCCCTCAAATTTGGGAATGTCTGAGGGAAGCTTGTTAGGGACAGTTGGCCAAGCCGGGTCATGAGATACCGGATCGTTCATTAGTCTCGACAAGTCAGGTAAATTTAACGTTGTGAGGAAAGGGAGCCTAGGTTGAGCCGGTCTATGCCATGCTCCCTGATAGTTTTGGTTCATATAAGGCTGAATACTATAAATACCATGGCCTTGGCCATAATATCCTCCTCCCATTTGACCCGTGTAAGGCTACATGGAAGCATTATGATGTGGTGTACCTTGACTATGCGGTGCTACAAAGCCATAATTAGAGGAGTAAGCGGGTTGTTGATACCCGTACCCATAAGGTTTATAGCTCTGTCCATATTATGGTCCATAATATTGTCCATGAGAAGCTCCATAAGTAGGGATATGGGGAACTCCTTGTGATGGACCATAAGATGATCCAGAAACAGGAATATGACCTCCTGAGACAACATGAGATACTTGACTCTGATATACTACTATGCGAGCAGTCGCAATACGAACATGGCTAGTAGCAACATTTCGACCCGAAGGACCACGTGAATGAGGGGGAGGAAGGGTTGTCAAAAATGCATTCAAAGGAGTAGGAATAGAGTACGAAAGGAGATGTGAAGGGATGTAAGTGGTATTCCCTATGGTCACTCGTCTCGGTTCTGGTATCCTCGTATGACTACTAACACTAGGTCTAGGGCGAACATGTGAGGTAGCTTCCACCACTGGGATGGAAGGTGCAATGTGACTAGTGCTCCCAAATCTCTCTGTATGGAAAGGAATAGGAGTGCCCCCAGGCATAGTGCTAGGTTCAAATTCTGACTCAGCATGATGTGCTAGATCATGTGCAGGGATATCAAGCATGCCATAACAAACATGACTAGTGCTTGTGGGTTCATGGTGAGTCTCGTCACCCGAAAACCAATACCGGCGACCTGTGAATGAGGGATCATGACCGAAATGTGAAGGTATTTCTGGTGAAGGATCATATACAGGAGTAGGATCTTCCTCCCCAACCTCTTGAGGTGGAGAAGACGTCTCAGGAATCTCATCCTCGTGATCTCCCATCATGTGTGAATCAACATGAGAAGTAGTCCGCCTGGACTGTCTATTTCTCTCTCCCAAAGGAAGAGGAGATGTGGAAGGTGAAAGTCTTGCTAAATGATGAGAATGACAAAGTGCCACACCTGAATCCACAATGACTCAAAAAATGAAAAAAGACTCTTTCTAATTATGCAAACCCTAGGCAAACTAGCGTGCACAGAGCATACACCTATATAATGTAAAGCCAAATCACAATCAAACAAGGGTAGGATATGTGAGCTCCCGAATGAACCAGGTATGTCTCGCCTAGGAGAGGCTTGATACTCCCATACACACTAAGCGGAGGTTCGTAACCAATTATAGTGGCCCTCAGCTTCAACGCATATAGCGACTGTGCTGTCTGACCCCTACCTGGCCAGGATACCTACAGAATAACCTCTTCGAAGTACCCCCTTGATAACCTAGGTAAGGAAACTAAGGTCACCTCAATATAATCAATGCTCAGGCGGACAGTCGTAGGTGAGATTGACCGTATGGGAAGGGTAGCAAAGCCTGAAACTCCCGAAAGAGCCCCCAGATACAAATACAATCCTGGAAATATCTCCAGTGCTACTCAGTTATGACCATGGGTCATCCCAATCATTAACCGCTCACACTGCCTTATGCTTAACTCCCTTGTAAGAGGAGGATCCTGAGAAACACTAATTATACCAAGGAATTTCACACTCTCACCTGGACAAACACATACATGTTCCGTTTAGTGGTCTTGGAGAATTTACTCACAATGAACTATTCCAAGACCCTAAAACCTAATCTTGTTGGTGCACCCTATAAAAGAAAAGAGTGCAATTCATTTTATTATGCGTTGATTTTAATTGGCTTATTACTCAAAAGGGTAAATGATCGTGCAACTAATGGTGTTATGACGCAACAAGAAGTAAAATGCACACCTAACAATCAATGCAAATGCACCGTGTCAAATGAAAAATGGGGTATGGTACTACGTGAAATGCAAAATTCTCCTTCAAATGAAAATGCAATCATTCCTATATGAAAATCTGACTAATACTTCTCCAAGCAAACCTAATGTAAGTACCATGTAAAATGCAAAATGCAAAAATGCATAATGATGTAAAAAGCAAATATTTTGGTATTTTTGAATTAAAATGAGATAATAAAGCAAAAGAATGACTCTACCAGCCCCAGACTCGGCAAGCACTACCAAACAGCACCCACGCAAAGCACTACGGTATAAAAGAGACCTAATGCACTAATCCCAAAACAAAAAATAGAAAATGCAATGACAAAACATTCCTAAAAAATTCAAACTAAAAAGCGTCTCTAGTCAGAAACAAAGGTGTATCCAAACTCTAGAAGCATCCAAGGAGACTCAGTAATCATCAAAACTCACCCAACAACACTTAATCTTCCCCTAAAAGGAAAAATTCAGGGCATATGTGACTGTGTACAAAAAACTCATGTATATACGCGAATATCCCAGTAAAAACCGTGTGTACACACGACTAAGAAGCAAAAACTCACATACATGAAGAAAAAGAGATAAAAAAGAAGGTAAACAGACAAGCTGAGACAAAATTTACTCCTATCAGAAACTACCAGGCAAACATGCCCCCAGACCCGACTCAAAAATAGAGAAATCATAGCAATTCAAGAACATTGAATGCCGATAAAAACCCCCAAAGGAAATGACTAGGAACTCCCCAGTATGGTCACCAATTCTGTTATAGAGAAAACTTCCTATGGCTTGGGGTACCACAACAGACAAAGTAACCGCAGAAATCAATCCTTTCCTATATGCAAGAGAAACCAAACATCTAACACTAAAGGATCTCGAAACATACCTTATTCTGGACGTTTGATGTAGATTCCCGTTGAGCTTTTCCACTCTCGCTTGTATTGATAATTTGCTCTCTCAACACTCATCAAACAAGACAAGCATGCTATATATAATTGTGTTAGACCTACTCTAGCATATATAATCAATAACATATAATCATTTAAAAGCATTTATGGATTCAATACTCATTTAAATACACATTATTGGACATGAAAATATATTTCTATTAATATAAATCAGAGATTACAATAGTGACAACCTCTATCGGCACGTCTACAAATCAGAGAAACTGATTCCTCCACCTGGGCCTCCACCACTTCAATCCTCCATCTCTCGATAGCAAACTCACAAGAAAAGGCAAGCTTGGGAAGAACACAAAGTGCTCCAAGGGACAAAGGGATGCAGACTCAAGTATAAGCTCCGACAACAATGGACTATAGTTTTCTTGCTCTTCAATTCCTCCTCTTTCAATGTATCCAAAGGGTTCCTTATATAGTGCTTCAATGGGGTAATGGAAGGTCAAATCCGAGCGATCTCAATGCATATGGAAAGCCAAGAGACAAGTGACTCAGATCCACATCAAGGAAAACTCCAAAACTATTTGGCCTTTTGCACACATCCCGATGTACACAGTTTTAAGGGTCAAATCCGCGTATATACGTGAGAATAGGTTTAAAAGTCACGTATAGCAAATAATGCATGTTTTTAGGGATGATCTTGGAAACATCAAAGGTACAAAAATGGTCCATGGGGTCTAAAGAGTATGCCAAGGGACAGGGAAGGCCATAAAGGTGTGATCCACCATGTGTGGTAAAATCAACTGTAACAATTCCCAATAGGGATTACAAGTTGATGTAGCTTTGGGATGCCCTATGTTCCTTCATGATAGATTGTTTTTCTTTGTTATTGTGATGACACCCTAGTGTTAATGATGCACTAACATATGGATGTTCATGATGGGTTATAGTTGATATGTCTATGGTGTATTTTGAAGGCTTATATTAGTAGAGCACTTTAGGTCATGAGTACCATGGATTGCACTTGAGGCACTTACTTGGCTCCCAAATATTGCTACTATCAAAATAAACTCCTATTAAAGGCATTAAAGTTACAGATCTAGAAATATAAATCAGATTTGAGAGTAGTGTTTGTTCCCCTTGATTTGATGGCTGAAAATCGCTAACAAATCAATGATTGTTTCTGCTATTGTCCCAAGTATGTGGCAGTCATGAAAATACGCATTTGTGCAAATCAGATTTGAGAATACGGTTTGGTCCCCTTGATTTGATGGCTGAAAATCTCTACCACATATCAATGATTCTTTATGTTGTTGTCTTGACTCCCAAGCATGTGGCATTCATGAAAATGCACATTTGCATTGATTTTTAATGTGTAAAAAAGGTACTCTAGCTGAAGATGGAAATGGTTGGAAATTTTCTTTATGGACCATTAATTCATGAGAATTGTACTACTTGTTGAATAATGGATCTCCCCCTTTGCGCAATATATATGTATGTTGATCAATAGAAGACAATGAATTACATAGCTTAACATACTTTGGTTGTCCAAAACCAAGAGACATAAAATCTAAAACTTCAACCCTAAACTTTCTCTGTGTGTGTTGTAGATGTGATCTTCATGAAAACGCCAACAATATTTATACTACCTAAATTTTGTCAATATCTTGTGTTTGGGTCCTATTGGAAGGGACTCTATCTAATATTTTGTATGCTTTTTTTATTAACATGTCTCTTGTCTGTCATGTGCTCAAGGGGATATTTTGCTTGTGGACATATTTGGTACTAACTTGATTGATTTTGGCCATGCCTGGTTGCATAAGCATCCTATTTTACTTTTTGTATCGAATGCATGCATGTACAATATAATATATATTAACAATTAAAAGAAGCATGATATCCAGCAATATCTTGTGCAAATGAATTTTTGTTGATAACATAAGGTGACATAAACTCATTTTGCAAAAAAAATCTCTAGGTATGGTTTTATAGTGTTGTCGAAGTTTGTTGGTGCAATTATGGGTGTGGCATGCCCAATTCACAAACTCTGAACTTGATTGTGTTGCATATTGACCTTCACTTCATTATTATAATAGAAGTGCACTATGCCAAACTCAATCTCACACATTTAGACATCATATAGAACCATATCATATGTAAGGAAATATGGTGTACTCATTCTCATTAATCATTATACATGATTTTAGAATCGAGATATTTTATAGTCTTTATTTGTCCATGCACTAAAGAGGTTTTTGACATGAAATATTGGACATAAAGGCTATGAATAGTAAGGCATCGAAACACAAAGGTGGCCCTAGCAATGATGAAAATGTGACAGAATACAAACGTGTTCGTAAAGAACACATCACAAGATATGAAGAATATTTCCCATCTCTTGGCTTGGAAAACAAGTAAGTAGTTACTCCTTGTACCTTTTCACTTCTATGCAATATATTTCATGAAAGCTGTATATAATATATTTGATGGTGTAGGCCATATATGCTTTCGATTCTAATTGATAAGTTTTTTGTTTTATAGGGGAAAGTTAGATTCTATAGAAAATTCGAAGAAACAAAAGGTAAGCAAAGACATTTTGTTTCCAACTCGTGGAAGCCAACACCATGGTATATCAATAAATGGAGATGAAGTTGACAATATTAATGATCATCTTTCTGATATACAAATGATCATGTCCAAGATATTCCTAAAAAGTCGGTATATTCTAGACAATCAAACTTGCGAGAACTTTATTTAAAATTAAAACAAAGATTTTAAGGAACACCAGAGGGGATTGGTAATATAGCTAGTGACACACCTATTGTGGCCAATGAGGAACCAAATTATCCTTCTTCCACAAAAGAAACACCAATTACATCTCCTCCAAAAAAGATGCTAGGAGCTACACCTGTTGTATCCACATATATGAGTGGTTTTTCATCACCTAGTCCTAGTTCTGAAGATATATCATCTTTCATTAAAAGATGAAGAATTAGTAAAGGCTTGTATAGGTAAACAGAAATGGAATCCAAAGAAACAAAATTATAAGGGAAGAAGGATTACTTGGTTGAGGTACAAGATGGCTAGCCTACTGGACCAAATGCTTCAAGGTGGGCCATATAGTTGTTCATGAGAATAAGGTCTTATTTGTATGTTACAAAATCCAACTTTGCAAATCAACATCCAAGAAATGTTGATCAAGTGATTCAAAAAATCAAAAATTCTTTTGAAACTATTGGTGGAAGGATTTCCATTAAATATTACAGGCACATAATGAGAATTTTGATGATGAATTTCGGGAATAAATGCAGAAAATTATTATTGGATAGAAAAGATAGGGAGAGCATCTTGACTCTCAAAGAGATATGAAGGAAATTATGTGTGTTGAAGAGTATTTGGAAAAGAGTACAAGAGGGAATAAATAAAGAGACCTTGTGAAGGTTCGATATTTTTTGGGTTGAGGCAAGTTTCAAGCAAAATGACACATATTTGTAAGTATATTGCTTTTTTAATGAATAGTGTACATTTTGTTATGCATTTTGATTTTCTATATCCAACTAATTGTGTGATGACAATGATTTGTAGGTTTAGAGAAATAATAGAGAACCGAGTGTGAGTGAAATGTCTCAATATCTGGCAGACTTAGTAAATTCTAAACATAATTATATGTCAAAAAATCCACTAGAAAGTTCCTTGCCATCGATTGAATTCGAGAGAGGCCAAATAGGAGCCATGTGTATTGTTGAAAACCATAGTGAGGATTATAATCATGCAATGAAATGTATAAATGGGTTGGCAGAGACAATGTTGACCATGGCCTCCTCCATTGAACCTCCTATTGTTGCATGGAAAAAGAAGGATTTTAATATTGATTTAGATGAGGTAAGTTAATTATCATTCCCCTGCAACCATTTGACCCTTGAATTTTTAATATGTTGATGTTTTGATTCCATTTCCCTTCACTCATGAAGCCTCTTTTGTTTTTAATGGAAATTCCTATGAATCATAGGAAAAAACTGCAAATTTGGGTGGTGCAAGAATGCTGAAAGATGTAAAAAAGGGCCATGAACATGCAAAGGTATGCATTGAATTAGTATTGGTTTCTGTGGATAGCTACAATCCCTATATGTTGTTATTATAGTGTTATTCAGATTGATTCTTGATTCAGAATCTGATTTAATTGGTTTAGGTCTGCTTTTGAATGTTTTAATGTTATATTTATTGTTTTTCTTCTATATTATTGTTTTTTATTGTTATATTTGGGTTGTGGGTGATGAAATCACATGCAAGATATTAAAGGACGATTTGTTACTAAAAAATTCTAAAATATGACAACATTGATGTGCTTGAACATCTCCAATCAGTGCCAAGAACTATTCAGGATGGAAAACAAAGGTGAAAACTCATCTTGAGTTTGAATATTTATGGGGAGTTGTGAACAACATAATTACTAGACATGCAATTGATTATCATTAAAAGACATATTTTGGAAATGCCAATAAAAAGACAATTTTTATTATCATTTTTGGGTGTTGAATGAGGACTCAATCACTATCCATGACTCACGCAGGGCTAAATATTTTTGGGACAAGCTCAATATTTTTTATGAGGCGACGAATCAAAACCAAATTCTACATATACAAATTCAATTAGATTCTTTGAGTTTGAATATTGGTGAAAATACTGAAATTCTTCAATGTGTTGTTGAAATGGGGGCCTCACTACAAGAACTACATGAAACAATGGAGGATACTTCCTTAGTTCCTATTGTCCTAACAACACTACCATTTACTTATATAATTTTTGTGGCAACCATAAATGTCACCAATAATAAACCAAATTTTCAGCAATTGGTTAACATGTTACCATAAGAAGAGACTATGAATGGCATCAATTAAAAAATTAGAAAGGGAAGAATCCCATGAGGTCTTCAACTCATCCTTCTACACATGCAACACAATGGAGGGAACATTAGATATGTCCCATATGTGGGGAAATAGGTCATCAACTCAATGATTTCTAGTATAATGCATTCACCAATAGCTCATCCAACAAGAAGAAGCCAACTCAAAGTTGGAAGAATAATTATTCATATTTTCCTTGGCCCTCGATTTGTGGATTGGGTGAATAGTGTGGTGGTGACTTTGCCCTGGAGGGAGTCTCAGAATTAACAATAATCACCAACTAAACCATGAACACTTTAGGAAAAATTGGCGCCCTCTCTACAAAGTTGTAAGCAATGATAACTTAGGTAGCTTGTAATGGTCTTGGTGGGGCTCAAGTGGGTTTTTTTGTAAAAAATAGAATATTTGATGGTCTGAGTGCATCGTAAATTGAGCCAAGGAAGACCAAAATATTCCATTATAGTTCTATAATCTAATGGAGACCTGAATATCATCTCAACAAAGTCTCATTTGGTGGATCTTGCTTGGGTCCATCCAAGGGGGGAATCTCTATAACTACCTTGAGGTCTCTTCTTAACAACCCATTTGTTGGTATTTGGAGTTGCAACTACTTGTTCTTGACACTGTTTGACATTTAGCAAGCTGAGCTCTAGTGAAGTAAACATCGATAGAAATCACACGAGGGAGGGAGTAGAGATTCCACTTAGCCCTAAGGGCATGTAGTATATCTCTCTATTCTCCAAAATGGAGGAAAAGAGATAAACCACGCACTTTCCAAAGTTGAGTTAGGGAGCCTTAGGGTGTCTCGAAGAAAATAAACCCTTATTTGCATTGGATTTGGAGGTGGAGATGAGGGTGTTGGGTGCCACCTTACCTTCATGTTAAGTTCTTGGACCAATTTGGTACACTCATCTAGGATTTTGGCCTCAACAACTTCTTCAACTTCTATGTGTTGGGGTGACTTACTTCTAACTTGAACTACATGAACCCAAGAATTTAGGGTTCCTTGTTGCATGCCGAAATGAAATGAAGCAAATGATGAATGATAATTACAAGGTACAATGTCTTTGTGAAGAGAGGAGGTCACGATGAACAATGATAACTCCTCATTTAGTAATATGTAGGAGATGGGTATAGCTAGTAATGGGATATGTATTTTTTTTAATTCAACAGACTCGTCGGTTATCCAATAGTCACTTCCATAAAATTCAACAACATTCCCATACCTATGATGACTGACGTTGGTTATCAGATGCTCGCTTCCATAAACTTTGACGACATCGACATAAATCTAACGACATTGTCATACCTCCGACGACTAACATTGTTGGTTATCCGACAACCACTTCCATAAATTCGACGACATCACCATAAATACGATGACATTTCCATACCTCGACAGCTAGCTTTTTTGGTTATCCAAAGATCGCTTCCATAAAATCCGACGACAACGCCATACCTTCGATGGTTAAAGGCATTGGATTTTCGACAGAGCCTTACAAAGAATCTGACCTCCTATGTAGTGAAAGCCGTCGGATTTTCGATCTCCAATCTGTCATATTTTCGACAGCCTATTCTGTGAAATTGGGGGATATTAGATGAAAATATTAAAAGAGTAGTTATCGAATATCCAATGGATCTACATCAGAAATTTGACATATTCATTTTATTATCGGACATTCGTTGAAGTGCAACCCACGATTAAAAAAGAAGATGATTGTCGAATGGTCGACAACATGATGTCGAAAATCGAACATATATGTCATCATATTTTGGATTCAAAAATGCTAGTGTGGGAAAGGATGGGGAAACTGCAATTGGTTTGGTCCCCTGTACAACTACAACTAGAAAATCAGACCAAAGTGTCTCCAATTGGAAGAGTACCACACCTACTTGTCGAAGTGGAGGGACTGAAGACCTACAAAGACTTCGATGTTATTGAGATAGTCGACGAAAGTAGCTCATTTCCCACATTGTTGGGGATTGGCTGGGAAAACGACAATCTGGCGGTTATCAATTTCAAGAAAAGAGAGATGACTTTTGAGAATCGTGACATGTGGATCATTACCCCATTAGATCCCAGTGAACGCAGAAGATATGTCTAACCGGTGAAAGAGGAAGTTATGGGAGGATGGGATAATGCCTATAATATTTCTGAAGACTACATCCATCCCACCGCAGATGGAGAGCTAGGCTAGAAAAGTACTAGCTCCACATCATCGAACTTTGATGATGCATAAGAGAACAGGAAGAACCATTTACATGAAGTATCAGCCAAAAAATGTGGGTGAGTCACATAGTCACTATGCTGGGCCGCAACAAAATTTGTCGAACTACCGACATATGAAGGACTACCTAACTTGGCTAGGTTTATTGACCAATTCGAGGATAAAGTATCAAAGCCTTAGTGACTATTGGCACTGGAGGAAGCAATGAAGGATACTCCTGCGAGCTGGTGGGCTACGCATAAGAGCTCGATATGATACTGAAAGATATGTCACAAACTAATGGAAGTTTGATTTGGGGAAGTAGAGCACTACCAAGGAAAGAAGTACGATGGAAGGAATGATCTCAATGATCATCTGGTCACATGTCAAACTGCATGGGTATTGAAGTCTAAGGAGGAATGGGTACATGCATTTGTCCATACATTGGATGAAATACCAAGGAGATGGTACATTTAGGTAGAGCTGCGAAGGGAGATTAGAACATGGGAAGAATTGATTGTAAGCTTCAGTCATACATTCAGTTTTCCGAATGACAATCTGCTCATACATAGCGCACTTCAGCACATTCACAATCTTGTGTTGGAAATAGTTCCAGTGGAATTACCAGCGGGATCGTAGGATCCATCAGAAATGCAGTTGATGATAGAATGCTACAACGTGACATGAGAGCCTGACGATGAGGATGATTCAAGAGATATCAACATTGTAGAATCAGAGGGAAGTTGAGATATCGCAGCACCAAAAATGCCATCTGACAAAGTGTAACAACCACTTAAGATAAGAAAGGTCAATATTGGGACGACAGAGGACCCAAAGTTCTCCAGTGTAGGGGATTACTAGGATGAGACAACTATGGCGAAGATCACTGACCTGTTACATGAGTTCCACAATTTGTTTTTGACTAAATTTGCTGAGATGAAATGGATTTTAGGAGACTTGGGAGAAATGAAAATCCCAAATCTAGATGCAAAACCAGTGAAGAAAAGACCTTATCGATTGAACCAGTGAAACAAGGAACGCGTCAAGGCTGAACTAGACAGGATACTAGATGCTAGCATCATCGAACCTGTGGAAGAGTCGGAGTGAATCAGTCCAATGGTTGTTCAAGACAAGAAGCCGGGGGGGATCTAGATCTGTGTCGACCTAAGGAAGATGAATGACACAAGTCTTCATGATTCATGCCCAACACCATTCACTGATGAGGTACTGCAAGGAGTCAGAGGACAAGAGATCTATTCATTCACAGATGGATTTTCAGGTTACCACTAGATAAAAATTGCAAAAGAAGATAGACACAAGACCACTTTCGTAACAGAGTGGGGATGTTTTCAGTACATAGTGATGTCGTTTGGTCTCAAGAATGCACCTCCGATCTTCTCTAGGATAGTTGGCATTGCGTTTAAAGACTTCATTCACAAATTCCTGGTAGTCTACATGGACGACTGGACCGTCTATGGGTTGGTAAAATACCACATTGCAAACCTTCGGTTGATGTTAGAATTATGTCGACAACACCAAATCTAGCTAAATCTGAAGAAGTGTATTTTGTGCTACGTTTGGGATTTTGTTGGGACATATTGTATGTAAGGAAGGTATGTTGTTCAATCCCACCAAGATCGCGGTTATTGTCGACTTACCAGCACCAACGACAATCAAATAAATCAGGGCGACATTGGGTCACATGGGGTATTACCAGAAGTTCATAAGAGGATACGCAACAATCACAACACCAATGGAGAAATGGTTGAAGAAGGATGCGAAGTTCGAATGGAATGATGAATGTTCGAGAATTCATGATACTCTAAAGCAGAAGATGGTTGCAACACAGATATTGGTCTTTCTGGATTTGACAAATGAGTTTCATGTCCATGTCGATGCTAAATCAGTTGCATTATGAGTGATTTTGGCTCATTCAAGGGAAGGAGCAATTGATCAACCAATCGTATTCTCAAGTCGAAAGTTGTCTACTACAGAAAGGAAATACAAAACGACAAAGAGGGAAGGATTGGAAATGGTGTATGCATTACAAAAAATTTGCCACTACCTATTGGGAGGACATTTCAAAATGGTTACGGATCATTCAACACTAAAGTACCTGGTCAACAAGCCTATGTTGGGGGGAAATATTTGTCGATGGTTGTTACTCTTCCAAGAATTTGATTTTGAGATCATCATGAAGCCAGGACGGTTGAATGTAGGACCCAATCATTTGTTAAGGATTGATATAGGCGAAGAACCAAGCATCATCGAGGATGTCCTACATGGAATTGTAGGAGGACATTACAGAGGTCGTGCAACCGCAAGAAAGATACTCTGAACTGATTTATGGTGGCTGACAATGCACAGTGATGCCGCAGACTATACTAAAATATGTTACGTTTGTCAAAGGATGAGGAAGCCATCACGACGGGATGAGATGCCACTAGTACCTTAGATAACACTACAACCATTTGATAAATGGGTGGTGGATTTTGTGGGACCCATCAATCCTCCATGAAAATAGACAGGTGCGTGATATATCATCATTGTGACAGACTACTTAACTAGATGGGTAGAAGCAACACCGGTGACGGATTGTACAACTACAACAACACGCAAGTTCCTATTCGACAATGTAGTTACTCGATTTGGTTGTCCCAATATACTATGAGCGATCACGGGAGTCACTTTATCAATCACACAATTAGCGCGATGATTGAGGAATTTCAGATCCAGCATAAGAAAAGTACCCCATATCACCCACAGGAGAATGGAATAGTCGAGGCATTCAACAAGGTATTGTAACATGCGCTAACCAAGGTATGCAATGCAAATCGTGATGATTGGGATTTGAAAACCCCTATGATATTATGGGCCTACAAAACAACATGTAAGAGATTGACGACACAAACACCATTCAAGTTGGTCTATGGACAAGAAGTAGTAATGCCGATGGAGTACATTGTTCCCATCCTGTGCATAGCAACAACAACATGCATAAGCGATGAAGGAGTGGTTGAAGAACGATTGACACAGTTGTTACAACTTGTGGAGGATTGGTTCATCGCAGGTTTCGATCAGCAAGTGGAAAAGGATCAACATAAGGCATGGCACGACCACCATGTGAAAGCAAAGTACTTCCAGTACATAGATATGGTTCTCCTATACGACAACAAGTTCGTGAAGCACACAGGTAAGCTACAAATGCAGTGCTCTTCTTGTGAGAAGAAGAACTTGAACCACTAGTGGATCCTTCAGAGTCAGATGACCCACTAGGAGATCTCTTTCTTCTTCTAGCAGTTGTCTTACTTCCTTCTGATTTTACTGTCTGGTCCCTAGAGTTCATCCGCCTCTAAATGTATGTCAAACTTTGCAGCATGGCTGCATTCAACTGATTCTGCTCCTTGAGAGCCTTAACCAATCTTTCATTATCTACCTTGTAACTTTGCATCTCCACCCTTAGGCTTCTCATGGTGGCTACAAAATCTGGGGGAGTATCTTGAAACCTCCTCCCATTAGACTCTATCTCAGCATTTCCAACTCGGACATTTTCCCCCATAGCATATTCCTCATATTCATTGGGGTTCTGTGCATCATCACACATGTCAGTTCTCATGTCTCATCCAAACCATATTTACCGAACTACACTATTTGGAATGCTGCCCTTTGAAGGTGACTATAGTTATGCAAAATGCGTTAATAAACAAAATTGTTAGCTGCATAATAAAATCAAAAGTAAAACCATTTACCAACAGCTTCTGTTAACTGTTCAACTTTTCCCATCAAGGCCCAATGCTGCAACTCGTAGCTTTGATACCACACTGTCACATCCCCTCCCATCCACCAGAGAGAGAGCGCAACCATAACTGCTCGCTCTGATTGTTGCAGGAGGATCCAGCTCAAAGTTCATTGAATTATGTATGTATTTTGATGGATTCTTGATTTTGTAGAGATCTATAGAGGCATGAACTCATCTTGCATTCACTCTATTCAAGTATGTGGATAATTCTCCAACTTCCTAATAACAGAGAAATCGATCCTATCAATGATCAATTCAACGATCTACGAAGAAAGATCTAAGAGGAGATCGAACGACAGAGAAAGATCGTGATGGAAATTGACGGTCACAACCTGTTCCGCATCTGGAAGCAAATCAACGGCCGAGATTCAACTCGTAAGAATCAACAGTGCAGAAAGCTTGAGTTTGTGGAATTGGGGAAATATGGAAATTGCGATCCTGCATCCCGTATCCTGCATGCCGCATGCGGAATATGCCGTTGCAAAAAGGAAAGTTGCAGAAATAGAGATCTGCAAAGCCACATCCCACATCCCACAAGTTGTGGAAAGGAGAGTTGTGGAAGGAAATCTGTGGGAATAGAATTTATAGAAGAACATTTTCGCATCCCGCATCCCGCAAGTTGCGGAAAGGAGAGTTGCGGAAGGAAATTCAACCTGTTAATAGAAGTCTTGGGTAGATTTGATCATTCCGGCCATCACCAATCCGACAATCTAAGCCCCATAATGTAAAATATAATGCATTGAACTTTAAAACATACACAGATGTGTAAAACATGTAATATATATATATATATATATAGTGGAAGCAAATACATTCAACATGCTCATCACAATTCATTAAACAAAATACAGTTGCAGAGATTACACACAAGGAATACTTATCTTGAAAGAAGCTTGTCCCACAACTAGCTATGTCACTGCAACATTCCACCCAACCATAGGCGAGTGTGCTCATCAATCAACAACACTGTCACCCCTGAGCTGGGCATGATTCCCACAACGAGTAAGGAACTCTAGGAGGCTCACACATAGCCAAGGATACAACAAAACTCAGCCAAGCCAACACAGTTGGGTTTATCAGGATGCAAACAAACAAGCTAGTATACTCCTAGGTTTATCAGACTACAGTCAATCAAACCAACATTCACATTAAGGACCAGCCAAGCCAACTAACAGATGGGTTTATCAGGCTGCAAATGAGTTGGAAAGCTTGAAGTGCTAAGCTAGTGAGATCAACCACCAAGATATGGACACCTGTACTAGATCAGGCTTGGCTCCTAAAACATCTACACACCCAATGTAATGTCCCCGGTTTTGACCCCGTTTGCATGATGTATATAATGTAATTAATCATGGTGAGGAGCTAAAGGCAAAAGCCCCACCATCGATTTGTGTGTGTATGTTTCGGCAATAGGTATAGTTGTCAATGGTATATCGTGTTGTTTGGCACATTATAGTTGGCATCATGTAAACACGCACATCAATTAAAATAAACCACAACCAGCTACGACAATGCAACGTTGAATGAAAAGGGCATGATTCCAAAGGATAAGGGGTGGGGATGTCAAACCTTAGTCTATGGGGGAAAAACCCATGTTTTGCCACCTTTGTTTGTTTGCCACCTTTTCTTGTCTCATCCAACCTTGTTAACCTCTTTAATGCTTTGTTAGGTAGCTGAGGAGTTATGGCTGCTGGTGGTTGGGGCAGTTATTGCCTTTGGGAGTGGGGTGGCAGGACCGTCAGTCCCTTTCCCACATGCCCACTCCACCCACGACTGCCTTCACTTCTTGTCTCCCACGTTTCCAATTTGGGGGGGGGGGAGGATGGTCTATTCGTTTCCTCACGTTGGTCGGTTCTTCCTTGCGTTGGTCAGTCGATTCGCGCACACAGGCTGGGATCCTCACGCAGAGGGGCATTCTGTTCATCCCCACGCACTAGTCGCGGGTCTTCTTTGGTTGTGTACGCAGCGAGCAGGTGAAATGGCCTCAAGGGCCTGATTTCCACTGGTATATGTCATAGCCGTGGTTTTAATCCACGTTTTCTGCCTTGCTGTTTGTTTAACCCACGATTTGGGTTGCTGTTGTTTCACCCACGATTTATGGGTGCTGTTGAGAGTCCGTTCCTTTTCCATATCGAGTGGTGCATATGTTTTCTTTTGTGTATTACGGTTTGGTGCAAGTGCTCTCACGCACAGACTGTTTGGGGTCATTTTCCCATGTTGTGAGCCGTGCTCACTGCTTGTGTTTTGGGGCTGTTGTCTTCCCCATGTTTTGTTGGTTGTGGTGCTTAATTCTCGTTTAGGGCCACTGTTGATTTCCAATCTGTTGGCCGAGTTTTCCCTGTTTGGAACTATGGAATGCTACTATCTTTTATTGTGTGTTTGGGTTGCTGATATACCCTGGTTTGGGTGTTGCAGTTGAGTTGTTTTGGCCACTTTAGGGCCAAGAACAAATATGTGTTGCCTTGTGGGCTTGAGCTGTGCTCATCTTTTGTTTGGGATTATCCTTGGTTGTCTTTACCTTCTTCACAGGGCTGTGAAGGGTTTGTTTTGCTGCGTGTAAGTAGTGGTTGGTCTTCAGACTGTGCTGGCTTGGCCAATGTGGAAGGCCTGGTAAACCCGGCGGTGTTGGTTTGGCTGATTGTGTCCCTTGGCTATGTGTAAGCCTGCGTTGACCCTTATCCTTAGGGGAATCATGCCCAGCTCGGGGGTGGCAGCATTGCTGAGAGATTGATGAGCACGCTGGCCTATGGTTGGGTGGAATGTTGCAGCGACGTAGCTGGTTGCGGGCAAGTTCTTCATTGAAAGATAAGTGCTGCTAGTTACTTCATATCTGCAATTTATATATTGATGTCAATGGATAATAATGAACATGTGGAATGCTGGAATTGTATGTGTGTTGCTTCCGCTATATGTTGTTGAAATGTGCATCTTGAATGATGGATTATGCATTCTAGCATCCCTATTATGCATCATGTTAAGCCTTTATTTCAGCATTGATGTTTGTCTATGTTCATGGGGCTGCTTTCCCGGTTGCATTGGTGTTCGTCGCGTCCTCTTCGCCGGTCTAAGGGACGGGGACGTGACACCCAACACAAGGAAGCATCCCCTTCTTTGCTACATAGTCCCTCAGGCTATGCCTTTCATTCCAGTTCTATTCAGGGTGTGCAAAGAAGAAAACCAACCCCTCTAAATCTATTTGTGAGTTTCCTTCCTACACTAGGTTTATCAAGCTAGTGCAAACCCAATTCCACTCCAAACTAGTTCAAACCAAGGAAAAATATGCACACACAGCAAACCACAATGTCAACATAGCAAAACAGGTTTCTACTCACTCTGTGACAGAGGAGACCATTGCACAACAACGCCGAGGAAACCATAGAAGACCACTTTTTCTCATAAAATCGAGTGATCTCCACTGCTCATCCGTTCAGCAACAAAGGAGACCCTGAACCTTTGCGTGACTGAGGATGGTAACAACAAAAGAACAACCCAGAACAAAACACAGTTCTACAAGCAAGACGAATGCACAATGCGCATGAATAGAATGGAATCGCAAATGATCAAAATAATGGACCACAACATTTCGGTGAGAGACAGATGATGGATTGGGCATGCAACATCAGAAAAAATTGAAAACGTGAATGATGGATGATAAAAAACGTCCCACTGCTCTCCAAAACGTGAGGGAAGATGAAAACGTGAATGCATGATGGAATGGGCATACGTTTTTGGGTGTTTTCTTTTAACACATGGCTTTTCCCCAATGGATCAAGGTTAAACATTCCCCCCCCCCCTCATCCTTAGGAAATCATGCCCCCATCTCATTATTTGTTGCATTGACATAGCTAGTTGTGGGTTTTTAATTAAATTGCATATTTATATGATGTCCAAAGTTATAATGTGTTCGCTAGCACAAAATACCATCGACATCGATTTTAATCACCGAAACATAAAACGCTAAATCAATGGTGGGGCTTTTGCCTTTAGCTTCACATCATGATTAATTACAATATTACATCATATATATTTAATGCAAACGGGGTCAAAACCAGGGTGTTACATGGAGCGAATGAAGATATAGTAAGAGAAGGTGGTGAACGAAAATACCAAGGCGGTTGATGACATGCAGCGCCTGGAAACAACAATTTCAGTTGCATGTGAAGCAATCCCAGATATTGCCCCGGAGATGTTCGTCGAGGCCAAAGTGTTGTGACTAGAACAGATAGTCATCGATCTAAAGAAGGAGAATGATGAATTGCAAGCACGTGCAGTACCAAGTACACGACCAGAGCAACTAGAAGAGCAAAGGAGTAAAATAGAAGATGCGACAACACAAATAGAGGAGTTGGAGAAAGCAACCCACTCCATTGTAGAAGCAACAACACAATTTTGGATGAGCATGGTTTAGGACGAACAACTACAACAATTAGGTATGCAGCTCAGTGAGGCGGAAGCACAACTAACAACATTGAGGGGATCACTCAAGATCATGCCCCCAATTATGCAGGTGACCAAGGCAACCGAGCTGAAAGCATTGCAACAACGAGTCAACAAGGCATGGGAAAGACACCAACAAAGGATTGTTCAGTTGGATGAATTCCAGGAGACCGCATAGCAGTTGGCACTTAAAGCTATAGAGGGACTTGCAAACACCAAGGAAGCATGGACTAAAGTGGTGTAGGTGTCTGAGGAGAACCCAATGGAACAAGAGGTAGAGGAGTGCACAACACAACACAAAGATCAAGGAAGAGGTCAAACAGGTTCGAACAGAGCATGATAGTTTCAAGCCCAAGTCGAACGCACCATCTATGTCCAGCTGACGTGACTCGAGGATGAGCCACAAGTTTGTGTTGGGGGCCTGTTGGCAAGGGGATCATATGCGCAAGGTGCGACAAAGAAAACATCGACAAGTGAAAAAGTCAACTACGCAAGAGAAAGATACCGACAAGTGTGGTCGTTTTGGTCGCATTAGTTAGAAGTGTTGGTCCAAAGTAGTTAGAGAGTCAGCTTATGTGGACCATTTTGTAAAGGCGCAAGCTTATAAATAGAATTAGAAGTAGAGTCATTAGATTATCGATAAATAGTAGTAGAGAATGAATCCGATCTAGTGAATGTAATTTGCTTGTATGCGATCTATTGATCTACAGATGAATGTGTTTTTGGTCTGAGGATTTCGACCAAGGGATGTTTTATGATCTTTGAAGCTAATACAAGAAGAATGTTAATGATGGAATTCCTGTCTTTTTCTGTGTTGAATCTGCAACGGTGCGCTCTATGATATTTTCCATGTCCGAATGATGCAAAGTCTTGATGTGTCTACTGGGTTTATATATGTCGACGTCTTTGTTAAGTTGATCTGAATTATGTTGATTCAACATTAGGATTTACTATGAACAATGATAAGTAGATCTCATGAATGATGTTTGTAAACCCCTGGGTCTTTGAGTAATATTGCGATAGAGTAAGACATAGTGCGCAAGTCCTCTTCCTTCTGCGAAAGCATGGTTTCTGCAACCCTCCCTCAAACATCTCGAGTGAGATTACATCTCCTTCACAAGTGTTATTGGATCAGGTAAAACTTGTCTGAGAAGATGTTTAGGGATATTGTGTCGACATACACGAGGAGTGAACCCATGTCGACTGAAGTGTGTCAACATGTTTAAAAATGTTGAGATCTCTAATGTAGAAAGTATATTTGTAAAGAAAAGAAGATCATTATTTTTATAATATAAAAAAATGCATACAATAAATTAAACATAAATCAAATATGGAACAAAATCTATTTTTACACACACATATAGGTGTTATTCTCTCCAGTTTTGATCCGGGATGGAGGTCGATCTACACGGATCCTAGATTGCACGAGGATGATACAAGTGTACTATCTAGATTGATTTTATCGTCATCGCTCCAAATTTGAAATAAAAAATTATAAACAAATAAAAAAATAATTGGTAGTTGATGCATAGATAACATGTAGTTCGTGGCAGCCAACCCATTTAAGTAGAAAACAGTGGGTGATAACATCTAGCTAATGATTACAACTACACATGGAGAACAATTAACATATTTAATTTGTTCATGTGTATAAAAGAGATTGTTGTTATTGAGCCGAGAGGCTCTCTACAGCCCAGTATGGGGGAGATCTTGTAACGTTAGTAACGTTATGTAACGTTATTTTTATTAATAGAAAATTAGATTTTTTAATTATAAAACAAAATAAATGTCGGCGAGAAAAAAACCTAATATGAGGGAGATGTTGTAATCTTCCTACCTAACAAAACAATAAAAAAGTAAAAAATAACAAAACAATTAAAAAGTAAAAATTTAATTATCCCCCCAAAAAATGTGGATCATAAAAACACACAATATGGGGAGATATTGTAATGTTCCTACCTAACAAAATAATAAAAAAATAAAAATTGAATTATTTGCAAAAAAATGTGGGCATTTTAAACAACCCATGGTTTTATTGTATATGGTTTAAGAGGACCGGAACATGGTTTTAAAACCATTGGCAGGGCCTCCTAAAAAAACCCATGGTTTTATTCTACATGGTTTAGGAGGGCCTTGCAAATGGTTTTAAGACCATGTGCAAGGCCTTCTAAACAACCCATGGTTTTAAAACCATTTATGGGGAGATGTTGTAATGTTCGTTCCTAACAAAATAAAAAAATATTAAATATTATATGTTGGGCATAAATAATATTAAATATTAATAATAAATATATTATATGTTGACCTTAAATAAAAAGATGTGTCTTTTGGTTTGAATCAAATCAATGGTATATATAGGACACACCAAAGTTGATAGCTCATTGAGTGTAATACCTAAGAAGAGGTTTGCACCTAGAGAGATTTGATCCCTCTTGGCGCTTGATAGAGCCTAGGATTTGGATCTACGCTGGTATATAGAAAGTCAACTAAATATCTATACTATTCCAAAAAGAATCAAATTCATATAAAATTATGATAATGCTTCCACTTAGATCAAATAATCAATATAAATATATTTTCACTTTTTTAAATATAAAAGATATTGTTTATTAATATATATATATGCACGCTGAAAAAATCATAGAAAACCCACCCGAAGGGGCTGCACCTTGTTCGCTTTGATTAGAGAGCTAACAAAGACATCAAATGAGGCTCTTAAGTTGCAATGTATAGCTATATTTATTTATAATATTTATAAAAAAAATCAAATTCAACCTTGTAGACTCATAGTAATGCACATTTATCCTATTCGAGGATTTAGATAAACTTTGAAAGAACTATGGGATTTAACCGTGTGTTTTGGCGTTTTGGCGTTTTGGCAACAACCAGCGTAGGATAAGGTTTATTTATGGTTAGCATCAACTAGTGCTCTCAAGCCCAAGTCAATTGTGTCCCTTTGTTAGAAAGGGACATATACAGATAGATGGGCATATTTTCGCGCCCCAATGCCATCCATTCCTCTGTGAGCACGTGTCCCACGGTCCGTGAGTTGCGCAGCGGTCTTTTTGATAGACACGCGGCCAACTGGGGATGAGTCAATCTTGTGAGGGCGAAGCAAGTTCCTCTTTTTATTTAAAGTGTTAATTTGTGCTTGAGCTTTATCATATCATTCGTTGACAAGGGTAGCCATTCTATTTCTTCTTTCTTCGCTTTGTGTGCGAGAGAGAGAGGGCGGAGGGATTTCGTCTGTTCATCAGCTTCACGAGAAAACCGGTTATAAAACCGGTCATTCAGCCATCTCATAATCCCCGGGGATTTGAAAAAAGTCTTTAGAGGTAAGGTAAGCATTCTTTCACAGTCTATGTAGTGTATTGAAACCCTAAGGGTTTTGGGTTTGCGAAATAGTGTTTTTGGTTTGGCGGTATCGATGAAGTATCTTTGCTAGTTCTGTTTGTCTACAATGCTCGGAGTTTGTTTCTAAGGACATCGGTTTGAAGCTGTCAGAGAGAAAACATAGTTATTTGATGGGGTTTTAAACTATTTGTTTCAGTCATTCTTGAGGAAAAATCTTTCGGATTTTGGGTACCTTGAGTATTAAAGAAAAGGCTAATCTTTGGATACAGGCTTTGTGAAAAGAAAAGTTACGGCCATTTGCACGAAGTGTAGGATCGGAGGTTGCAGGGTTTTCGTCGAAGGTATGTGGCGTTCTTCCTCTTCCCCTCTCTTAAGATAGCCGGGAATTCGTAATGAATGATTCTATTGCTAGTTTACTGAATTGATAGTCTTTGTATGAGGTGTTGTGGTGTTAAGTAAACAAAGTCTGCCCTGCAAGGGTTTCTAGAAGTCAGTGTTGGAAAACACGAAGTCGGTATTGGTGAGTAGGGAGTAACTGGGAGTGATATCGAAGCAGTAAAATATTCGGAAATTTAAATATGATGCGATGGGCGGACATTCTAATGGATTCGAAGTTTGTCTAGGATACGTGAATTAATTAAACCTGTTCTGCAAAATGCGAGGGTTTTTAGATGTAATGGTTCGATCTTGATAACAGTAAGTGGGAGGGGTATATTGGAGAGTGGGAAGTAATTATCAGGGGATTTGAAAGCAATGAAATTCCATAAATATTAGTATGAAGTTATGGATAGTCGCCTTCAACGAAATTCTTGGCATGGGATATTCTGGTGTTAATTGAAATGAATTTTGCAGAATGTCGGGGGGGGTTTGTACTCTATGGTTTTTGAAAACCATTAATGGGTATTGGAGAGCAATACGTTCCCAAGGAGGTTTCTTAGATCTTAAAAATGTTAATATGAAATTTTTGGGTCCGTGGTCCCAACTAGTAAATTGTTAGGAAATCGAAGTTTGAAAACTGTGTTCTAAAGATAGAATTTCAACGGTGTATTTGCTTTTCAATTCATATGTTCCACCAGACATGGATGCTAAGGTCGTTTTTTGCTTATGCGTGGACTAAAGAAAACTGAAACAAGGGTGATTAAGGAACATAATTTGTCATGGTGGTTTTTTTTTTCGAATATGAACGAGTTAGGGATTTTGTGTTAGTAGCATGGAAAGAATATGGTGGTTCGGGCTCTTGGATTTTCATGTCTTTATATCTTAATGTTGGTTTTGGAATTTTGTAGAAAAGAGTGGATTTAAGTAGGAGTGAGATTGGTTGGAGCTGCTCCTAATTGCTAAGCGTGTGTATTTATCGTGGGATATTCCTCTACCGACTCCACAAGGTAAGTGTTGGTTTTAAGGTGCATAGTTTGCATGAAAGTTGAAAATGGGCGGTTGATATCCCATGTTACATTTGTCTTTCAATAATTAAGAAAGTTAATTTTGCGAGAGTGTTTGGTTTCAATGGTTAAAGAAATTTAGTGATCTGTTTAAGTGTGAAGCATCTTACAGGAAATTCAGGGCTGTCGACCCTAGAGTTTGAAGTCTTTTTTAGATACTCAGCATTGCCTGGCGTAGGAATTTGCAGTAAGTCAAATATTTTGAGATTAGAATGGCGAACTTTGTAAGGGACAGTTTATAATGTGAATAGTTTTAAGAAGTCCCTGTTGATGTTGTAGGCATTGCATTGTCTAGCAATTTCAATTTTCAATTATGTAGTCTCTCGATGAAAGTATAGAGTTCATAGAATAGACCAGTCTATACTGTATATCTTAGGCATGCTTTTCTCTGGAGTGTTAATGAGGGTTGTTGGATTTTTTGGAGTTAAAAGAAACAGGAGTCGGAATTGAGAGGAGGAGGCAGTGAACAAGGGGTTTGTAGAGATTTCACCTGATAAAATGGAGCAGCAAGCCCCAGGCCAGCAGCAGCCAGTTATGGGAGTTGTAAGTGGTCCACCTCAGATGCCCTATGGAACAGCTCCTTATCAAACAGCTCAGTTGGTTGCACCTGTTGCTCCAGCCTCTGTTGTTGGAACTGTTCAGTCTCCTGGTCAGCCTGCTTCTGCATATCCTTCATCTGCTGCTCAGCTAGCTGCACAGCATCAGTTAGCTTACCAGCATCTTCACCAGCAACAACAGCAGCAGCAACAGCAACAGCTACAAATATTTTGGGCAAATCAGATGCATGATATAGAACAAACATCAGACTTCAAGAATCATAGCTTGCCATTGGCTAGAATCAAGAAAATTATGAAGGCAGATGAAGACGTGAGGATGATTTCAGCTGAGGCGCCTGTAATTTTCGCAAAAGCTTGTGAAATGTTCATTTTGGAGCTTACCCTGCGCTCATGGATTCATACAGAAGAAAATAAGCGACGCACTTTACAAAAGAATGACATTGCAGCTGCCATAACTAGAACAGATATCTTTGATTTCCTTGTGGATATTGTGCCAAGAGATGAGTTGAAGGAGGAGGGTCTTGGTATTCCTAGAGGTCCTGTACCTGTTGGAACTCCAGCTGAAGCTATACCATATTATTATGTTCCTCAGCAGCATCCAGCACAGGTTGCGCCTCCTGGAATGATTGTTGGCAAGCCAGTGGATCCTGCAATGTATGCTCAACAACCTCGTCCTCCCGTTGCTTATATGCCGCAGCAGATGTGGCCACAACAACAAATGCCACAACAAATGCCAGAGCAGTCTAGGGGCCCATCCTCTAGCAGTTAGGTTATTTGGGTTGTTTCCTGTTGCCTGCAACAGGCAGATGGTAAGAGGGAAAAATGACAAATCCCTATTTTGATTATGTGGAAAGGCGTATGCTTAAGTTCAATCTGGTAAGAGTTGTTTGGCCTGCCCTGTAGAAATGATTTATAAACCAAGGATCGATTCGAGCAAGTTCTTGTGCTTTTTGTTGCACGCTCCAAGCCTACACAACTTTAAAATTCTGGCTGGATATTTTCAAGAAATTGTTTCATGCATATCTTCATTTGAACGGAATCAAGAGAGTTGCTATGAACATTTTGTTTTTGATACATGTTTTATGTTGTCCATTATCTGGTATAGAGTTTTCACAGTTGTCCAATATATTCTTTATATTGAGCAGACCTATCATAAATTTTAGGGAGTTTACGCTTTTACTTACTTTTAGTTGACTTTGTATACACCATAGGCATCCTAAATTTTGGTCATTTGTTTTATCCTCTGTTCAAGAGCAAAAGTGACGGTGTTATATCCCTTTGTTCGAGAGCAAAAGTGACTGCAAAGGTCATTATTGTGCGTTTCGTATATTATATTTGTTAGGTCTTAGACTGATTTTTTATATTATAAACTAAGTGCAGAGGTTAGGAATAATATAATAAATGTACATACATGCATAATTATTTATAATAATTGACTTGCTCGACGACAACCTTCCAGTTTTCCTGATCGTTGGTCAATTAAGGTTAAATATTTAAGGTTGTTAAATTTCATATCGTGTGTAGTTTACAAGGATGTTTTGTTGCAGCTTCATGTTTAAGGCTTTAAGTTAAATATTCAAGGTTGTTAAATTTCATGTCGTGTGGCTTGTATGAATTTTGTCAATTTACGAGTTTTAGGCTTCAGCTATTTTGCATGGCAACATTTTGCCTTTCTTGTTATGTGCTTCAAAATTCATTGGGTTTACATTGGATATGGGGTAATACCCTTTTGTGCTTATACTTTAGTTCTTAGAGATGTCCAATGAAAATATGCCGCTTACAGATTCTTTTAAGTGTTTTGCTTAGACCTTTTTTGACTTCATATACTTAAAATTAGGTCCTTGGTGATATCTGCCATCAACAGTTGTCAATTCGTTTTAGACATCAGCTGTTTTGCATGGTTAATTTTGTTGTTTCTTGCTATGTGCTGCAAATTGCATTTGGTTTATGTTGTTCCAGGGCAATGCCCTTTTGGGCTAAGTTACACGGATACGGATCTGGATTCGTCATATTTTTAAAAATCCAGGATCCCAATACGGCAAGTATAAAAAATATAAATATTTTTATAATAAATAAAAAAATAGTGTGAAGAAATAAAATTTTTGAGGAAACAGAGTAGAACTATAAATTATTGTAAAAAAAAAGAGTTCATGTACCATAACTGATAATTTGATGAGTTGTATTTATGATTGATATTTATAATTTTAAAAACTATTTTATCATGAACTTGAATCATGGCATAACAGTGTTTTTGTGAGCCACATCCACAGGTCCCTATCAACAGGGAAATAAAGTGGTTTTCTTGAAGGCTATGGCAAAACTACATAACAGTGTAAGTGAAGTGAGCAACAACATAGCACATATAGATAAATCATCCCTTGACAGCCGACCTTAACCATAAAGATAAATCAAATAAAAATGCTGAGAGCAGACCTTGATATTGATATATTACAGTTCAAGAACAGATCTTAACATAAGAATAGATCAGACCTTAGAGTAAGAATGAGGTTTATGCTTTTAGCCATTAGGTGTTTAGGTTTTTTCAAGTTTTTCATTAAAATACAAATTGTAGGGATCAATGGGTTATAGAAGCACTGGAATTTACAGGATCCGTTTGAAAATTCAGGATTTGTTTGATTTTTCACATAATCTATTTCATGGGATCTAAATATGTTTCCTTCTGCAGGGGATCTGTTTGACGGATCCTAGGAGGATCCAATCGAGATACGTATCCGATCCACAGATCTTACACATTGATCCACGGATCTTACACACGGGGGTGGTAAATCAGCTAACATAGTTTTCGGGGGGTAAATGCCACATTTGATCTTCTGATACACAACGAAAATATGCTTTTACACAACGAAAATATCTCTTATTTTTATTTTTATAGTTTTAATTTGTTTATACCTATTTCTATTTAATTGACTGTTAAAATTTTAAAACAAAGCTTTATGCTGAAAGAGGGGACATCCGACTACAGCATTATTAACATTCAAATGAAAAATGTCTTTGTTTTACTAGTCCACTAAGTGTTGGCTACTTGATCCAGTATTATTTGATGGTGGATAAGATGATGTAACATGCAATAGTTGCATGCTACTTGGCCACTGGCAGTCATTATAATGTTTATTATGTCCATCTGTGCCTTTGGTAAACATTGATTCAGAGAGTTGCTTGGTAGTTGATGTGAAGTCCTTAATCTACAATGATTGTAAATTTCTTATGTTCCTCTATCATCTCAACCAAAAGCGTATGCTGAAACTGCCGTAGTCTGATTTTGCTTTGTATGTCTTTTCTAGGCAGACATCTGAGATATCTTTTATGCCTAATATATGCTTAATAAGTGGGCCTATCATGTCAAGTGGATTTATTTTGTATTGTAAACCGCGTTGTATTTTGTCTATGTCGTCCATATTCAATCTACATCGCTGACATCTAAATTTTGCATTTTAATCCTTCTTTCAAGGTTTTTTTCATTCTGCTCCTCCAACAAAGGTGTTGATGTTGACATAAATGGAGAATTTTGTTATCCCATTTTCGTCGACATAAACGGGGAATTTTGTTATCCCTTTTTCCTTGAGTGTGTTTTGAGTGGATTTATTTTGTATTGTAAACTGCGTCGTATTTTGTCTATGTCGTCCATATTCAATCTACATCGCTGACATCTAAATTTTGCATTTTAATCTTTCTTTCAAGGCATTTTTCATTCTGCTCCTCCAACAAAGGTGCTGATGTTGACATAAACGGGAATTTTGTTATCCCATTTTCCTCGACATAAACGGGGAATTTTGTTATCCCATTTTCCTTGAGTGTGTTCTGTGTTAGACACGTCGAGTGTTATTGAACCATTATGAAGTTAGATAAAAACTGAAAATTCGTTTGATAGACGATAAAAACCTAAAAGCTTTGAAAGAACATGGACGATAAAAATCTTTGAAAGAACATGGATCTTGCCTATAGAGTCGGTATTTTCTAGTGTTACATGGGGGGGACGGTGAAACTCAATGAGAAACCATTAGCAAAGTCCCAAGAAAGTGAAACACGGCATATTGCGGTGTAAAGTGTTTCCCTCGAAATGAGGGATATCCCACATCCGGTGATCCCGGGCCGCTGCGAAACTTGAATTGAAATGTTTTGAAATATAAAAAAGAGAACTATAAAGCCTAATATTAACTTACTTGAGTGAAGCTTTTCATTTTACGGAACATTAGTTTTTTCATATTTTTCATATTTTTTATAATTTTAAAAACTTAGTTGCCTTGCCTTATCGAAACTTTTCATCACAGGTAATATTTATGTTTTCATATTTTATTTTATTGTTTTTAATAATTTTAACAACGGTAGCCCCCAAAAACTAAAGACGTATATTTTTACAACAGTTTATTAAATAATAATAAATAGAAAGTTGAAAGATTCAATCCTATTATATGTCATTTTTCAAATTTATATCTTATTTCTTTTCACAATCAAAAGAGTTTTTTTTGGTTAGATACCAGTTAATTATTCTGGAGTTACTTTTAGACATTATTAGTAAATTATTCTATAATTATTTATAGACACTTTTCATTTTGAATATAGTACCTAAGATTTTTCAAAGTATATGACAGTTGACAATAGAAAATGAAATCTTTACAACAATTCACTTGAGCTAGACCCAATTGATACCATACAAAAATGTGTAAGAAAGATCCCTTGTCAATGCTCAATGCATTTAGATTTAGAGCTAAAATAGATCTACAATAATTTATGAATACTGAAAAGGTAAAGTTAAAAAATAAAGTTAAACTTGTTCTCTACAATCCATCAACAAAATGATGCTAGGCTGACTCTCCATTGAAGGGTGCATCTTTCTGTCGAAGCACAATTTGATTTCGGGCATTTTCAGTTTTTGGTGCCGAAAATTAGGGTTTTTTACAGAAAATGAATTTTTGAGTGAGCCCGGCATAGGATTACTTTCATCATCAAAATCGAAGTTTAGAGACTTGGGTCAAGATTTTTGGTTGGGTGAAACTCCAGGAAATTCAAACCCTAGTTTGACCCCGGGCTTGAAAAACTCTAAAATACTGAAACTGATAGTTTTGGTAGATTCGCTATATCTCGCGATTGGAGAAGGCTCAGGTGCCGAAACTTTCACAGGTCAAAGATAAATTCCTGATGTATAATGTATCCATGTTTCAGCCTCATATTCGCTATATTCTAGGAGATATGATTCCTCCAAGTTAGGGTTTCAGCTTCTCCCAAGATTTCTCCCCAAACATGACACTTGGGGAGAATTGCTATATCTCGGGCTACGAAGGTCCAAATGAAATTTCTCAAGATGTTCCAGAAAGGAAATGGACTGTACTTTTTGTGGTACAAGTTTCAGACCCCGAAGATAAAATAGGGACACGTGGAAGTCCGTACAACTTTGATATGCTAAATAGTCCTGAAATAGGTCACCTTGGGAAAATGATCACAAGTCCCAATTGGTGAAACCAATTCCGATGAAACCTATGGTGTTGGAACAGGGACAGACGAGGTTACCGCAGTACGAAATTTCAGACACATGGGAGCATTACTTTCAGAGATACCGCAGAAACAGTATCAGGCATTTATGCAGAGGAAATTGGTAAACTAGGGCTTCTTGTTCCGGGAGCTTCCCTCCACTGTTTTCAGAAAAAGAGTACATTGGACAGCTCTCCTTGAAGAGGTCTATCTTTCTATCCAATCAGATCTGAAAGATTCCAAGTTTTGAAAATTATGGTTTCTCTGACAAACTCTAGATCAACCAGCTCCAGAACCAGGACGAACACCTTAAGTTGTATTGGATCTCACTCGTTCTTGAAGGAAATGAATTGGACACCTACATAAGTAGAGAGGTTCCAGTTTCAGAGGGAGATGAGGCTAAAATTGTTACACAAGAAGAACTTGGTCAAGGCCAAGAAGATCATTGCTGATTCAATCACGGATCAACTTATACCGCACGTGTCTTCCCTAAAGACACCGAAAGAGATGTTTGATTCTTTGATCAATCTATTTGAAGGAAAGAACGTAAATCAGAAGATGACTTTGAGAAAATAGTAGAAGAATGTGAAGATATAGAATGCAGAGACCATACAGTCATACTTTACAAGGGTCTCTCAAATCAAAGAACAACTTGAAGCAGTAGAAGAAGAAGTGGAAAATGCAGAAGTTGTGATAACCACCTTGAATGGCCTCCCAGGATCATGGGATTCATTCATTCGAGGAATGTGTGCCAAAAGGAAGTGATTGCTTTCAGTAGACTCTAGGAAGAGTGCGCACAAGAAGAAGCTGGATTCATAATAAGAGAAAAGAAGATGGGAGCCAATGAAGATCGAGCTCTCACCATCCAAAGCATTAGAGGAATTTTGGGGTCTAAAATGGACCTCCTAAGGAAAATAATAAAATAATAGTTAAAATAATAAAATAATATTGATTAATTTTGGAGGAAGAAAGAAAAAAACTACTTTTTGTGTTCGTATTTTCGACATATCTCCCTGCGTTTTTACTCAAATTTCAATCGGGAGAGCTGTTGGATGCGGAATTTGATTCCGCATCCAACGAGTACCCGCATTGCATACTTTTGACGGACCCCGCTACCCCAAAAACAAGAAATACCTGAAAAAATGTGATGATGATGTCATCATCACGTTTTTTCAGGTATTTCTTGTTTTTGGGGTAGCGGGGTCCGTCAAAAGTATGGTCATCATCACGTTTTTTCAGGTATTTCTTGTTTTTGGGGTAGCGGGGTCCGTCAAAAGTATGCAGTGTGGGTACATGTTGGATCTCATCATCACGTTTTTTCAGGTATTTCTTGTTTTTGGGGTAGCGGGGTCCGTCAAAAGTATGCAGTGTGGGTACTTGTTGGATGTGAAATCAAATTCCGCATCCAACGAGCTCTCCCGATCGAAATTTGAGTAAAAACGCAATGAGATATGTCGAAAATACGAACAAAAAAAGTAGTTTTTTTAATGACAAATATGTCAATTCAACCATTATGGTTGACTTATTTTATTGAAATTCTATTGGTTCTTGAATTCCAACTCACAAAAACTTATTTTGGTACGTTTTCTTATAAGGCCCATTTTAGACCCCAAATTTTCTCTAATGAAAATCCTTCAAGCGATGAAGAATATGAAGAACTCAATTCTTGAAGAGCCTCTTATCCATATTGAGCATTTGGATAAGAAATGATGAATGAAGAAGATGATGAAGCTGAAGGCTCAAGGAGGCTACCCACGAAACAAATAAAGATAAGTATTCAATTGTCATTTCATGATATTGTTTTGTTATGCACTTTTTATATTCAGTTGAAACCTCTTTGCTGACATATTGGATTAGTGCACAATCTCAATGTTGTCCTGGTAGAGATGGAAGGCATGTAGAAAGTTTCCGTGAGATATGGATGAATGTTGTATTGGCTAAAATAGTTGCATGATCATATATTTATGCATAAGGATTTTGCCATTATGAATATGCCTTATGAAATGTTTCTAACCATACAAATGCATTTGACTTGTAGGAAAGATCGCGCATAATCACCTACAAGAAAATAGTAAGGGATGACAAGCTTACAGATGGGTGCGAGAAGAACGTTTTCAAGATAAAGGATCTTGGTATCCACTAACCCTAGATGGATACATAGAATATTAGTAGCAGAGGAAGCTGTTTGTCACTCCAGTACAGAATGTTTCAATGCATAAAGTATGAAAGGAAGTGGGAGAATGATGCTCCGCTTCAAAGGGAGTGACTGTAGAAGATCTCGATGTTCGACATGGTATGACAGGATGGATAGCTTACTGATGACTCTAGGATTTATTGAGAGTAAAACAAATTCCAACCTTTTCTTCAAGGTTGAAGGTGGAATACCAATGATGCTCCTGTTATATGTCAATGACTTGTTCCTGACATAAAAGAGGAATTCATTAAAGTTGCAAGAAGGAGACTTGCTGTCGAGTTCGAGATGAAGGACTTGGATATGATGCACTACTTTCTAAGCATGGAGGTGTGGCAGAATGCAGATGGAATCTCCCTGGGACAAGGGAAGTATGCAGTAGAGATCCTGAAGAGGTTCAGGATGATGGACTGCAAGTCCATGACCACACCTATGGCATCGAACCTGAAGTTATTAAGTGTTGCTTCATCAGAGACGGTTGATGCCATGATGTATCATCAAATGATATGTTCCTTGATGTCCCTGACGAATACGAGACCAGATATTTGCTTTCCTGTTAACACATTGAGACATGTTCACCTGATGGTTGCAAGGCATGCAATGAGATACCCGAAGGGTACAGTTGATTATGGGCTCAAGTATGAAGCGAATATGAAGATTAACCTGGAGGGTTATGTGGATTCGTATTGGGCAGGTAGTGCCATTGATAAGAAGAGCACTTTGGGATGCTGCTTCAGTATGAGATCAGGTGTGATCTCTTGGTTTGGCAGGATGGAGTCTTGCATGGTGCTGAGTACAGCCAATGCAAAATATGTTGCCACTTGTTACTTGGGAGAGAGGAGTAGTGAAGCTCCAGTATGTGATCCAGATCGAGATCTTTCGAAAGAGGGAGTTCTAGTATATCTAGTGAGACAGGTTGTCTGAGCATAGATCCTAGTGAAGCTCGTAGGTTGCTCAGACGTAACCGGTCCTGTAGGTTGTCCTTTGATGTAATAGGTCCTAGCGAAGCTCACAGGTTATCCTTGGACGTAACCAGCCCTGATGTGATTCTATGCTAGAAATGGCCAGAGTGAAGTTTGAGTACTTCAGGGAGAAGCTTGGTGTTCTCCAGATTGAGGTTCCTTCCAAGGGGAAGTGATGAGTCCGTGAGCCCTTCTGATATGGTGAGAGGATTGGTTCCTTCCATGGTCAGATATAAGTGCGTTGGCCTTTCTGACATGGTGGAACGCTGAGCTTCACATGGTCAGATGTAAGTGTAGAGATGTTCTGATGTGATTGTGAGTTGTGTTACCACATGATCAGTGCAGAGATATTCTGATGTGATTGTGGGATGTGTTCCCACATGATTAGTGCAGAGCCATTTTGATGTGATTGAGGGATGTATTCCCACATGATTAGATATAAGTGCTGAAGGCCATTCTCTGGGAGAATGGAGGCACCTGGTCAGTTACCAGGAACACTCAGCTTAGTGTTGAGAGGCCATTCTCTGGGAGAATGGAGGCACCTGGTCAGTTACCAGGAATAAGTAGCCTAGAGCTGAGAGCCCTTCTGACATGATGAGGTTGGATGTAAGTGCAGAGCCCTTCCATGGATGGTAGTAGTTGTGTCCTACCATGCCACTGGTTGTAAGTGATGGGCCCTTCCACAGATAATAGTAGGCATGTCCTATCATGATGATGGTTGTAAGTGCTGGGCATTTTCACAGATGATAGTAGATGTGTCCTATCATGCTAGTGAATGTAAGTGCTAGGCATTTTTGACATGGTGGTGGATGTGTTCCTCTCATGGTCAGATGTAAGTGCTGGGCATGAATTTCTGACATGGTTGTTGGATGTGTTTCTCTCATGGTCAGATGTAAGTGCTAAGTGAGCCATTCTGACTTAGGGTCTGATATAAGCGCTGAAGAAGACCTACATGGAGGTTAGGCCTACAACCAACATGAAAAATGGTTGGCTCTGTAGAACTTCCTGTGACGAGAAGAATGAAGAGATAGCACCATTTGATTGAGATAGCGGAAGCGGTGATGATGATGATGATGATCCAGTGATGCTCCAGATCAAGTGATGATCCAGACTCGATGATGATCCAGTGATGATCCAGATCCAATGATGATCCATACTTGATCAGATGACTTAACAATGAAAATGACTTGAAGATGAAGATGACCTGAAGATGAAGATGAGTTGATGATGATCCAGATGATACAGAGAAGAAGACTTATGTTGATAAATTGTGTCGAGAGAATACCTTCCTAGTTAAGAGAGAGTGTTGATGTATTTGTAACTTCGGAATTATTCACTTGTATATCTTATGTATTGTACTCCGATGTTTATTTCGGGAAGTATATGTAATGTAATTGAGTCATGTCATGCCTCGATGTTCCGATCGGGAGATTCAATAATGTAAACAAGTCATGCAAAGTCATTGAGGTTAACCCTCCATTGTAAGTCAGGGAAATAGTCCCCACAATTGTGTCAAGGTTAACTCTCCTTGTTGATCGAAGGGCAAAGTCATTAGAGGAAATTTCAGCTCAAAATGGACCTCCTAAAAAAAATTAATAAAATAATATTTATTAATTTTGAAGGAAGAAAAGAAAAAAACTATTTTTTTGTTTGTATTTTCGACATATCTCCCCGTGTTTTTACTCAAATTTCGATCGAGAGAGCTCCTTGGATGCGGAATTAAATTACGCATCCAACGAGTACCCACTTGGCATACTTTTGACGGCCCCCTCTACCCCAAAAACAAGAAATACCTAAAAAAACATGATGATGATGTCATCATCACGTTTTTTCAAGTATTTCTTGTTTTTTGGGTAGCGGGGTCCATCAAAAGTATGCCAAGTGGGTCCCGATCGAAATTTGAGTAAAAACACGGAGAGATATGTCGAAAATACAAACAAAAAAAGTAGTTTTTTTTCTTTTTTTATGATACCTATCCCCAAATTTATATTAAAAAATTGTTTAAGACCTATACGGTATTTCAAATGTAAAGCAATTTCATTGGCTAACACATGATGACATGGAATTTGAGTTAAAGTTAAAAGGCCCATTTTGAGTTGAAATTTTTTCTAATGCCCCACAGTTGTGGGGCACTAGGATTATTAGACTCTCCTAGAGATGTCAGCCCTAGTAAGTAATTATTAAGTGGGGCCGACATGTTGGAGTGGACATTAAGTGAACAAAATAATATAAATAGAGAGTGAGCCTCTCTATTTATCACACACACACACACTCACTAGGGCGCGTGAGTGAGAGAGGAGAAGCTCTCTCAAGTGAGAGAGAGAGAGAGCAAGCTATTGTAGATCATCTTTATGTTTTCGGGTTTTACTGCTGCCATTGGTGCTCATTCTATCTCTGAGGAAGTTGCGGGGTTTTCTCCTTTATGGTTTCCCTTAGGAAAATTCTTTGTCTCTTGTCTCGTGTTTATTGCTGTGCATGTTATTCTCTCAGATAAGATCCTAAAATCATATTGCTTAAATGATAAAAATCTAACACATGCGAAGACAACATAACTTTGACTTGCTCTTTACGACGAAAGCTTTAATGCAAATGGCAATCCTTTGTGCTATAGAGTATGTTTGACCTTAGCAATTACATTTGGTGGAGTATAAATTGTGGTTGAACCTCGTTCTATTTTCTGCACATGACAGACTTGACATGGCCTCTCTTTTGGGCATGCTTTTCCCTGGGAAGAATATTTGTTGCAAAAAGCCCTAACTTTTAACCTTCACCTTGTTGATTGCTTTGTTTTTAGACAATGATGGATCCAACCCCACATATTTTTCATTTATCATGATTCCTTATCCATCGATTCTAATCTGTTTGTTTTAACAAATTGTTCCCTTGTCTAAAAGGTGCTACCATTGATTCAATTTCATATTTGGATGATTTTCTCGTTGGGTCAAAATCAAATCAATGCCCTTTCATTTCAACTTTCCAAGGTTAATGGATTGTAATTGGAAATAATGTATATGGACTTGTGTTCCTGTCTGTGCTTAAACTTAGATTCCACTAAAACTGATTGTAATTTGAAATAATGTATATGGACACGTGTTCCTGTCTGCTTAAACTTAGATTCCATTAAAATTGTGGATTAGACATTTTAATATTGTAAATATTCATAATAAATTATGTAGACACCTTGTCAATTTTATTGTTTGTATGCGACTCTAATTCAGGGAGCTATTTAGGGCTTTCTTTGTTTGGCCATTTGTTCTTCTCTATAGCCACTTTTGTGATTGGGGTTTGGTTTATGATTGCATCGAGATATTCGCTTCTTTTACAGCTTGTGTGGGGACTGTGTCTCTCGATGCTGTTATGTGGTCTCGGTACTTTTAAAGCTTGGGGGAGGCTAGATGTGTCTCCCGGTGTCTATATGTGCCTCCTAGTGCCTTTACGTCGCTTGAGTTAGGAGTATGCATTTACGTTCGTATTTTTGGTGTTCTTACATACTGGATAAGAAAGATATTATACTTGTCATGATTTTAAAATAAAAAATAAAAATTTAATGTTTAATTTCACAATTATAAATAACTTAAAACAACTTATGAATAATTATAAATAAATTCGAAATCTTTTAAACATTTAGAAACTTCATTTTGTTTTTAATAGATTTGATGTAAATATGATTTATGTTAATTTTTATATGAAAGTTTATATAAATATATGAATTAAATCTTACTGTATTTGTAATATCCCTAAACTGATATTTTCCTGTTTATGTGTATACTGTAGATGGCTAATAGACTTACTCCTTAATCAAATAGGAAAGCAAACCCCGAACTTTGCATGCATGCAAATATGTGCTCTAGAAAAATACTGAGATGCTATAAAATAGGAGAAATCAATGCATGTACATACCAGTATATAGATCAACTGATGGTGAAGAGATTGGTCGTAGCATGCAAAGATTCTGCCGGAGGAATAAGGAGATGCACCAAATCGTCTTCCACAGGTGAATGCGCCCTCCTCTCAAACTATATAAGCTCCAAAATAATAAATAAGCTACTGCTGGAAGCCTAGATGATGTGCACTAGGGTTATAATACCCCTCTGATGATGATGAAAGCAACATGCGGAAGTTCTGAACCCTGTAGGTAGGAAAAAAAATTGCTTTGTCTCTAATCACGGTGACACGGTGTGATGGTGAAACCCTCTGGCTGGATGAATAATCAACCTCCCGGAATAACTGCTGAATGTAACCTGATGATGAACTAGTGCTAAACCTGGATGATCCAACCTGATGATGAACTAGGGAAGATAGATTTCGCTGCCAAAATACACCAGTTAGCTGGGCATGCACTCAACCCCAACTTAGCTCATCGAGCTCTCCAATTCGACTCCAAAAATCAATTATCACATAAGTGACTTCTCCATTCACTTTATCTTTCTTTTATAACTCTCAACTGTGAAAACCCTAACTTTTGACCTAATTAGGTCACTTTATCTTCTAATTTGCAGTTGACTTGCATGCATGCACATGTAGACTTAATCGGGTGCATGCATCATTAAATAATGCCCGAATGTCATGCATGCAGGTGGCTTTTGGCTCTAGTGGCCCTCTTCGACCCAATGGTTATATAATATTGATGCCCTAGATTTTCTATATATGGCATCAGTCTTCAGTTGATTTCTTGACTGTCAGTACCCGCTCAAACCTATAAGAATCACATAGGTTAGCGGGTTGGTCTTCAATGCCTAAGCAGAAGAGGACATTGCAGTATTATTATAATTATATTAAAATATTGAAACAATGAAATAATAAGACTTATTAGAGTAGAAATCTATGTTTAAATCTCTGTATATATATGATTATAAATATAAAATAGTTTTTAATAAAATATAATTACTATAAATAATTTTTAAAATTGATTTATAATTATATTAAGTAAACTAAGACTGCTGTAAGACAATACAATAATATATATTAAAATATATTAATCTAACACATTCTTTTAATAATATAGAAAACTAAACTAACATTACCCATTTTTACAATTGCTTTGGAAATAGTTTATACTCAATAAAATAGAAGAATCTTGAAATGGATTGTTGAAATTCATGGCTTGAAGAATCTTGAAATGGATTTTTGGAATTCATGGCTGGTTGATTATTTGATACTTTGGTATACACAAGTAAGATCTATTAAATTATTTACTTTTCTATCAAGATAGATAGAAGAGGTGGATGCTATCTATTATGAAGAACTTTTTAAATTGTTGTTCATGTATTCACCAGTTTTTACTAATGATCTATCAATACTACTTTTTATTTTTTGTTAGAATAAACTTGATAAGGTGTTTTTAACCTTTTGAATTAATTAGTAAAAATATTTTTGAACTAGTCTTTACTCATATTTTATCAATACTACTTTTTAATTTTTTGTTTGAGTAAACTTGAAGGAGGTATTTTAAACTTTATTTCGAATTAATTAGTAAAAGGTTTTTGAATTTCATAGTATGTTAATTTTTTTAGCAATGTATTTATTATATATTTTGGATTTTATGGTGGGTTTTGGTTGGAATTTTGTAATGGTTTTTGGTAAAGTCCAAATATAAGTGTTTAAATTGGATTTTATGGTTTTGGTTGGAATTTTGTAATGTTTTTTGGTGAAGTCCAAATCTTTAAGTGTTTAAATTGTGTTTCTAGATTTATTGACAAATTCAACACCCTTAAATAAACTCCCAAATTAAAGCTTCGGGTATGCATTTACGTTCGTATTTTTGGTGTTCTTACAACTCGATGGGAAAGATATAAAATATAAATTAAAAAATTAATGTTTAATTTCACAAGTATAAATAACTTAAAACAATTTATGAATAATTATAAATAAATTCGAAATCTTTTAAACATTTAGAACTTCATTTTGTTTTTAATAGCTTTGATGCTAATACCCGTAGAGATCCATCTTAACTATGGCTCTACCAAGCGCCCAGAGGGATAAAAAATGTCTAATAAGTATTCCTACTTGGGAGGGAAATGACCAACTTGCTTAAGTAATTTTAAAATAGGGTAAATATCAGTAGAAGAATAAGCCGAGTAACATTAATAATCATATAATCAAATAGTTTTCCAAAAATTGCTTTACCTGTCTTTCTCCAAAACTACTAATTAATATTAAGACTAGTTAATGAGTAAAATAATCCATATAAAATTTTAAAATCTAGATTTTCAAAATAAATTGGAACTTGAAAAACATTTTACAATAAAATGAAGAGTTTAAACATTTATCCAAATGTTTTTGAAAAATGACTTGTTTTACATGTTAGGGTTAACCTTGACTTGGGAATGAGCAAGGATGTAAGTGGTTTAAGGCACATGATTATAGTGACCTGTGCTGGTTTGTTGCTAGTTGTATTTGTAATTTATTTTTTTATTACATATTTTATTCCTAACATTATGTTTGCTTAAGTTTCAAGTCAACCAAATTTTAAATTGAAATTTGATATATAATTACATAAATGTGTTTTACAATTTAGCTAATTTAAAATTAAATTTTACATGTTCTTCGTTTTATAATTTTTCTTTTTACTACTCAAGTCAACTGAATTTTATTACTACTATTTTACTACTCATTTTGTAAGTTTGTGAGTATTTCCTTAATATGGTTGTATATTTATATAAGTATAATATTTTTTATTTTTTACCTTGTTATTATAATTATATTAAAATATCTGAACAATGAAGTGATCGGACTTTTATTAAAATGGAAATCTATGTTTAAATCTTTGTATAGATATGATTATAAATACAAAATAGTTTTTAATAGAATATTATATTAAGTAAACTGAACTATGGCAAGACAATACAATAATATATATTAATATAACACATTCTTTTAATAATATAGAAAACTAAACTAACTTTAGCCATCTTTACAATTGATTTGGAAATCGTTTGTTCTTAATAAAATAGAAAATAGAAGAATCTTGAAATGAATTTTTGGAATTCATGGCTTGTTGATATTTTGATGTTTTGGCATACACAAGTATGATATCTTAAACTATTTACTTTTCTATCAAGATAGATAGAAAAGGTGGATGTTATCTATTAGGAAGAACTTCTTAAATAGTTGTTTATGTATTCACTAATCTTTACTAATGTTTTATAAATACTACTTTTTAATTTTTTGTTAGAATAAACTTGATAAGATGTTTTTAACTTTTGAAATAATTAGTAAAGGATTTTTGAACTAGTATTTACACATATTTTATCAATACTACCTTTTCATTTTTTGTTTGAATAAACTTGAAGAAAGTATTTTTAACTTTTTTTTCGAATTAATTAGTCATAGGATATTTGAATTTCATAGTAGGTTAATTGTTTTGGCAGTATATTTATTCTATGTTTTGGATTTTATGGTGGGTTTTGATTGGAATTTTGTAATGTTTTTTGGTAAAGTCCGAATCTATAACTTTTTAAATTGTGTTTCTAAATTTATAGACAAATTCAACACCCTTGAATAAACTCCCAATTTAAAGCTTGGGGGAGACTATATGTGTCTCCCATTGTCTATATGTGTCTCCTGGTGCTTGGAGTATGCATTTACGTTAATATTTTTGGTGTTCTTACTCGATGGGAAAGATATTATACTTATCATGATTTTAAAATAAAAATTAAAAAAATATTGTTTAATTTCACACGTATAAATAACTTAAAACAATTTATCTTTTAAACATTTAGAAACTTCATTTTGTTTTTAACAAATTTGATGTTAATATGATTTATGTTAATTTTTAATATTTGAATTAAATCTTAATGTGTTATTATAATTGTATTAAAATATTGGGAAGTGATCCGGCGTGAAAATCTATGTTTAAATCTTTGTATAAATATGATTATAAATATAAAATAGTTTTTAATAAAATATAATTAATATAAATAATTTTTAAAATTTATTTTACAATTATATTAAGTAATCTGAGACAAACTGTTAAAAATATTAATATAACATATGTTTTTAATAATATAGAAAACTAAACTAACATGAGCCATCTTTATAATTGTTTTGGAAATTATTTGTACTCATAGAAGAATCTTGAAATGGATTTTTGGAATTCATGGCTGGTTGATGTTTTGATGATTTGGCATACACAAGTATGATTTTTTAAATTATTTCCTTTTTATTAAGATTTTTAACCTTTTGAATTAATTGGTAAAAAGATTTTGAATTTACACATATTTTATCAATATTACTTTTAATTTTTTGTTTGAATAAACTTGAAGAAGGTATTTTTAACTTTATTTCGAATTAATTAGTAAAAGGTTTTTGAATTTTATATTATGTTAATTTTTTAGCACTGTATTTATTCTATATTTTGGATTTTATGATGGGTTTTGGTTGGAATTTTGTAATCTTTTTTGGTAAAGTCTAAATCTATAAATGTTTAAATTGTTTTTCTAAATTTATCCACAAATTCAACACCCTTAAATAAACTCTCAAATTAAAGCTTGGGGGAGACTTTATGTCTCCCGGTGTCTATATGTGTCTCGTGGTGACAGCTTGAGTTAGGAGTATGCATTTACGTTCGTATTTTTGGTGTTTTGACAGACTCTATGGGAAAGATATAAAATAAAAATTAAAAATTAATGTTTAATTTCACAAGTATAAATAACTTAAAACAATTTATGAATAATTATAAATAATTGGAAATCTTTTAAACATTTAGAACTTCATTTTGTTTTTAATACCTTTGATGTTAATACCAGTATAGATCCATCTTAACTATGACTCTACCAAGTGCGGAGAGGGATAAAAAATGTCTAATAAGTATTCCTACTTGGGAGGGAAATGGCCAACTTGCTTAAGTAATTTTAAAATAGGGTAAATATTAGTAAAATAATAAGCTAAGTAACATTAATAATCATATAATCAAATAGTTTTCCAAAAATTGTTTTACTTGTATTTCTCCAAAATTAATAATTAATATTAAGAGTAGTTAATGAGTAAAATAATCCCTATAAAATTTTAAAATCTAGATTTTCAAAATAATTTGGAATGAATTTTTTTTTACCATCAATGAAGAGTTTAAACATTTATCCAAATGTTTCTGAAAAATGACTTGTTTTACATGTTAGGGTTAACCTTGACTTGGTAATGATCAAGGATGTAAGTTGGTTAAGGCACATGGTTTTAGTGACCCGTGGTTTGTTGCTAGTTGTATTTGTAATTTATTTTTATCACATATTTTATTCCTAACATTATGTTTGCTTAAGTTTCAAGTCAACCAATATTTAAATTGAAATTTGATATATAATTACATAAATGTGTTTTACAATTTAGGTAATTTAAAATTAAATTTTACATGTTCTTCATTTTATAATTTATCTTTTTACTTCTCAAGTGAATTGAATTTTACTATTAATAGTTTACTACTCATTTTGTAAGTTTGTGAGTATTTCCTTAATATGATTATATATTTATGAGAGTATAATATTTTTTATTTTTTA
The DNA here is from genome assembly GCA_001517045.1 of Pseudotsuga menziesii. NCBI lineage: Eukaryota > Viridiplantae > Streptophyta > Pinopsida > Pinales > Pinaceae > Pseudotsuga > Pseudotsuga menziesii. The sequence goes on from LPNX010766947.1 coordinate 172,958, forward strand.
CGGTGTTATTATAATTATATTAAAATATCTCAACAATAAAGTGATCGGACTTATATTAAAATATAAATCTATGTTTAAATCTTTGTATAGAAATGATTATAAATATAAAATAGTTTTTAATAGAACATTATATTAAGTAAACTGAGACTATGGTAAGACAATACAGTAATATATATTAATATAACACATTCTTTTAATAATATAGAAAACTAAACTAACATTAGCCATCTTTACAATTGCTTTGGAAATCATTTGTAATCAATAAAATAGAAGAATCTTGAAATTAAATTTTGGAATTTATGGCTTGTTGATGTTTTGATGCTTTGACATACACAAATATAATCTCTTAAACTATTTACTTTTCTATCAAGATAGATAGAAGAGGTGGATGTTATCTATTATGAAGAACTTTTTAAATCGTTGTTTATGTATTTACGAGTCTTTACTAGTGTTTTATCAATACCGTTTCTTAATTTTTTGTTAGCATAAACTTGATAAGGTGTTTGTAACTTTTGAATTAATTAGTAAAAGGATTTTTGAACCAGTCTTTACACATATTTTATCAATACTACATTTTAATTTTTTGTTTGAATAACCTTGAAGAAGGTATTTTTAACTTTTTCCCAATTAATTAGTCAAAGGATTTTTGGATTTCATAGTAGGTTAATTTTTTTAGCAGTATATTTATTCTATGTTTTTGGATTTTATGGTGGGTTTTGGTTGGAATTTTGTAATGTTTTTTTGGTAAAGTCAAAATTTATAACTCTTTAAATTGTGTTTCTAAATTTATCAATAAATTCAACAACCTTGAATAAACACCCAAATTAAAGCTTGGGAGAGACTATATATGTCTCCCGTGTCCATATGTGTCTCATGGTGCTTGGAGTATGCATTTACGTTAGTATTTTTGGTGTTCTTACATACTAATGGGAAAGATATTATACTTGTTGTGGAGTATGCATTTAAGTTAGTATTTTTGGATTTTTGGTGTTCTTACATGGTGATGGGAAATATATTATACTTGTGATTTTAAAATAAAAATTAAAAAAATATTGTTTAATTTCACAAGTATAAATAACTTAAAACAATTTATCTTTTAAACATTTAGAAACTTCATTTTGTTTTTAACAGATTTGATGTTAATATGATTTATGTTAATTTTTCTATAAAATTTTATATAAATATTTGAATTAAATCTTAGTGTGTTATTATAATTATATTAAAATATTGGAACAATGAAGTGATCGGACTTATATTAAGGTGGAAATCTATGTTTAAATTTTTGTATAAATATGATTATAAATATAAAATAGTTTTTAATAAAATATAATTAATATAAATAATTTTTAAAATTGATTTATAATTATATTAAGTAAACTGAGATTGCGGCAAGACAATATAGTGATATATATTAAAAAATATTAATATAACACATTCTGTTAATAATATAGAAAACTAGACTAACATGAAGCATCTTTATAATTGCTCAATAAAATAGAAGAATCTTGAAATGGATTTTTGGAATTCATGGCTGGTTGATGTATTGATGCTTTGGCTACACAACTATGATCTCTTAAACGATTACTTTTCTATCAAGATAGATAGAAGAGGTGGATGTTATCTATTGGGAAGAACTTTTTAAATCATTGTTTATGTATTCACTAGTCTTTAGTAATGTTTTATCAATACTATTTTTTAATTTTTTTGTTAGAATAAACTTGATAAGGTGTTTTTAACCTTTTGACTTAATTAGTAAAAGGATTTTTGAACCAGTTACTCATATTTTATCAATACTACCTTTTAATTTTTTGTTTGAATAAACTTGAAAAAAGTATTTTTAACTTTTTTAGAATTAATTAGTAAAAGGATTTTTGAATTTTATAGTAGGTCAATTTTTTTAGTAGTATATTTGTTCTATCTTTTGGATTTTATGGTAGGTTTTGGTTGGAAATTTGTAATGTTTTTTGGTAAAGTCCAAATTTATAAGTGTTTAAATTGTGTTTCTAAATTTATCGACAAATTCAACACCCTTAAATAAACACCCAAATTAAAGATTAGGGGAGACTATATGTGTCTCCGGGTGTCTATATGTGTCTCTTGGTGCTTTTAGGTCCTTTGGTGCTTTCACAGCTTGAGTTAGGAGTTCATATTTTTGGTGTTCTTACATACTAATGGGAAAGATATTATACTTGTCATGATTTTAAAATAAAAATTTAAAATTTAAAGTTTAATTTCACAAATATAAATAACTTAAAACAATTTATCTTTTAAACATTTAGAAACTTCATTTTTTTTAATAGATTTGATTTAATATGATTTAGGTTAATTTTTCTATGAAAGTTTATATAAATATTTGAATTAAATCTTACCTTGTTATTATAATTATATTAAAATATTGGAACAATCAAGTGGTCACACTTATATTAAAGTGGAAATTTATGTTTAAATCTTTGTATAGATATGATTATAAATATAAAATAGTCTTTAATAATATAGAAAACTAAACTAATATTAGCCATTTTTACAATTGCATTGGAAATAGACTAATCTTGAAATGGATTTTTGGAATTTATGGTTGGTTGATGTTTTGATGCTTTGGCATACACAAGTATGATCTCTTAAACTATTTACTTTTATATCAAGATAGATAGAAGAGGTGGATATTATCTATTATGAAGAACTTTTTAAATAGTTGTTCATGTATTCACAAGTCTTTACATAATACTACTTTTTAATTTTTTGTTAAAATAAACTTGATAAGGTGTTTTTAAAGTTTTGAATTAAGTAGTAAAAGATTTTTGAACCAGTCTTTACTCATATTTTATCAATACTACCTTTTAATTTTTTGTTTGAATAAACTTAGAGAATGGTTTTTTTAACTTTTTTTGAATTAATTAGTAAAAGGATTTTTGAATTTCATAGTATGTTCATTTTTTAGCAGTATATTTGTTCTATGTTTTGGATTTTATGGTAGGTTTTGGTTGGAATTTTGTAATGTTTTTTTGGTAAAGTCCAAATCTATAAGTGTTTAAATTGTGTTTCTAAATTTATCTACAAATTCAACACCCTTAAATAAACACCCAAATTAAAGCTTGGGGGAGACTATATGCTTATACTTGTCATGATTTTAAAATAAAAATTTAAAATTAATGTTTCATTTCACAAATATAAATAACTTAAAACAATTATCGTTTAAACATTTAGAAACTTCATTTTGTTTTTAATAGATTTGATGTTCATATGATTTAGGTTAATTTTTATATGAAAGTTTATATAAATATTTGAATTAAATCTTACCATGTTATTATAATTATATTGGAACAATGAAGTGATACTTATATTAAAGTGGAAATCTATGTTTAAATCTTTGTATAGATATAAATATAAATATAAAATAGTTTTTAATAAAATATAATTAATATAAATAATTGTTAAAATTGATTTATGATTATATTAAATAAACTGAGAGTGCTTAAGATAATATAGTAATATATATTAAAATACATTAATATAACACATTCTTTTAATAATATAGAAAACTAAACTAACATTAGCCATCTTTACAATTGCATTGGAAATCGACTAATCTTGAAATAGATTTTTGGAATTCATGGCTAGTTGATGTTTTGATGATTTGGTATACACAAATATGATCTCTTAAACTATTTACTTTTCTATCAAGATAGATAGAAGAGGTGGATGTTATCTATTAAGAATTTTTTTTAAATAGTTGTTCATGTATTCACGAGTCTTTACTAATGTTTTATCAATACTACTTTTTAATTTTTTTTGTTAGAATAAACTTGATAAGGTGTTTTTAACCTTTTGAATTAATTAATAAAAGGATTTTTGAACTAGTTTTTACTCATCAATACTACCTTTTAATTTTTTGTTTGAATAAATTTGGAGAAAGTATTTTTAACTTTTTTAGAATTAATTAGTAAAAGGATTTTTGAATTTCATAGTATGTTAATTTTTTTAGCAGTATATTTGTTCTATGTTTTGGATTTTATGGTAGGTTTTGGTTGGAATTTTGTAATGTTTTTTGGTAAAGTCCAAATCTATAAGTTTTTCAATTGTGTTTCTAAATTTATCGACAAATTCAACACCTTTAAATAACAACCCAAACTAAAGCTTAGGGGAGACTCTGTGTCTCCTGGTGCTTTTAGGGAGTTTGGTTCTTTCACAGCTTGAGTTAGGAGTATGCATTTAGGTTCGGTGTCTATATGTGTCTCCTGGTGCCTTTAGGTAGTTTGGTTCTTTCACAGCTTGAGTTAGGTGTATGCATTTAGGTTCGTATTTTTGGTGTTCTTACATACTCCAAGGGAAATATATTATACTTGTAATGATTTTAAAATAAAAATTTAAAAGTTAATGTTTAATTTCACAAATATAAATAAGTTAAAACAATTTCTCTTTTAAACATTTAGAAACTTCATTTTGTTTTTAATATATTTGAAGTTAATATGATTTAGGTTAATTTTTGTATGAAAATTTATATAAATATTTGAATTAAATATAACTATATTAAAAGATTGGAACAATATTAAAGTGGAATTTATGTTTAAATTTTTGTATAGATATGATTATAAATATAAAATAGTTTTTAATAAAATATAATTAATATAAATAATCTTTAAAATTGATTTATGATTATATTAAGTAAACTGAGACTATTGTAAGACAATACAGTAATATATATTAAAATACATTAATATAACACATTCTTTAGAAAAATTGACTAACATTAGCCATCTTTACCATTGCTTTGGAAATAGACTAATCTTGAAATGGATTTTTGGAATTCATGGCTAGTTGATGTTTTGATGATTTGGCATATACAAGTATGATCTTTTAAATTATTTACATTTCTATCAAGATATATAGAAGAGGTGGATTTTATCTATTATGAAGATTTTTTTAAATCGTTGTTCATGTATTCACCAGTCTTTATTAATGATTTATCAATATTTTTTTATTTTTTTGTTAGAATAAACTTGGTAAGGTGTTTTTAACCTTTTGAATTAATTAGTAAAATGATTTTTGAACCAGTATTTACTCATATTTTTATCAATACTACCTTTTACTTTTTTGTTTGAATAAACTTGAAGAAAGTATTTTTTAACTTTTTTCGAATTAATTAGTAAAAATATTTTTGAATTTCATAGTATGTTAATTTTTTTTAGCAGTATATTTGTTCTATGTTTTGGATTTTATGGTAGGTTTTGGTTGGAATTTGTAATGTTTTTTTGGTAAAGTCCAAATCTATAAATGTTTAAATAGTGTTTCCAAATTTATAGACAAATTCAACACCCAAATTAAAGCTTGGAGGAGACTATATGTGTCTCCCGGTGTCTATATGTGTCTCCTGGTGTCTTTAGGTCATTTGGTGCTTTCACAACTTGAGTTAGGAGTATGCATTTAGGTTCTTATTTTTGGTGTTCTTACACAATGAGAAAAATATTATACTTGTTGTGATTTTAAAATACAAAAATTTTAAAATTTAAAAATTAATGTTTAATTTCACAAATATAAATAACTTAAAACAATTTATCTTTTAAAAATTTAGAAACTTTATTTAAATAACTTAAAACAATTTATCTTTGAAACATTTAGAAACTTCATTTTGTTTTTAATAGATTTGATGTTAATCTGCTTTAGGTTAATTTTTATATGAAAGTTTATATAAATATTTGAATTAAATCTTACAGTGTTAACCCCCCCTAACTCCCTAAACCTTCCCCACATTACATTTAAAAAAATAACAAAATTTTAGAACCCCGGTAACCCTACCATCAACATTACTTAAAAAAAACTCATCATTAATGAAAACTACCTTCTTTTTAGCCCAACCGAACCTGATCTAGCACGCAGATCGTGCATGCAGGCCTGAGCGTTGTTGCTCAAGTAAATATGCTAGTGTGTGGTGCAACTTCTACTAATTCACACAAGCAAAACTTTGTGATGAGATCCGTAGCATGGTTAGCTGAGTCGACTTCGGAATCTGCCAGGGAATCGAAAGAAATGGATCACCCCCAGATTTGAGCTCGGAGAAGCATCGAAGACTCTTAGATGAAGCTTTCAAGAATTTGGTGGATACCACTTCTCCCCCACCTATTCTCATCCCCGAATCCAGTGATGTGAACTTCATGAAGTGAGAAACCGCTCCTAGGATCCAGATCACGTTAACAACTTCAAGACTAAAAGCCCTTGCTTTGAGTGAGAAAGGCCTAATAGGTCAGTTCATGGGAATATAGCCTTCACCAAAGACTATGGAGGTCTGGATAAATAATAACTGGATGCCCTTGATATCTTGGGGGCTGCAACACTTCTTCTATGGAAAGGGATTCTTCTCCTTCTTATTTGAAAGAAAAGTTGACATAGATCTTATCTTCAGGAGTGTTCCCTATTTCATGGGTCCTCGTGGTTTATATCTAAACCAATAGATCCTATCACTCGATCTAGAAAAGGACGTGCCATCTGCGGTCCCGGTTTGGGTCCGCCTTCCACACCTACCCCTGCACTGCTGGAATGATGAAACACTACAAGAAATAGGGAACTCTCGGTAATTACATTGACAAAGCAGAACCAAGGGCTCTTTGTTTTCTTGTGCAAGAATCTGAGTTGAAGTAGATTTGGAGAAAGGCTTGCCCGAGGTAGTAAACTTATTCATGGACGGATGGTAACACATGCAAAAGGTAGATTACGAGCAACTACCATTCAAGTGCAAGAAGTTCCATGAGTATGGAAACTTTGTTAAAAAATGTCCAAAGGTGGTTCAAGAAATCTTGGGGAAAAACCAAGAGGAAGGCTGGCAGCAATAAAAAAGGGGAAGAAAAACTCCTCCAATAGCAAGCGAGGTGCAACAAAAGACCAGGAAGGAAAATCCCAAAGAAGCAGAAAAAGTCCTGACCAATAACCAATCGAGGCACTGCTTATGGAAGAAGGTGAAATACCCCCTTTGGAAATAATAATAGTTAAAATAGAATAAGAAGAAGCCCATGCAACCACGAGTATCCCTCATATGTCTCCTAGAAATGAAAGAAGTGAAAAGTATCCGGAAGGGTCTATAACACCAGGGGGAACCTGGGAATAGATGGTAAAAAATAGCAGAGTCACGCCACAAGGATACTCCCCAGAGCAGTCTCCTTCACAAGGATCACATGAAACACATGAAGTGGATTTACAACCAACCACAAGAGGAAGGAAGTCACAAAGATACCTAAGAGAGGAAGAAGCAGAAAGAGAGATGGAGCTAGCGAGGAATAGAAGTCTTGAGGAAACAAAGCTCCTCCAGAACACTAAAAATCTAGGAGGGGAAAGAATAGATGGTAGATCCCGAGCAGGATCTCAATCAGTTAAGAAATGTTGGAAACTGTCTCTTGGAACTGCAAGGGTCTGGGAGGCTTAGGAAAAGTAGAAGCAATAAAGGAGATAATCAAATCTAAGAAGCTAGACATACTCCTGCTCCAAGAGACAAAAATGTCATATGTGGAGGCTATGGAACTTTCATGTCGTTTCTGGAAAAACAACAAAGGCAAATCCTTAAGTTCCAAAGGAGCATCTCAGCGAATAGCCACTATTTTCTTAGGTAAATTCTTGGTCAAATCAATCAAGGAAATCCTTCACTAGATTTTGATAGAAATTCAGGAAAATGAGGATCTAATCCCGTTATACATCTGTAATGTATATGGTCCAAAAAAATACAGGGACAAGACAAAATTATGGGAATATATCAACAATATCAAGGAGGAGATGCATGGGAAAGATCTCATCATCGTCAGGGAATTCAATACCACTAGGTCGTAGTGTGGGAAGTGAGGAGGAACAAAGGTCAGGGACACTCGAGTTGAGAATATGGAGGACTTGATGGTGGATCTGGATCTGCTCGACATCCCATTGAGGAACGAAAAGTACACATGGAGCAATAGAAGAACTGGAATAGGGCATGTAGCGGCAAGGCTGGACAAATTTCTATTAAGCTCAACCTTCTTGTTGAAAGATATCCTCCCTACCTATCTTTCTTTCCCTTTAGCGGTGTCAGAACACAAACCATTAGCTCTGATTTTATCCCCGCTAGTCAATCTTGGTCCCATCCCATTAATATTCAACCCGATATGGCTGCATGATGTTAAAATTATGGAGTTAATCCAAAGGGAGTGGAACCTCCAACACTTCGGATCCCCTAGTTACATTCTGGAGTCAAAACTTAGAACAATGAGAGCTGCCTTAAAGAAATGGGTGAAGGAATACTTTGAGAAACCAAACAAGCAAAAAATCAATATACAAAAGGAATTAACATCTATGCAATATAGAATGGAAGTAGAAGAGGTGTCTCCAGAGCATCTGAAGCAGGAGAAAGAGATAAACATCATAATTATAAAGGCTGCAACATAGATAGAAGAGGTATGGAGAATTAAATCTAGGAAGACGTGGTTGAAGGGCGGAGACAATAATACTGAGTAATTTCACAAGCAAACCAAGGTTCAACAAAGTTACAATGTCATCAAGGAGCTGAAGGATAATCATGGAAACAAGATAACAAGGCAAGAAGATCTTAAGGATCATTCCTATAGTCATTATCAAGAGCTTTATATAGATACGGGTGAGACAAATCCAGAAGCACAAATGGATTTACTCCATGGTATACCATCGCTCAAAAAAGATGCAGAGAACAGGGAGCTGGAAAAGCCCATCATGGAATAAGAGATAAGAAATGCAATATGGTCACTCCATGATGATAAAGCACCGGGGCTAGATGGTTTCATAATTAATTTTTATAGAGCAGTCTGGGATATAATAAAAGAATATCTGAAAAAATGCTAAATTAGATAAGGAAAAAAGACAAGATTGGAGGGGCAACTAACTCATCCTTCCTGGATTTGATACCAAAAGAGAAGAATCCTCTAACGCTTGATAGATTCATACCAATCTCATTATGCAACACTTCTTATAAAATCCTGTCAAAATTTTTGCCTCGAGAATGAAAAACATCATGGGTCGTCTCATTTCAGATTCGCAAGGAGGTTTCGTAGCAGGGTGCCAGATTCTGAACAACATCATCATCATTCAGGAATCAATACACTCCAGCATGGAAAGGAAGAAACAAGGTATGTCCATTAAACTGGACATGGCAAATGCATTTGATAGGGTAAATCACCTTTTTCTCTTTGAAGTCATGTCTAAGTTTGGATTTTCCAAAAGATTTGTAAGGTGGGTAAAAGCTTGTATAAGTAGGTTGTGGATCGCACCATTAGTAAATGGTAGACCCTCCAAATTCTTTCAGGCAACCAGGGGGCTCTAACAATGATGTCTGATGTCCCCATTTCTCTACCTCTTGGTGGCTGAAGCTATGAGCAGAAAGCTATAGCTTTTGTAGGACTCTGGAGATATGGAACGCTTGAAGATAGCCATAGGAGTGAAAGATGCCAACCATGCGCAGTTTGATGATGACACCATTATTCTAGGAGGAGAATCTATAACAATTGCATGGAGATTCAATACAGTCATGTCCACTTTCCTCAAAGCAATTGATGGAAAAAAGAATTCAACCAAGTCCAAAGTTCATGGCTGGAATTTCTCCCCGGAAACCCTGGAAAAGATAGCAAAGAACCTTGGTTTCAAAGGAAATGCAACTTGGAATTCCTTTAATTACCTTGGGATCCCAATTTTCAAAGGGAAAAAAGGGCTACTGAATGGTAAGGGGCGATAGATCAGACCAAGAACAAAATCAACTCATGGGTGACAAGGTGGCTCAATCCAGCTGGAAATATCACCCTTATCAATTCCATCCTTTCTTCCTTTACCATTTACTCCTGCTCGATCTCTGTTGCTCCAAAACAAATTATGAAATAATTTGCAAGAGAATTCAGAATATTTCTGTGGCAAGGAGGAAAATCATACAACCTTAAAAAATTTCATTTGGTGAATTGGGAGATTGTTTGCAAACCAAAAATATATGGAGGAGTTGGAATACAACACCCAAGCAAAATGAACTTAGCTCTTGGAGATAAAATTCTCTGGAGAATTGTAACTAGAAAAGGAGCGTGGTGGAAGGAAATAATCCAAAAAAAATATCTGACAGACACCAGAAAGAGATGTCTGGACAACATAAGAATGGATAGGAAAGGCTCGCCAATATGGGAGCCGTGTAAAAATGCTGCACATATACTAACCGAGAAGTTGAAATGGGCTCCAGGTAATGACAAGGCTATCAAAATTTGGACTGATTACCGTGCATTAGTTTCACCCGTCGTTTTAGTGCAGGAATTCCCAGACTTAATGCAGAGATTCGAAGGTATGGATATACATACGCTATACGATCTCTCTGACTAGGCGAGTAATGGGAAGTGGTATGGGTGGTTCGATCTGGAGATCAACCAACTCAACTTTGATTACAATTCTCTCATCATGGTGCTTCCAACACTAGTCCATTGCGCGATGAAGGATGGACGTTTTTGAGGCAGAACATGGATTTATTCGGTAAAGGAAGGTTACAAGCAGTGTATGTGGATTACAACAACAACAACAATGACAGGAAATGGAAGAATATATGGAACAAGGACGATATACCCAAAATCAACGTGTTCTTATGGATACTCGCCCACCATAAAACTCTAACAACCGACAATCTAAGAAAAATAGGAATGGAAAGCCCGCTGAGATGTATTCTTTGTAAAGAGTCTGAGGAATCTCTAGAACACCTTTTTTAGAATGCTCTCCAGGGAGGTGTGGCACCAAGCTTATAAGGATTTACAATTCAAATTGACATTGCCAACAAATTGGGATGATATTTTGCTTGCTGGAAGGACTACTACCAAGGATCACTCCTCAACAAATTTTACTTTGTGAAGGATTGGGAAGCTCTTCCAAGATATATCTGATGGAATATTTGGACAACGAGAAACAAGGAGATATTCAAGGGGAGAAGAAAATCCAGGAAAAGTTGCAGCAGTTTCAAAAGCGCTTTGGGTGGAAATTTTATGCATGAGGGGAATGCACAATATCAACAAGGAATCACTGTCAGTGGAAGAAAGAGATTGGGCCTCTGAATTGCTAGTTCTCCTGCCACATCTGTCATGGACTCAACCTGAAAAAAATCAATTTTGAAATCTTGGAAAATAAGAATGAATTCAGAAGAGTTCAAATGCTAGTGGAAGAATTTGGGCTGCAACTCTTTATGATTTGACGGTGCCTTGAAAGGAATCAATTTGAAAGAGTACGCTTGGGGAATTGACAGGAAGACTAAAAATGGGGCAGAATGGTTAGCTTTAATAAAAGGACTGGAGATGACAAGGAAAGATGGCATCGAGGAACTGGTGGTGTTCGAAGACTCGTGCATGGTTATTGGAGAAGCAAGGAAACTAGTAAGGAATCGAAAGAATCCAGTCACCAAGACTCACCATATTTTCAATTGCATGGTTAATGATTATAAAGCCATCAAATTCCTTCATGTATTGAGAGAAAATAATAAACAAGCAGATAGTATGGCCAATAAGGGAGTGGATCTAGATTGCAGAAACTTGTTATGTGATCAAAAAGATTATGAGAGAAACTAGATCCCTTTATAGTGAACCTTTCCTTCTCATCCTTTGAATGTTCTACTTTTGTATCCTCCTGCTTGGGAAGTTTATAAGGTGTTTCAACACTCATAGAATAGGAAATGGTGATGAAAAAAATAGAATGGAAAAGGAAGCACAAGGAGGCATGGACTTGGTCTTCCTCTAGGAGCAATTCGTGTCCAGTCTATTGTAATATTTACTTATCCATTTTTTTATAAAAATTTCCTCAACCGTTTATGTTAAAAAAAGCATTACTTAAAAAAATAGAAAAATTAACCCCCCCCACATTACATTTAAAAAAAAAGTAAAAATCAAAATTAAAATCCCCTAACCCCCCCACAAAACTTATATTAAAAAACATTACATTAAAAAAATTAAACCCCCCCTAACCCCCACACAACATTACATTAAAAAACATTTAAAAAAAATTATACTCCCTTACCCCTAAAATCCACCCCACCCACAAAACATTACATTTAAAAAAATGTAAATAAAAAAGTTTATAAACCCTCCTAACCCCAACAACATTAAATTTAAAACAATATTAAAGCATGTTTTTTAACCCCCTAAACGCCCCTTGAACATTACGTTAAAAAATTATAATAAAAAAATTCCCGCCCCTCCCTTCACCCTCCTCCTTCCTCCATTCCTCTTCCTCCCCCCCCCTCCCTTCTACCTTCCCCATGGCCCTCTTCCCCCCTCCTCCTCCTCCCTTCCTCGTGACCCTCCTCCAACCTCCTTCTCCATGCCCCTCCCTTCTCCCTTCTCCATGCTCCCTCCTCCCTTCCCCGCGACCCTCCTCCCTCCCTCTTCCCTCCTCCCCCCTCATCCTCCCTTATGCCCTGTCAACCCAAAAAATCCCTTAATGTACTTTACATGACCTACACCACCCAAAGGAATCTATCTCACTACCCTCATTTGACCCCCACACCCTTGCAAAGGCTCAAAAACATGAAAAGGGCTTAAAAAACCCTAAAAAGAGCCAAAATAGCTCTCATAGGGGCTAAAACCTCCAAAAAGGGGCTAAAACCCATCAAAGGAGCTTAAAACCCCAAAAGGAGCTAAGAATTCGGCGAAAGGGGGCTTAAATCCCAAAAAAGGGGCTGAAGCCCTGACCAAGGGCTTAAAACCCTAAAATATCTAGAAAAAACTATAAATAGAGGGGTGGGGGTCACTCTCAAAACAATCCTCTCCCTATCATTATGCTCCCCGTGTGAGTGCCTTGAGACCCTTTGCCTCTTAAGTCATTCACCCTCCCTCTCCTCCATTGCTCCACAAGTCAAGTCTCCATCCCATAGAGAGAAGTGCTTCCAAAGCTAGGGCACGGTGGCCCATTTCCACCAAGACTGAAGGTATAATTTTTTTTGTTTGGTTTTCATTCTAGTTTTCTAACTTATTTGGTTTGCAGGTTTCTTTGCTAATGGTTTGCTGCAGGTTTTCCCTTGATTTCTTGTAGCCATATTTTGTTTTCTAACCATCTCCTGCAGGGTTTTCATAGCTTGGCCCTAACACTTATTTGCAGGTTTTCTTCCACCTACAGGAACCCCACCCTTTCGTCCTATAGATGTAAGGTAGCCATTCTTTCCTATAGCTAGGGCGAAATCCCTACTACAGAACTGGCGACCATACCACGGTCGACCCCATAGGATCCCTGTATTTTATTTTCAAGTTTCAGTTTTTATTTTTGTTTTCTTAACCTAGGTCAAATTTCTATTAAATCTAGTTTAGATCTTTGTTTTTCTGCATTTTAGTTCACATTCGAGCCTCCTTAAGTCTAAATCGAGCCCGTTTGGCCACAATACAAGTTACTATTGGCCGGTCTTAGCTCAGGTTAACAATTTTTCAAGTTTTTGGGCTAGGTCACTCATTCAGGCCCAAAAGGTGTGACTTCCCTCTCAGGGAGAATATCGATCATGTTTTCAGTTTCTGAGCAACCCCCTCGCTTGATTTTGGGAAAATTTAGCGTCCCCCTCACCACAGTTTCCCCAAAAAGGGCAATCTATCTCTCAAATTTGGTTTTTTAAGCTATTTGGACTATCAGTGTGGCTCAGCCACCTCTGTCCAACAATCTGTTTTCATTTTCATACAATCTGTGTAAATCAATGATAAATTTAAGTGGTTAATGGTATAATGAATTTGTTTAAGGCTTGAATAAAATTACAGTAGGTTAAATTTCAGTTCTTAATTGGAAATTAACAGCTTGCCTAACCCTTCCTCCTCTACCCAATCATCACCCTTCGAGGTATTCTTGGATAAGATGAAGGTTGAAGCTCGTATAGTAATAGGAACTTCACTTGTGATTTTCGAGACCACTAAAAATGGGTGACTTGGAAGGTAGAGGGGGTGGTAGGCCCAGGGGGCCTCACGGCATTCCCATCCTCCCTGTTGACCGACCTTGCACTTGGAGAGTGACCCAAGGATCTACGGATGGGCGTAGTCCCATTGTGTTGAGAGCCCAGCAATCTTTCCCAGTCAAAGAGGAATACATGTGTAAGGCAGTCACCTAGTTTGTCTACCATAGTTTAGATTCATGTATAGCATGTTTTAAATTTTCTATTCACAATTTATTTCTTTCATAAACAAATTACCCATGTTATAAGTTCTGCAATAAACCAAAAAATCTCTGCGAAATATTCATAAACCATACAAGCAGCCACCAAGTGAGTAACAGAGATACAATGGACATGCAAACAAGCACACCAAATAAGATAACCAAACTCAGTTCATGACGCTGAGCCAACCATTAAAATTTATTAATTTACACTAATTCAAACACTTACAGTCTTTGAGGACATAAGTCCCTGACTGCCTTAACCGTGGGAAGTACTTGGGATCAGCCCTAAAAATCATTGTGAGGAGTACCACGGGAACCCCAAAGTAGTTGGCCACTGATAGGAATTGACAAGCGAAACGGGCAATGACCCCCACCGATTGACTAGCACTCCCATGAGGAAAAAGCCAAGCGCTGTCTCCTGGCAGTCTTGGTGGCCGAGTGACCACCTGGAAGCCAATAGGAAGCCACTAAAAATGGGGTCCAAAATGTTACTACTTGATTTCACCACCTGATCTACCAACCAGACACAATTGATCCCCCATGCTCTTCCTCACGCCTAACAGGCAATCCACCACAATTTGGGTCCTTGAACCAACACCGTCGAGACCATTCTTGATGACCCTCTACCCCATCAAAAGACCACATAGCCTATGATTCAGACTTAGAATCATATCAATCTGAACTAGATTTACACACTGCACCATCTAGCCCCATGGTTGGTGCAAACCCGGATCCATTTTTCAGCTTTTGTGATCGGTAGTAGACCCATGTCCATACCCCACACCACCACCAACAACCCTACTAGCGGTCCTAGCACCATCATGCAGAATGTCATAAGTCAACTACCTCCACGCATACTTACCAGTCAAACTGTCCCACTTGGCATGCCTGGGGGCAGTGGCCCGTCCACTCACACTTTCCCACTTGGCATGCCTGGGGGCAGTAGCCCTTCCACCTACACTGTCCATCCTGTCATACATGGGGGAAGTGGCCCTTCCACTCACACTATGCTGCTTACCATACACGGGGATAGTGGCCCGTCCACAACTGTGCCAAACCCCCAGTCATGCAGGTACATCATATTCCTAAAAACCACACCACCATTGCTGGTCCGTCGCACATCAACCTTGGGTCAAACCTCCCTTTCATGGCATGCCTCAACCTACATGAGTTGGCTAGGTTAACCAATGACCCCATCTATCATCAAACCTTTTGGCCTCCCATGCCAACCAACTCCCCTCAGACATTCCTAAGTTTGAAGGGAAGGCAGAGGAGTGCCCCCAAAACCATATCATGACGTTTCACCTATGGTGCTCATCAAACAACATCGTAGATGATTCCATCAGACTTAGACTGTTCAAACGCACCCTCACATGTGCCGCAACCAAGTGGTACATTGAGCTACCACAAACCAAGTACCCAGATTTCAACTCCTTGGCCTTTATGTTCCTACAACATTTCCAACTCCCCGTCAGATATGATGAAGGATTGTAAATCTTGCTATCTTTCCACCAAAACACTGCGACCCACATCACCAACCACATCCACGAGTGGAGGGGACATCACAACTTGTGAAAGATCAAGCTTGATGACAGGATCTTCCTTGACCATTTCTTGAAAACATTTATGCCACCTATAGCCAAAGACATCGCCTTCGAATGTCCCCAAATAGAGGAAGAGGCCATCTTGAAGGCCCAACAGTTTGATCTCATTTATGCACAGCCTGGATACCTTTACACCATCATTCTAGATGCTCCATGTGCAGGCACCTCCTACCGGGACGCACCGGGGGCATACCATGCTGCAGATGGAATTATAGGTTCCGTCTCCCACCAACCACAACACCATCTGAAACCACTTGCGATGCCACCGCAACCAAGCAACACCCCTAGTGTTTCCTACCCAAACCAAGCTCATGACTATGCAAGAATGATGTCCTAGTCCAGAGCTACGACTTCTTATGCACAACCTGCGCCACAAAAGCAGACCCATGCACCTACTTGGAAAACAAAACAATATGTGGGACAGATGCCCACATTTGTAGCACCCACATCCCCTCAAGTCTACTATGCACCAGCCATGCAAGCCACCCAATTCCCTACCCCAGCTTTGCCTGCTCCTTTGGGACAATTGTTTGCACAACAAAACCATCCCACCCAACCAACCCCTAATAACCAACAAGGGAAAGCCAGAAACAACCGAGCAAGGAATCAAGGAAACAACCAACCGCAAGGAGACTGTCAACAATCAAATCCTCCCAACAACGTTGGGGCAAACCAGCCAGCCCAAAACCCCTAGCAACCAAACCAACCTAGACGCAATGCTCTATTACGCACAAACCAACTGTGCAAACTATGCGAGGTCTACTGGCACTATACACATGAGTGCCCCTTCATGGGTCACGCTAAGCAGACCATTCACAACGAGGTTCAAAATTCTACCAATACGACATCCCTAGCTCAACCCAACCTGACACCACCAGGACCTCCACCCATGGTGCTCTGAAACCCATAACTAGTCCAAGGACTGGTAGCAACTGCACTTGCTCCCCAACCCAATCCCAATGCCCCGAGGGCACCTCCAACAGTAGAAACAAGTGTTCACCACCTGCTAGCCTTGACAACCGAAGAGGTCAATTTACAGACCAGAAGAAATCAGTACAGAACTAGCACTGAACCCATTGACCCATAAGTGGCATCCATGTCCAAAAAAACCAATGCACCTCTTCATTTACCCCCTTTTCCTCCATGCCCCCCCATACGATGGTTTGCCAACAAAATCATGGCTAGAGCTGCTGTAAGCTACAACATTGTGGATGACCTGGCCCAAACACCTACGGCTATGTCTGCTCTTGAGGTACTTAAAACTTGCCGAACATAGCGAAAAGCCTTACTAAGTGCCCTCGGTGTCGTATACCCCTTTGACTCCAAGTTGATCACATTCGACACAGAGAATAGAGAACAGTTGATGCCATCAAACATTGCCTTCCAAATGTTGGTATCCATTCAGAATTTGGTCGTGCACTGGTGTATCGTGGATGAGGGCGAATCCACATGTGTCATGTCAACCTTAGTATGGCAGAAGCATGGATCCCCAATTCTGCTTCATCCTCTACTGCTTTGCGGGCTTATGATGGCCATCCCACTAAAGCCCAAGGAATCCTCCCACACGTTCCCATCACATTAACCGGGAAAATAGTATTGATTGATATAGAGGTTGTCAATGCTTAGTTGGACTATAACCTTCTCTTCGAAAGAATTTATATGTATTCCATGAGAGCCGTAGCATTAACTATTCATGACGGTTGACCAACTAACTTATCATGATCCGCAAGGGCTAACTGCACCAACCAATGTTATCCCTATGATCAATACCATCGACCTGCAAGGGATAACCACACCCACCAACGTTATCCCTGCGGCCAACACCATGGTTGAAAACATACCAGCCTTGCCATTGTTGAATGTGGGCCCTCGGTTGTTTGCCGATACCACAATGATGGATTCCTTCCCCTTAGTGTCACCACACCGACACAACATGAGACTATGGATTTGTAAATGCTCTGAACCAGCACTGCTGCACCCAAACATCAACTGTAGCCGCAACTCCAACAGTAGCCACAACATCATCCGTAGCTGCAACATCATCCACAACTGCAACATTATGTGCAGCTGCAACCACAACCCCATCCCCAAATGCAACCATCAAGGAGTTATTTGGGATCCTCCCCAGTCCACACAATTCCCTTCTTATTTCCCCCACTGGGCATCATGAGTAAGCCACTAATGGCTACCTTAAACTTACCCAATTTTACATTGGGGATTCCCGTGTGGTACCTCGATCCAGTGGCCCAACCTATGATACCCCAGGTAGTCTTAACCCCAGTAAAACCCATTTCGGTCGAATCTCATCCTCCACATGGCCCGCAAAAACCAACCATCACACCCGCACCCACATCGCCCCACCCAAAAAGGCCCAAGAAAAAAAACGTGAAAGCTACCGCTGAACCTTGACAGATCCCACCTTGCACTGTCTGTGAAGAACAGGGCCATGCAACTCAAAACTTCCCTAAGATTCCCATAATCTGCATGCATTTGGATGCCATGGATACAATGGAAAACCTCCCTGTGGTTGAACTCCCAAGTGGGCCTATAGTGAGAAACAAGTCGTTGAGAACAAAACATTCTTGCGCCCTTTGCGTATTGTATGGACACTATTCTCACCACTGCCAGGACTTGTCCAAGTTTTGAACAGTTCTAGACAACCTTCAACAACATGTCCTTGAATCTGAGATCACTCTGATAGAAGAAGTCCACCGCCCACCTCCTTCTTCAGACACCATGTCCATTTACATGATGTCCAGTTCCATAGACCCTCTTGTATCCATCATTATTGATGATCCATCAGACCTGTGTCTTCATTGCTTCCACAATGATGAGGAGATACATGAATCCTTAACCGCCACATAATAATTGTGGGACAACATGCACCATCACTCGTTCTTCATCTCCGAAGAAATTGTGTCACAGTCTGACCAGTTTTCCATGGAAACAAAATATTTCATTCATGGGAAAGTCGACTGGTTCAAGAATCCCATCCCGACACCAAATTCCTTCGAAGAAGGGAACATGGCCAACATCTCGCCAACCATCAAAATCAACATCTCAACCAACCTTGAGGTTGTTGAGGAAATCATGCTGGGGGCATCTTGCTCCTCATAAGAAGTTGCTTCCTTCAAAGCACTTTTCCAAGAATTCTACGACATCTTTTCCTGGTCCTACACTAAACTTCTCGGGTTGGATCCATCCATTGTGGAACACCACATCTACACATGGCCCGATGTGGCCCCTGTACGACAAAAGCAATGACCCATCCACCCCTCCAAATATGCTGTGGTCAAAGATGAAATCGAGAACTGCGCACAACTGGTTTCATTTACCCCATTGCATACACCACTTGGGTTTCAAATCCTATTCCTGTGAATAAAAAATAGGGTACCATCCATGTTTGCACATACTTCCGCGATCTGAATTGGAAGTGTCCTAAAGACAACTTCCCAACACATTTAATTGATCAGATTATCAATGTATGCACTGGACATGAGGTCTTTTCCTTCATGGATGGATTTTACGCATATAACCAAATCTAGATTCGGAAAGAATATCGTTACAAGATTGCATTCACAACCCCGTGGGACACATTTGCTTATCGATTAATGCCCTTTGGTTTGAAGAAAACTGGAGCCACCTTTTAGCATGACATGACAAACTGTTTCCACAACCTTATCCACATGATGTTAGTCTATCTTGACAACCTCATTGTGTGATCACAGAAGCAAGCACAACACATAGATGACTTGTGGCAAGCCTTCCTGGGATGTCGCAAGTACAAAATCCACTTGAACCCTTTCAAGTGTGTTTTCTGTGTCTCAATGGGCCGTCTCCTAGGGTTCGTCGTGGCACAGAAAGGAATGACTTCTGATCCGCTGGAAGTCCAAACCACTTTCCCTCTAACATCACCTCTTTAAGTAACGTGCAGTTCAGCTTGTAATATAGTCTTGTCCTTTTTTGTTTTACACCTTTTTTATAGTAAGTCTTATGTATTGTTTCCTTCATTGCTTCAGATGGATCCTTCCTCGGATCAGTACATTGGATTTGCTGATGGAGCAAGTAGATGGTCTCCAAACCTTTCCTTGGCTGCATGGGTCATCTACTCCTTGTTGCATGAGCTGATCCATATTGATCTAATATGCATGGGCATTGTGACCAACAACCAAGATGAATATGATGGTGTCAATGACATCTTGGCCGCTGCTCTCCAGTTGGGAATTTTCCATCTCGATGTCTTCTTAGACTGCCAACTACTTGTCTCCCAGTTGAACAACTACTATCGGGTACGTGATCCCTGCCTCTTCAGAAAATTCCTGCACACTAAACATATGGTTAGAACATTTGAATCCATCACTCTCACACATGTTCCTAGAAACCTCAATAGTGTAGCGGATCAAATGGCTAATGAAATTCTAAATTGGCACATTCATCATCGCACATAGGAAACATACAAAACCAACATCATGCATAATCATATATAAACATGCACACACATGTAAAAATACATCACATAGGCATTTCATTTCACATCATCATAAAAATACTCACATATAAAACCATAAAAAGCACATCCATGTGCGTAAAAAATATATAGATATATAAATCGCACGTCCAAAATATGTCTAGTACAATACAAGAAGCCACATATGCTTTATCTGTTGAATATACATAGCGATGCAAAAATTCCTAATTGCACCAACGCACTAGGGGAATCCCCACTAGCTGCTAATCTGACTGAGACTCATCCTCATCATCTGGCTCAGTATCATCATCTTCCTCAGAGGACTCATCATCCTTTGCAAAGCCATTTATTGTATGCCTGTATGGTGATTAACAATAGAGAAACTTGAACTTAGAGTCCTTATTGTTATTGCATAGTTAACTGGTTGCTTTATATTGCTTCTTGAAGAGAAGCCTTGGAATCAATTATGCAGGAATAATAGATTGGAATAAGAGCAGTCTGGGCTTTCCATGCCATATTTGTCCCTACGCTTCTCACCCTTCTCCCCCTTACTTTTGTTTTCCTAACTCTTATATTCCCTAGACCACTCGCTTAATAAATGCACTTAGTTATTGAGTCGGGAATCGTAACCTAGAATATAATGAGTCAGTCTCAACCATGTATTTATTTCTAAGCCAATAAGAATGAATTTACAAGCTTCCAAGCTACTAGCAACAAGTCCTCTGATTTGGTTGGTGTCATCCGTAAGCTACGTGATCCCCTTGCGCTACCCAACGAAGGTAATCGCAGGCCACAAACATCCTCCTCATCATAGAGGTCCACTCCGGAGGCACACTATGAATGGCGGCGATCAGCTCATTGTCTAAACGCTGCCAGCCGACGTCGGAGATCCCCTCAGCAAGAATCTCCAAGTGCGGAAAAATAGCATCCACCTCCTATCGTTGCCTGCAAGGGGGCCCCGTAGGGACCGCTGCCTTCGCAATCGCGACCACCCACCTCTGATACCTGGGCAGTGGGTGAGGACCAATATCTACATACGCAAACAAATACGCCATCATTCTATGCATATAATCATACAACTATAAACCAACTACACTACACTATGTATAAATATGAACACAAAAACATCACACATACATACCAGCTGGTACCCATGCCTGGCCTGGAGGTTAGGGAATATCAATAATCACTGGAAGCTGCCGCCACTGCTCTAGGATATCCTTTGTAAATGAGTGTCCCACTCTTCCGCCTCCCTCTCACACCATCATCTGGAACCATCTGCGCATCCGCGGCTCCCGCGAACCACTATCCTACATTGCCTGGTGTGGATGCAGAGTAGGTACTTTCTCAAAGAAGAAAGCACATAAGAAAGAGCCAAAACGAAAGCCCCCCCCTAGATGCCCTCGCATGGTTCAGCTGACGCCGAACAACCAGAAGGTACATCTGGGCCCACCTATAGTAAGTGCCCCTCATGGCATGCTCTACCATCTGTAGCTACCCTGCATATATCTTGTGGCTCCCCATGGAACCCAAGATACGAAGAAGCATGGTCACAATAGCCTGTGTCGACAAGTCCTCAATGTCACATGTGAAGATGTGTGAACCACGCACATACGCAGTCTCGTAACAGTGCCTATCACATAGCTCCTCCAGTGTCTCCCCACGAGACAGTACTGGCGCCAAGTCGCCAAAAACTCCCAACATAGGGAGCCCAGTCAAAAAATATACATCCAACAGCGTAATATCAACACGCTGCCCCTGGATCATGAAGGCCTTGTTATACCAAAATCCTATCACCATCATGTGATAAGACCTTTGGCATACCTACTTGCCCTGAATCCCAGCTTCTGGAGTGAAGACTGAATGGATTTTTATTAGTCTGTCATACAAATTCCTAGCACCGTGCATGCCCCTTTATCCAAGAGCGGTACCCCTGCTCACACCACCTTTCATCGGTTGTCCACAAGTGGTGCCATTGCTCATTTCCCTTGGTCCATAGGCGGTTATTACCAGAACCGCTCTATCATAGAAGGAGAAGCCCGACACCCTGGGTAAAAAGGGAAAAAGAGAAGTTTCTCGAGGCTTCTAGATGATAAGCCTTGAGATATCCCTTATCCCTACTGTTGTGGGTTGGTTGAGCTCGAGATCCCTCATTCTAGGATCTTAGAGGCCACCTCGCCCACTAATTTCTCAACCATCTCTATCCATTAAAGCCCTATAAATATGAGCTCATAGCCATGGTTGAGGAGAGAACATTGAAGGTATTGTTATGCTGCTAGATTGATTCTTGGCCCAAGATCATTTGGAGAGAGCATAGAGAGCTAGAGTCGGAGCTTTTGGGGATGAAGAGCTGGTTTCATGGAGATGCATGTCAACACTAAGGTTTGGTTGTAAACTTCTTCATATTTCTAATGCAAGTTGATTTTCTGTCCCATATATATTGTTGATGTTTGATTTCAGATATATATTTCTAGATTCCTTAGTCACTAGCATAGATTAGTAGATCATATTCTGGTTTCTTTGATTCATTTCATGTTGAGCTTGATTGCAGGTACACAGGTGAAATGTGAAAGCCTTGTATTCTAGATATCTACAACGTCTAGGGAGAGTTATCAGCCTCTATGATCTATTTGTTTTGGATATGAACCATTCAGACCAGTGGAACACCTTGCTGTCCGTAGGAGGTGAAATATTCTGGTTAACAAATCTGGTGACTCCTCTAGGGAATTAGTGTATCAGTTGTTCTGATCTTCCATAGTCTACAACTCTTGTCCGAATCCAGGCTCCTTCTTCAACTCTCTTCAGTCAGATGTACTCTCTGACTGACTCCATTTGAGTTTGAAACCTCCAGATCTGTTCAAATCTGAGTCATTTTGTTCTTTTATGCTCTGTTTCCATACTCAATTCAATAGTATTTGCCTTGATCTATCCTTTTTCTGACTGGATCCTTCATTCTTCTTGTGTTTTGGTCATCTATAGGGAACCGCACATGTGCCTTTGGAAAGGAGTGGTGCCACCGCCTGAGTCCAGTTAGCGATACGCGGTGCCACCGCCTGAGTCCAGTTAGCAATACGCGGTGCCACCGCCTAAATCCAGTGAGCAAGAAGCGGTTCTGCATCAAAACCACCTGTTAGTAGCTTCATCTACGTGGTGCCAGGTAGGCCATGTTCTAGACTTTATATTTTGATTTTTGTGTGTTTTTGGCTTACTTTTTGATGAAAATGAAGTGTATATATTCCCTTTGCATTCAAAGAGAGTTTATGTTTCTTGCATTGGAGTTTACATTCTTTTCTTTGCTTGAAACCTCTTGCTCCTCTCTGTAGATATCATTCATTGGAATTGGAAATACACATTTCATTTTCATGTGTAGGCTTTGGTTTGTTTTGGACTTAGAATGCATGAGTGATCCATGTTGTTTTGAGTCTTTCTTTTCTTGGGTGATTTTTGTTTCCTTCCGCATGCTGATTTTTTTTAGTGCTTGGTAGGAAAGATTGGTTCTTCGTTTCCTTGTCTGTTTCAAAGAGAAGTTTTAGTTTTCTCTCTCTTTTGATTTATTTGCAAGCTTGTTGAGCGATTTTCTTCTTGTTTTGTGCATGATTGTTTGGAATTCTATATCTTACTTTCATTGAGAAGAAATATCTATTTTCAGCTTTGCATGCATTAGAGTTAGATTTGTTTGGAAACGTTAGTGAAATCATCTTTACATTGACTTTTTATGCATCTTTTTCAAGCATGAAAAGATAGGAAACATTTTGATTTATGTTATATGTTCTCTAGATCTCTTCCTTATTTGCTTTGAAGATTGTTTGGGGTGCATTGATATTTCACTTTTCGTTTGCAAAGATAGAATTGCATTTGCATTTGGGTGTGCATTTTTGGGAAGAAAAGTAAATCTCTCTCCCTCTCTTAGGTAGAGTTTCATTGAAGAGGAAAACTTGCACTATCATTTAGATCAGTATGCATCTTCTTTAATTTCAAGTTTTCACTCCATGGTTCCACCTAAACGCACAAGATAAAATTAAGCGCTAGCTTAGGTTTAATTTTTTTTAGCAATTTGTGTGATAGGTTAGAGACGTGTTTGGGCATCGTTAAATGTAGGAGCTGTCATTATTTGTCAGCATTACATCTCGGGACTCGCACGGTTCTTCCACGTACCATCGGTATATCGAACGACCTTTCACGTACCCTTGAGGTATATAGAAAGGTACTTCATGTACTCAATTGTATATCGGAAGGCCCCTTGTGTACGGTTATGCATTAGACAACACTACTACCGATTTGAGCTCCCTCGTACCTTGCGTATATTGGGAGACCCTTTTAGGAATTCTCAAACCATATGAGTTATCCTTTTGGCCTGTCCTATGAGGTTCCTAACTCTTATCCACTCCTTTCACATGTTTTCTTGTTGCTTTTAGTTTGAGTAGTACTTGCTTGTGCATGGTAGTTAGCGGGTTATTAGAGAGTTTAGAGATGGCATCCTCATCTGGGACTACCACTCAAGAGGTCCCTTTCCAAGGTGTACCTTTTGTATTCCCTCCAAGTGAAGGTACTGGTCCTCCCTTTATTGCCACTCTAAATCTTCCTGGATTAACTATAGGATTACTGGTCTGGATTTTTAATCCGGTAATTCTTGTTACACCTAATGTCTCAAATGCCACCTCTCCTCCGAGAGAGGATTGACCTCAACCCAATCCTGCTCCTTCTTCGTCAATTGTGGCTTCATCCCTTTCTTCTTCTTCTCTTGACAAAAGCTCTATAGTTAGTAGTCATGTGGATTATAAGAAGAAGAAAGGGAAGAGTAAAAAGAAGAATGATAAGAAAGAGAAAAAGTAGCAACCATCTACTCTTGATGGTGCTCATTCTAAGAGAATGCCCAGAAAACCCAAGTTCCCTTGTAAGCTTTGCAAGGGGGACCACCTTCTTAAGGAGTGTTCCAGTCTCTCTCGTGTACAAGGAGAGTGGTCTAAAAGATCCAACCGTCTATGTCATCAACCTCTGATCATCATGTTGACAATACTCCCTCAACCAGTGACCCATTGGTAAAAGGTCGTAAGGGTAAAGTCTTGTATCCTTATTTGATATACAAGGCTATGCATCATACTTTTCTTTTTCCAAGCATGGATGAAGCTTCGCGTTGGTTGGAAAATATTACTGATCATCAACAAGTGATTCCAACAAGTGATAGTAAGTTATCCCTCAATCCCCCATTAGTAAGTTATCCCTCAATCCCCCATTGGTTGACCAAGTGGTTGATTCAGATTTATCTGTGGTTGATCCCACTCTTCCTTCGGAGAGTGAAGTTAAAGTGGTTGAGTCGGTGTCATTTCCACCCGATACCTCTCTTTCATTAGAGAGTGTTAAGACTGAAGTAGTCTCTTTACCAAATCTTCGTCTTGTTCTTCTCTTCCAATAGAGAATGAACCAAAACCTGTTGAAGTTTTTGTGCTTCGTTCTAATTGTTCTCAACAAGAGAAAAGTTTGTCTGTTTCGACAGAACCCTCTCTAAGTAGTGAGGTTATTTCCTTTGACTGGAGTAACCTAACAGAGTCTCATCTTCATTTGAGTGTTCCTTTTTAGATAGTTGTGAATGTTACTGCTAGGAGGATACTTCACACTATTGTTGATGAAGGGGATTCTGTTAGTATTCTATCCTCAACTACTTGGAAAGCTTTAGGTTCTCCTCAGCTTGTGCAAGCCACCGATCAGACACTGGCTTTTAATCGTAGGCCTACCTCACCTTTAGGGACCCTTCCTTGTTTTCCTATTACATTAGGAGGGAAAACTGTCTGTATTGATGTAATGGTGGTCCAAGGTCCTTTAGATTTCAATATGCTCCTTGGACATGATTATGTTTATGCCATGAAAGCCGTAGTGTCCACACTCTTTAGAGTTATGTATTTTCCCCATGATGGGAAGATTGTGACCATTGATCAGCTTTCCTTTCTTACACCTAACCATCTCATTACTCCTAGTAATCAGAATGCCCTGAATGTGACGCATGTTCTTATGGTTCCTTCCCCTTCTTCTAGTTAGCTTCTTCCCATCATAGGTAAAATGGGGGGCATCGCTCCGGCCTCTGGACTTCATATTGGAGCTAAGTTTCTAGCTTTTATGAAATGGGGGCAACCTACCAACCTCTAGATATCATGTTGGATAGGAGCATGTTGTAGAGCATAGTTTAATTTTGGTTTCAAGATCATTAAAAAATAAAACCACTCCTTAAGCATAGTTTACACTTTTGGTTTCAAGTTTTCATAAAAAGGAAACCATATCAAGAGCATAGTTTACCCTTTGGTTTCAAGCTTGTTAAAAAATAAAACCACTCCTTAAGCATAGTTTACGCTTTTGGTTTCAAGCTTGCATAAAAATGAAACCATGTCCTGAGCAAAGTTCCCATTCTATGTCAAGGTCGTTAAAAAATGAAATAGCACCTGACCATCATGTCAGGTTTTGACCATCATGCCAGTTTTTCCTGAGTAAAGTTCCCATTCTATGTCAAGCTTGTTAAAAAATGAAATGGATCTCCTCAAGCATAGTTTACCTTTTGGTTTCAAGCTTGCATAAAAATGAAATCATGTTCCAAGCATAGTTTACCTTTTGGTTTCAAGCTTGCATAAAAATGAAATCATTCCTGAGCATAGTTCATTTTCTATTTCAAGCTCATTAAAAAAAATGAAGTAGGTTTCCTTAAGCATAGTTTACCTTTTGGTTTCAAGCTTGCATAAAAATGAAATCATGTTCCAAGCATAGTTTACCTTTTGGTTTCAAGCTTGCATAAAAATTAAATCATGTTCCAAGCATAGTTACCTTCTGTTTCAAGCTTGCGTAAAAATGAAACAGATCCCCTTCCCTTGATTCGAGTCTTTCCTTTAGTGTTAGAACTTGAACCTTCTTTTCACCTGCCTGATTCTCGTTCTTCCTACCCCCTGGTGAACATTTTCACATTAGTAACCAGGTTTTTTAGGTTGGGTATTGAAGAAGAATCGTCAGATGAAACGAATCTTGGGGGCATATCGAGCCGCTAGAAACCATGCTAGGGGTAAGCTTCGCTAGCAATCATGCTGGGGGAAAGATTCCAACCTCTGTATATCATGTTAATGGGATTTTTCAAGCATAGTTTACCCATTGGTTTCGAGCTTGCATAAAAATGAAACCAGTCTTCGAGCATTCTTTCAACTAATCTTCGAGCTCGTTAAAAATAGTAAGATGGTGTTGAGCTTACTTTTCATTTTTCGTGCTCTGGTTAAAACATGAAATTTGGTTTGAGCTTAGTTTATTACTTTTTCATGCTCTGGATTCAAACATGAAAAATGTTAATGGAGTTCTCTTTAAACTCTTTTCAGGCTCCCTAAATACGAAAAGATCGTCGAGCGATCTTGTCTTCTTCACGCTCGTTAAAGTATTTGAAGGGTCGTCCATCCGACGATAGGTTATCTCTTTCTCGATTCAGATAGGACTATTTACGAGAAAGGAACACTCCAACCAATCATGACTGGAAGAGTTCTCTAAGGTATTATTTTATACTTTTTTGGGCCTTAGAGACTAAATCATACAAAAAAGGACCCCGATGGAGTCTTCTTCTGTATTCGTTTAGACTCTATAAACATGAATGATACTAAGTTTTCTTTCAGTGGACTCGTTAAATTAAACATTGAGAGACCCGTTTTGGGAATGAACCCCTCCTCTCTCAGGTTCGTAAAACATATGAGACCGGACTTGTCTTCTGACAAGCTGTATCGAGTTTTTGTTGCCCTCTTTGAACTCGTAAAACCGAAAAGAGGCACTCATCGATCATGATGGGGGAAATGGGAAGGGAATAATTTTGCAAATAATGGCAGTTGTTTTTCATTACCTTTGTACATGGCACTTGTCTGCACAATCATGTCAGTCAATTGCGTATTTAGCTAATCTCCATGATGATCCACTTTCATGAGTCATGCCAATCCTTTGAGTTGACTCATGCCAATCCTTTGATTCTTTCAAAAGAATGCATTGTCCACTATCACATTGTGTATATGTCTTGTCTAGTCATGCTTCCAAGTCATTTTGTCGTGCTGCCTGATGTTCAAAGGAGTTTTGAAGAAGTCTTACCTTTGCAGTCTACATAGTTTTTGTGTCAGTATCTTTGATTCAGTCATATGGTTACTACATTCACATCATTCCAGAACTATGTTCCGATTTTTGTGTCGTCGATGTGGGACTCATCATGGCCCTCCTTCGATGAGACTATTCCCGTCGACATCAGCTCATCATCCAGGAAATAGTCTTAGAAACAATATTTAGTACCTTGAGATCTGTATGCCTTAATGACAAATTCTCTCGCTCTCGACATAGGTTCACATCATTGACCTTTGATCAATAGAATCGACTGGGTGTTCGACATCAAGACATCTATTTGCACTCAATAGATTGTACTAGGGTACCTTGGGAATCATTGACATTAATGGTGATCTCCCTCACACTTTTTAACGGTTCACATCATTGGCTGGTAATCAAGTGGGTTCTACCATGTTCGACTTCAGATCATTGTAATCACATGGATAGAATTTTACTTTGTGGAAGACGAGACGAAGACCCTGGGAATTTGTTTAAAAGCACTCATTGCTTTTTCCCCAGGTTGCAATGGAATTTTGTATACCTAGCATGGTTCCACATTTGTATGGTTGTGGCTATGCTCAAATTCCCAGCATCGTGCATGCCCCTTTATCCAAGGGCGGTACTCCTGCTCGCACCGCCTTTCATCTGTTGTCCACAAGCAGTGCCACCACCCATTTCCTTTGGTCCATAGGTGGTTATTACCAGAACCGCTCTATCATAGAAGGAGAAGCGCAATACCCTGGGTAAAAAGGGAAAAAGAGAAGTTTCTCAAGGCTTCTAGATGATAAGCCTTGAGATATCCCTTATCCCTACTATTGTGGGTTGGTTGAGCTTGAGATCCCTCATTCTAGGATCTTAGAGGGCACCTCACCCACTAATTTCTCAACCATCTCTATCCATTAAAGCCCTATAAATATGAGCTCATAGCCATGGTTGAGGAGAGAACATTGAAGGTATTGTTATGCTGTTGGATTGATTCTTGGCCCAAGATCATTTGGAGAGAGCATATAGATCTAGAGTCAGAGATTTTGGGGATGAAGAGCTGGTTTCATGGAGATGCATGTCAACACTAAGGCTTGGTTGTAAAATTCTTCATATTTCTAATGCAAGTTGATTTTCTGTCCCATATATATTGTTGATGTTTGATTTCAGATATATATTGCTAGATTCCTTAGTCACTAGCATAGATTAGTAGATCATATTCTGGTTTCTTTGATTCGTTTCGTGTTGAGCTTGATTGTAGGTACACAGGTGAACTGTCAAAGCCTTGTATTCCAGATATCTACAGCATCTAGGGAGAGTTATCAGCCTCTGTGATCTATTTGTTCTGGATCTGAACCATTCAGACCAGTGGAACACCTTACTGTCCACATGAGGTGAAATATTTCGGTTAACATGCCTCCTCCCCAATGTCCCAAAAGCTCACTAGAGTCAATAGTAGTAGACATAATATCTTCATTAGGGGAATCCGCATGAACTTTAGTAACCCATAACGGTCTAGTGCATCACGCACATTCCCATCCCATAATTTCGCCTCTCAGAGGTCTTTATAGTCTCTCTCATGCCAC
Organism: Pseudotsuga menziesii; assembly: GCA_001517045.1. Lineage (NCBI taxonomy): Eukaryota > Viridiplantae > Streptophyta > Pinopsida > Pinales > Pinaceae > Pseudotsuga > Pseudotsuga menziesii. Next base: position 202,810 of record LPNX010766947.1, read on the forward strand.
TTAATCTCAGGCATCCTACACAAGAAAAACACAACGGTCGGCCATAGATTTCAGAAAAAAGGCCACCCAGGGACTAGGTCACCCTGTCTAGCCAAAAAGAGCAACCAGGTCGCTCAAAATATCCTCACAGAAGCGACCAAGTCGCACCTTTCAGCCTCATAGGAGCGACCTTAGATCGCTCCTTTTTGCCCGACAGGAGCGACCTAGTCGCACCTGCTCGAGAAGAATGAGTGACCTAGTTGCTCCTTTATCCATGAAAGGTGCAACTTGGCATGTGGAGGCTCTAACAGGCTAACAAAATACCCCTGGGTGAGCAAATCCAAAATATAAACCATTGAAAAAGATAGACTTTGCAAGATCTCTTACCTGCAAGTCGTGGATCTCGAAATCGTCGGTTGAAATGGGAGAAAATAGAAAAAGAAATTTAGGGAACACCTCTCCAACTCAGTAGTTAACAGTGACAATGACACCTCACATAGTGGTCCCCACCCATTTATAGGCCCCATTTGACCTATTTTCTTCATTTTCTCATAACCAGGCCATACGGAGTCCATTTGAGATGCCGTTCACACCACCGGTTTCAAAATTCCTCCCTCTATCTTATAATGAGACCATTGTCTCATGTTTAACAAGTAATTTTCAGGGCCACTTCCTGAGAGTTGCCTTGGTTTACGTACCACATTGTGATACAAGTGTCTTCGGACCTGTACTTGTGTCACTCCTTCCTACTGCAACTCATGCAGGATGCGAGACCATCTCCCAGAAGGAACATCATTTTATTTCAACATATAACTGTCAAATCCAGACACCGCACCTTACGTGGTTTTTCAGACCACCACCAAGAGGGAATATCATTTCTTTTGAATGTATTTGGCATATAATTGCCTCTGGACTTGCACTCACATCATATGTAGTCAAGTTCATCCACCAGAACTCACACATGACTCTCCTGACCTCTGTCTGAGATCCACCTTGGTTTGCATGCCACTGTCGCACTGACTTGCGTGCCTCTACCACGATATATCCCGTGCATGTATTGGTATGTTTAAGAGCCACCTGCTCCATCCGTATTGCATGGATGACCTTTGGACCACTTTCCATTATCCCTACATGGGGGCACCATCAGTTGACCATACTGGAGTTTCTTTCAAGCTCTTTTCTGACTCCTAAAAGAAATAAAAGATTGTCGAGCGCAACTTCTTCCTTTCTCACTCGTTAAAGTATAGGAAAGGGAATCTACATCATCTCGTTTATCTCCTTTTATGGACTATGTATACTATCACACGAAAAGGACCACCTTGGAACATCCAAGCCAAGAACATTCCCCTCTGCATCCTTTTATTCTTTCTCAGGAAGAGGGGCCGAACTTTATGAAAAATATCACCATGGGTTGTCGTTAAGCTCTTTTCCAGCCTTCTCATTAAGAAAAGATCACCGAGAAAACTTGGTTTCATTCATGCTCATAAAAGTATCTGAATGACCGTCCAGTCAGTATAGGTTTAACCTTTTTCGACCTGATTGGAGTACCAATGGTAAAGAAGTCTCCCATCCCCCAAAGGATGGGCGAGCTCTCCTATGTACACTTTTAACCTTTTTCAGGCACATGAGGCTATCAATGAAAAAGAGACCCCACTGGAGTCTTCTTCATGCTTTCAGACTCTCTAAAAATGAAAGCACCATCAAGCATTTATTTTCTTGGGCTCTCTAAAAATCCATGAGATTGTACCACAACGGTGTCTTTAGAGACCACCCCACATATAATAGTTCGACAATATTCCCACTTTGGGTCACCTTTGTTCAGAGTATTATATGATGTGTCTTCCTTGGATCCCATCAATACCAAAAGTGTCTACCTCCCCCAAGTATTTCCCATATGTAGTTGCATTCCTGGTATTACAGCTATGATCCCTTTCCCATGAGTCAGTTTCATTTGCTTCCTGGTTTTCCCTGCCGTGATACTATGAACAAAGGAATTTTGAGTCCCCGATGATTCCCTACCCCTGTTCCACTTCCCCCCCAATTCAGTGGTCCAGTCCTCAGATTGTCTCACATCTTTTGGTTATCTTCCTTGCACTTCTGTTAAAGGAAACACCATTGCCTTGGCCAGTTGCAGGTCTCCCTTTGTTGATGACAACACACATATTCCAGAGGATAGACCCAGAGGTTCCTGTATCTTAGTTTTATTAACCTCATTGATGAGTTCCTTAGACCACTTGAGAGGATTCCTCAGTGCCTTTTGGGACGGTTGTTTCTCACGTGCTCAACTCTAGCTACATCATTGCACCATTGAGATTTGTACAGGGTATTGGTTCGTGTAGTATTTGGTCAAAGTGTTGGAGACATTTACCATCATACACACTCTTTTGGTCAAATTGGCCTAGTTAAATCACTATCCTAAGTTTAATTGACATCAGTGGAGCATTAATTTCCATCATCCCATTCACACCCACGCCTACCTACAGTCAAGGAGGCTAACTTAGCCTTCTCCTACAGTCAAGGAGGCTAACTGGAGCACTCCGGGAGTGATCTATGTGACATTAATGCACCTAATTGCTAACTAGTGGTTCAACCAGTCAGTTACAGTCAGTTAAGGCACCTCCAGTCATTAAATATATTATTTAATGATTATTTATTATTATTTAATGAACTGGAGTCAACAAGGCGCCTCCACCAACTTCTGATGGTCAGTTCAGCTTCAATTAACCTCATCGGGGTTCATTGGAGTCATGCAGCACTAGCACTTGATGGTTGGACTGCTATGACATGTGTTTGATCTCCTTCAATTGAGATTCAGTCACTTATTGTACTCCAAATTCAGTTAGGGTTTGGTGAGTCAATTAGGGTTTTGGTCAAGTGGTTAACTGAGTGTGATTGAATGGCTAAGAGTTAGTTAAGCTAGACTCACTCACTGAATTCGAATTGTGTCCTTAGGTATTCAAATTCTTCATGGAGTTAAGCCATTTCTCAGCATTGGAATTTTAACCCTTTATTTTTTATTAAATATACAGAGAGGAAACCATTCTGGTGCCGATTATTTCCAATTCATGAGTATTTGTTAATTATTCTTTGATGATTTTGATTCCTAGTTCCTAGATCATGTGCAAGAATTAATATGGTATCAGATCATGCAGCAGGACAAAGAACAATCTCTCAAGAACAATCTTTTTGACAGATTTCTCCATGAGAAGTGAGCAATAGCTCAAAATTCCAACACTGCACTAGAAGCCAAGGCTTACCACTCAATATCCAAAGTAAAGAACTTGTTGATCAAGCTTGCTTGATTGACTATGCTGGGTGTGATGAAAGCCTAGAATGTGCAGGCTGTCCGACCTTATTTTTCCCTTTTGTTTTGATTTGCAGGTTTTATCAGGTACAACTTCAAATGGACTCATCAATCCCTCTTCTCACCCCATTCACAAGCTATTCAGAATGGAAGTTGAAGATGATTGCATCTCTGAAGAGACGAGGTCTCTATGAGGTGTCTATTGGAATTGGAAGAGAGACTTATGAGAATGAGAATGACAGGCTAAATGACGGTGATAGAGCTTTTGGAACGATATGTCTGGCCCTTGATGATAGCTTGTACTACCTTAATCTTGGTTCTGCTGAATACCCAAAGGAATTTTGGACAATATTGGACAGAACCTTTGGCAAGCACAATGAGGATCATAATAGTACTTTGGAAATCACAGCCAGCACCACAAGAGTTCTTTACTCAAAAGTCTCAGCCTCTACTCTCTCTGATGAAGTTGTTCAAGATGAAGATGAAGCAGAATCTTCTACACATTCAATTCGAATTGAAGAAAGTCTCCATGAAGTGACTCCTTCTCATGATGCTCCGGAAGTTCATGAGATCTCTGATATCTCATATTCTCATATTTCTGAAACAGAAGAAGACATTAGAATCTCTGATATTGAAGAAAAACACTGCTGCACTTCCATGCAAACGTTCACCGGTTATTTTCCTTTGAATTCTGTGCAAAATTTACGAGTAATTGCTTCCGAAAGTGAAGAGAAATTTGATTTTTCTCCCTCTAATGTTGCTTCTGGTGTGAAAATATGTGATACCTTGGATATTTTGGAAGAAATATCAGATTTACATAGTGATCCATTCACTCCCCATGATCTAGATCTTCCAGCAAATTCCTGCATGATTGCATGCACCAAAATTCAGAATTTTGAAGAAGAAGAACACTGTGCATCCATTGTCTCGGTTGACCATAATTTTGGATCTGATATGAACCTTATTGGATATGATATGATCTTATTTGGATCTGATCTGATATTGATTGGTTCAAAATTTCAGGTTCATAAACCTTCAGTATTGCTTGTAGCTGTTCTCATCAATGGTGTGAAGAAACAAGTACCACAAGTCTCCTACAAAACTGCTGCTGGGGATTTGATTTCATTTCATAGTTTTGGATCTGTTGTGAACTTATTTAGATCTGATTTAAATTCTGATATGATATTATTTGGTTCATATTTTAAAATCCAAGAGCTTTCAGTCATGCTTGTAGCTTCTCTCACCAATTCCGGTGTGAGAAATCAAGTACGTCAGTTCTTCTTCAAATTTGCTGCTGGGGATTTGGTGTTAGTTTCCTCTTGTGAGGTTGCTGATAGTTTAGTTTGTGAATCATTAGATATTTATGAAGCTATATCAGATTATGGAGCTCAAGCATTCTCTCTCCAGAGTCCCAGGTATTCTCTACCTTTGGTCACAAGCTCATCTCCTCACAGAACTAGTAAAGAGGAAGACATTTTGCATCCGCTTGGACAATTGCTCCTAAGATTTGGGGCTGATTTTACCACTCATGGTTTTCTGTTCAAGGCTGAAACATATGAGTTTCTTGAGTGTTCCACACATGGTTTAAATCCTCAAGAAACTTTTCTCTCTCTTCAGATGATTTCAGTTGCTCTACATGGGTCCAGTTTTCACCGTGCAGCTGTTTATATTTCTGATTCAGTTGAGTGCATTGTTCTTCTTCCAAAGTGGAAGATTCCTCTAGACATATTCATTTATTTTGGATTCAGAGGTTCACATGCACAGTATTAGGATGCTGCTGCATAGAAGAACCAATTCTTGATTTACTGCTTCGTTTGAGGGGGGGTATTTTTCCCATGAGGTTTTCCCTGTTTCCTTGGTTATATTAAGCAGTTACTTTATTGTACAGGGTGACCTATGGCCTTTGTTTCCGAGGCCCTAGAATTTTTATGCATATATGTTTTCTAACTCTTCCTGAGTATAGCTTAAGGGGGGGGTGTTGGAGACATTTACCATCATACACACTCTTTTGGTCAAATTGGCCTAGTTAAACCACGATCCTAAGTTTAATTGACATCAGTGGAGCATTAATTTCCATCATCCCAGTCACACCCACGCCTACCTACAGTCAAGGAGGCTAACTTAGCCTTCTCCTACAGTCAAGGAGGCTAACTGGAGCACTCCGGGAGTGATCTATGTGACATTAATGCACCTAATTGCTAACTGGTGGTTCAACCAGTCAGTTACAGTCAGTTAAGGTGCCTCCAGTCATTAAATATATTATTTAATGATTATTTATTATTATTTAATGAACTGGAGTCAACAAGGTGCCTCCACCAACTTCTGATGGTCAGTTCAGCTTTAGTTAACCTCATCGGGGTTCATTGGAGTCATGCAGCACTAGCACTTGATGGTTGGATTTCTATGACATGTGTTTGATCTCCTTCAGTTGAGATTCAGTCACTTATTGCACTCTGACTTCAATTAGGGTTTGGTGAGTCAATTAGGGTTTTGGTCAAGTGGTTAACTGAGTGTGATTGAATGGCTAATATTCAGTTAAGCTAGACTCACTCACTGAATTCAAATTGTCTCCTTAGGTATTCGAATTCTTCATGGAGTTAAGCCATTGCTTATCATTGGAATTGTAACCCTTTATTGTTTATTAAATATACAGAGAGGAAACCATTCTGGTGCCGATTATTTCCAATTCATGAGTATTTGTTAATTATTCTTTGATGATTTTGATTCCTAGTTCCTAGATCATGTGCAAGAATTAATACGAAGGCCCCACATATCACTTGGCTCTAGCACATTGATGAGTCTATTTAAGGGACCCCAATAGGTTCATGTCCCTTGTGATTTTTGGGTTGCGTTGGAGACATTTTTCAGAAGCCCTAACAGTGCTTCTATATAGATTTATGATTGATGTAGCATATTTGTACCACAGAGACTCTGAATCTCCATCAGTAAGTACCTACATCTGTGTACCATTCTAGATCCAGCAAACCATCAGTCATGAAGATATAGAATTCCATGAGAATGCCATGGGTCCAATATAGCAGTTCTTCAGATTAGTATTATATTCAGCTTCTTATTGAGGCAACCACTATGTAACAACATTTGTACATGATCGGCTGTTGCATTTTATAGCTTAGATTACATTATTATTTTGACATCGTTACGGGGATGGGAATGCCCACCTTGTCCATATACATGTCACACATTACTTGTATCTCACCCATTGATGGGAACCATATTAATAAAAAACCAAATGCCACCATACCCTAGCCCAGGAAGCACCACCTCTCCCCAGAAAATCCTATGATGTCCATTGAATATACAATGAGCTCCTACCCTCACACATCATGGGGCAATTTGTTAACCCAAAAAATCCCTCAATGAGCTCTACATGACCTACACCACCCAAAGGCATCTACGTCACTACCTTCATTTGACCCCAACACCCTTGCAAAGGCTCAAAAACATGAAATGGGCTTAAAAACCCCTAAAAAGGGCCAAAATAGCTCTCATAGGGTCTAAAACCTCCAAAAAAGGTCTAAAACCCCTTAAAGGAGCTTAAAACCCCCAAAGGAGCTAGAGTTGGCTTAAAGGGGGCTTAAATCCCCAAAAAGGGCTAAAGCCCTGACCAAGAGCTTAAAACCCTAAAATATCTAGAAAAAACTATAAATAGAGGGGTGGGGGTCACTCTCAAAACACTCCTTCTCTCCCTATTGTTATGCTGCCCGTGTGAGTGCCTTGAGACCCTTTGCCTCTCAAGCCATTCACCCTCCCTCTCCTCCATTTCTCCACAAGCCAAGTCTCCATCCAATAGAGAGAGGTGCTTGCAAAGCTAGGGCATGGTGGCCCATTTCCACCAAGACTGAAGGTATAATTTTGTTTTGTTTCATTTTCATTCTAGTTTTCTAACTTATTTGGTTTGCAAGTTTCTTTGCTAATGGTTTGCTGCAGGTTTTTCCTTGATTTCTTGCAGCCATATTTTGTTTTCTAACAATCTCCTGCAGGGTTTTCATAGCTTGTCCCTAACACTTATTTGCAGGTTTTCTTCCACCTACAGGAAGCCTACACTTCCATCCTATAGATGGAAGGTAGTCATTCCTATCTATAGCTAGGACGAAAGCCCTACTACATCCCCATCCTTCCTCCCCACTCCTCTCCCCTCTTCCTCCCTCCCCCCACCTCTTCCTCCTTCTTCGTCACTCCTCCTTCCTTCCCTGTGACACTCCCCCTCCTCCTCTCTCCCCCATTCCACCATTGAGCTCTCTTGGGTGCCAAAGGGATGCTCTCACTAATGGTGCGATTCTGAATTGCACCGCTCATTAGGGGTGACCCTTTAGTGTCCAAGCAAGCTCAATGGTGGAGGACGAGGGGTAGGAGGAGGTGGGGAGGGGCATGGGGAAGGGAGGAGGGGGGAGGAGGGACGCAAGGAAGGGAGGAGGGAGAAGGGATGGGTGAGGAGGAGGAGGAGGGCGG
>LPNX010766947.1:210769-255198 GCA_001517045.1 Pseudotsuga menziesii
AATCATTTGTTCTTGTATGGTCTAATATATGATTTCATTATGAATCATATCATAATTTATTTGATTTTATATGGTCAGAGTGGTGAATTAATTTATGAAATATTTGTTTTTGTTTAATATGCAAGTTTAAAAAAGGTTGTAATTTATCTCTTGAAGAAAAAAATCTTTTTCTAATTTAGGGTTTGATTTTAAAGTTTTTGTAAACAACAGTATGGGATGTTTAGGCTATGGCTCTATTTTTTACCACAAAAAAAAAAACATGTATACATGTATCAACACTTTTCTATTTGGGGGGTGTTTTTGGTGTTTTTTATACAAAAATCATCATTTTATAGCTAGAGTTCTCATTTTATAGTATAAGTGGTTTCTTTTTTTGTCCTTCTAGGGTGAGATATTTCAACATTTTTCTTCTAAATTTGTTTTCCTTCTTTGAATTCATATTCTCCATAGTTTTTAATATAAAGTTTATCATCTCCCTCTGATTTTGTCCCCTATCTATTACTTTAAATGTAATTAATGTTTGATGGTTTTGTATAAATATTGCCACCACCCATAATAAGCTTTTCCACCCTTAAAATATTTGCTTATAATCTTGTATTATTTTATAATATTTAACCATTTTCTAAGATTAATCCCTTTTGGTGACCTTGAATTTCCAAATTCAATATATTTATAATAGATATCTAAATATATTTTGAATGTATTTACATAAGATTGTTTTCTATCCAATACCATTTAAATTGTTTATTTTTAATAATGTAGTTATGTTAATTTAAAATTAATTTATTATTTTGTATTATTTTATTCTTATTATATTGATAGGTGTTTTTATTTTAGAATTTGGGGTGAATTATGACCTATGCTTTTCTAGAATTGCACGAGGATGAGACAAGTGTGCTGTCTAGACACCCCATTTAATTAGAATACAAGAACAAATAACAAATAACTTATTTGTGGCACTTAACTTGTGGCCTATCAATATTCATGTTTACTTTTACTAACTATTTATGATATTTATACACCAACTTCATTGAAGTTAATATGAAATAGTTTGAAATTTCTAAATTTAAATACGGGTCAAAATGAACCCACAAAAAGAACTATATAATATTTAAAAAACATAACTGGCTTTAGGGATGGTTAACAAGGTGATAGAGAGTAAGTTGCATATAATTTTCTTTTATTGAGCCACCTTTTGTGTTTTTCATAAATATGTTTGAGTAATAAAAATATTACTAAAGTGAATATAATTCAGAATAATATATGAACGAGTAAAGAGGATATCAAAGGATGATGTTGTAGGTAAGGTCAATTACATTGGGTGAACATGGTAAATTAAGGATATTTATTTTTGTTTAAGCATTGTTATTAGGGAATTTATTTAACTTTTATTACTTTAATAGTTAGTTATGCATTGTATATGATCATGTCTTGGGAATAAGGTTGAGTAGTTAGTTGTTAACAATCAATGTAAAAAGGTATGTGTCTACATAATTTATTTTTTAATTGAAGAAACAGGTGCTCCAAGAAGCGCTCCAAGACTATCGGCTAAGGGTTGAATTAATCCAAAAATGGAGTATTTTGAAGGAGAACGAACCCAACTTGCTCCAGAAGAATAAAATTTTAGAGGATTGATAAAATCCATGAAAACATCAGGTGCAAGGTCATAATCATCCATACCCATTAAAAACACTAATATTCTAGAGGATTTTCTACCTACTATAGTTGTAAGGAAAAAAGGCCCTAGAAATAATTTCTAAGAGAGAAATAATAGATCAATTCACTGGAATCTGGCCATCTCCTAGATCCATGGAGATTTGGCTTCAAAAAATTGGACAACACTAATGAAGGGAAAATTGACACACTACTTCTGTGGCAGAGGATTTGATGCCTTCTTGTTGAATTCAAAGAGGATAGATATTTAATCTTCCAAAGAGGACCGCATTTATTCAACAACTAAGGTTTTTACCTCAATATTAGGACTCCATATTTTGATCTAAAATTAGACATCCTTTTAGTTTTTCGAATATGGTAAGATTTCCCCATCTCCTTCTTCACTACTGGGGAGTTGATTCTTTGAAATATATTGGAAATACAATGACAAGGCAAAAACTAATCAAGGAATATTCTAATGTGTTAGAATTTTTCTGGAAGTAGGTCTTGAGAAGGGGCTTTGTCACATACCCATACCCTGATTATCATGAGGAATTAAAATTTTCTTATGGAACCTTTTTTGTTCTTTGAATCACAAGGCATGGTCGTGAAGCACTCCTCAACATTCATGTTTTGACATCACACCATCATGTCCTCTCCCATCCACCATTGATCAATTCGATGATATACGAAGAAAGATCTCATAGGAGATCGAATGGTGGGGAAAAATCGCGTCAGCAAATGACGGCCACAATCTGTTTCGCATCTGGGAAAAAATCAACGGCTGGGACTCAACCCACAAGGATCAATGACTGAAAATCAACCCACAATAATCAACGGTGCAAAAATCTCAAGTTTGCTGAATCGAGAAATGTGGAAATTGTCATCCCGCATCCTGCATCCCACATACCGCATGCAGAATAGACCACCGCGGAAACAAAAGTTGTGGAAGTAGATATCTATGAAGCCGCATCCCGCATACAGAAAGAAAAGTTGTGAGAGGAAAACTACGGAAATAGAGATTTACAAAAGGACATTTTCGCATCCTTCATTTCACATCCTGCATCCCGCATCCCGCAAGTTGTGGAAGGATATTTCTACCAAGAAATTCAACCTGCTAACATAATTCTTGGACCGATTTGATCTTTCAGGACATCACCAGTCCGACCAATCTAAGCCCCATAACGAAAAATTGGAAATGAATTGAAAGTAACATACACAGATGCATCAAATTGCAATTATACATCAGAAGCAATTCATCAATTCAAAAAATTAAGCATGTTCATAATATTTCATTGAGCAAATAAAAATGTAGAGATTAACACAAGGATACTGATCTTATGAAGAATCTTTTTCCAAAACTAGCTATGTCGATGCAATGTTCCACCCAACCATATGCCTGTGCACTCATCAATCTCTCAGTAGCACTACCACCCCTGAGCTAGGCATGATTTCCCCAAGGAATAAAGAACACTAGCAGGCTCACACAAAGCCAAAGATACAACAAATATCAGCCAAGCCAACACAGTTGGGTTTATCAGGCTATAAGCAAACATGCCAACTAATAGATGGTTTTATCTGGCCACACATCCAAGCCATCTCACTGTTGGGTTTATCAGATTGCAATCAGTCAATCCAACATTCACATTCAGGACCAGCCATGCCAACTAACAGATGGGTTTATCAGGCTATCTAGCTAAGGATCACACACACGCAAGGCCAAACACAACAAGACACAACCAATCCAACAGATGGGTTATCATGGTATTAGCCAAGAAATCCTTCAAGTTGGGTTTATCAAGCTTCTAAGGCAGTGGAAAAGAAGAACTACTAACCTAGTGAGCTCATCCATAGATCTAAGGACACCTTCACAAGACCTATTTAGCCTAGCATCCATGTTTCCTACACACCCAACACAAGGAAGTGTCCCCTTCTCTGCTCCACAGTACCTCAAGATACACCTTCCCTTCTAGTTCTCTTCAGGATGTGCAGAGAAGAATCACCAGCCACTCTTATCTTATTGTGAGGTTCCCACTAGGTTGATCAAGCAAATTATACATCTCTTCCACTCCTAAATCTTGTATTAAGTTAATACCAAAACCAGGGTGTACATCACAATGAACCACATGGAGACACAACAACACAGGCTTCACTCTGATACACAAAGTAATAGGTCTCATAACACTTTGCGGTTTAGGATAACACTGCAACACCGCAAACAGGGTCTCGACAAAGGAAAAACACTTGCAAAAATGGGAAGCAACACCGGCTTCCTATCGCTGTATTTGTCCCATCAGGAATAATGACCAACACACAGGTGAAACCTTCTGCCTGAAACCCCCCCCCCCCCATGAAAGAAAGATCATGATCAAAACGTCCCCGCAACTCCCCCAAAACATGAGGGAATATGAAACGTGAGCGCATGAGGGAATGGGCATACATTTTTGGGTGTTTTCTTGCCCATGGGGGATCAAAACACGTTCTTCCAAAATGGGTACTCTTCCCAATTTGAAATTTTCCCATACTCTTCCCATTCCATGCAATAACTACATCAACCAAATTCTGACAGAAATAAGTGGTTGGGGAGAAAGACAAGAAAAGGGTAGTTGACAGTTTTGATGGGTTTCCCCCCAATGGCTCAAGGTTAAACATCCATCCTCTCTATTCCTTGTGAAATCATTCCCCCATCTCTTTAAAATTTGTGGCACATAGCTAGTAACTGTGGTGTTTTTATTAGTTTTCATTTTACATGATATTCACAAATATATATACTGTGATTGACTTAGCACCATAAAATGTAGGCATCGAACTTGATCACCTATACCCAAAAAATTAATCAATGGAAGGGACTTGGCCTTGATATCCTTGCCATGATTCCATACAATATTTAAATCATGTACAATCTAAATACCATGGGGTCAAAACCGGGGTGTTACATTCCTCTCCCCCTTCAATAGCACTATCCTCAGTGCTTTAGAATAATTTAACAATTTCTAGACTGGCACTGCCCTCAGTGCTCTACAAAACTGAACCAAAAATGGATTTTCCAATTGCATGGCATCCTCCAGCTCCCATGTAGCCTCTTCAGGACCGCAGTGCTTCCTCTGCACCCTTATCTATCCAAAGGCATGATCTGGAATTATTCCAAGTCCTTGCTTGCATGCATCAACACATGCCACAAGATATTTTCCTGGTCTTATAGAATCCTTCTCCTCAGCTTGGAACATTTCCAACGTCTTTGGAAACCAAAAATACATATGCTCAAGCAATGAGTCAATTCCCATGTCAGTATTCACAAGATTTTCCAAAATCATATATGAATCACATGCACATGTATATTGATATAAAATCAACAAAAAATCGCCAAGTGAACCAAATACTTATCTGCATAAGTAGATTCTTTTAGTTCCACAGGTATCCGACTTAGCTTTATACAACCATGGCACTCACAACCCTGCCCCACCCCACACCTGGGTGTGCATTAAAGGGTAGCCAAATTTCTTCCATCCTCGGATCACCCAAAAATATCTTTCAGTTGAGATATGACAGCTCTGCTTCAGAGCCTAAAACTCCTTCTAGGTTCTCACCAAGCTCGGTGCATCTTTTCTGGACACCACCAAAATTAATTCACATGTTAGATTCATTCATATAAGGTGCAATCTATAACAATATTTTCAAAACCAAGGCTGCATCATATGCTCATGTATTTTTACAAGAATCAACAACAACAACAGTTTGATAAGTAAACGAAATAATTATCTGTATAACATATATCAACTGAGATCTAGTAGCCCTGCGTTAGAGCCCAACACCTCTCTAGGTGCTTAATGGAAGCCCTGCTTAAGGCTCGACACTTCCTCCCAATGCTTACCAATGCCCAGGAGCTTACTTTCGAGACATGCAGTTTACATCAGATGTCATTATAAAATTTCAATCATATGTTTTCAAACCTATTCCAAATACATCCATCTAAGAAGCTATGTACACCCAATACATCCTTTTGAGGAGCCATGTACACCCAGTACATATTTTCTTCATCTCACCTGCATTACATACAAGCATGTAGTTCATATGAGATGTAATCATAATTATTATAGTCATATATTTTTAAACCTATTTCCAACACATCCTTCTAGAAGCTATGTACACCCAGTACATCCTTCAGAGGAGCTATGTAGCCCAAACACACCCTTCCGAGAAGCTATGTACTCCAAGGGCGTACTTTCAGCATCTCACCTATGTTACATACAAGTATGCAGTTTACATGAGATGTCATCATAAAATTTTAATAATATATTTACAAATCTATTTCATGCATACATAACATTGAATTTCAAAAATAAAAATCTAAGTTCAAAATCCTGCTTCTTATAGAAAATCAGATTTTTGCAACCAAGAGGCCATCCTCATGTTGTTTGGCTTCTGCAAGTGGGGTGTACTCATCCCTTACTTACTCATGCTTCCGAAACCCTGAACATCCACATACAACATGTCATCTTGACATAAATTTTAATTAGCCAAACAATCACAGTTAGTCAACATGAACCTTCAAACATCAAGCAATGCAAAACAAGCATATCCATTGTTAGCATGATTCAAAACCATTAGAGGAGATCACAGTCTCCCATAATTAACATAAAAAATTGCAATATAAAGTTTCAAAATATGTTCTCATAAATGAGATCCTTGTCATGGCACATGGAATATTCCTTACCTAGGTTTCATTGGCACAACCATATTGTTATGCTCAGGTCCTTCTACCTGAGTCTTCAAGAAGTCCTCATATGTATGCCCATACACATAAGGGCCACTTCCTCATGGAATTACAAGTTCACATGCAGGATTCCTCAGCCTATACATAGGCTTCAATTTACCTGTAGAATCTTCTTTAGTGAGCTTCGTAAAATACCCTGCAAGTCCCACAAAAGATCTTATATCTGTTAACTTTCTTGGAGGAGGCCAACTCATCATGGACTCAATATTTTTAGGGTCTCCATATATTCCTTTATCTGAGATAAGATGACTCAAATAACGAATTCTATCCTCATAGAAGTCACATTTTCTCAAACCTGCATATAACTTATGCTTCCTGAGCAATTTCAAAGTCGGCCTCAAATGTTCCAAACGTTTTTCATTATTATTAGAATAAATAAAATTTCATCAAGGAAAACAATAACAAACCTGTCCAAATACTTACTGAAAAAATTATTTGTGAGGCACATGAATGTAGTTGGTGCATTGGTACCACTACAACTCATAAGAACCATACCTTTCTCTTAAGGTTGTCTTATGAACATCTTCATCCTGGAATCTTACCTGTTGGTAACCAGACTTGTTCTTCACAGTGACTTTGTTCAACGGTATGAAATCAATACACATCTTGTGTGCACCATATTTCTTTTTCACAATTAGGAATGGTGCTCCCCAAGGAGACACTTTTCTTGACATACCTCTTTTCCAACAACTCTTGCAGTTGCACCTTCAACTCTATCGTTTCTGGTGTACTCAACTGATAGGGTGTCTTGGAAACTGGTGCTTTACTTGACACAAGCTCAAAGGTAAAATTAATGTCACTCTTGAGAGGAAACCTTGGAACTTCATCTGGGAAAACATCCCTGAATTCCTGTAACACATGAAGGTCCTCCAACCCAGGTGCTTCATTCTCTGTTGCCTCCAAACATGTGTTGCATACACTCTGCAACTTTTCCCATAGAACTTCTTCAGCTGCATTGCTGAAATACGCCTACTGGAGATCACTTATAGAATTCCTTTCATAACGCTTAGGTTTCCTTTTTCATCCAAGCACTCAAAAGTATTGTTGTAACAATCAATATTTCTCTATGTTCTCCTTCCCAATCCATTCCAATGAGTATATCATAGGACCCAAGTGGCAGAAAATTCAGATCTGCACAAGTGACTAACCCGCCCATGACCAATGGACATTTCCTTACTACCCCACTGAACTTCTTCTGCTTCCAATGGCTAGTTGAACTAACCATGACCTTCTATGCTTTGAATTCTTCAAAGTGCACATCTCAACAAGTATAGGGGTGATATAGCTGTGAGTCGATCCAGGGTCAATAAAAACAGAAACAATTCGTTCAACAATCTCACCTTCAACTTCCACCACAGTTGAGTTATGACCTTTCTGGTGGTCTTCTAACATTGCACAAATTTTAGGAATGATCCCTGATTCCTGACCCACCATTTCAGCTTCTTGGGTGTTAGGGACTTGACCCTCATTCCTATTCACAATTGGAAAATTCCTGTGCATATGGGGTCCTTCACATCCACAACATTTGAGTGGTTCCTTTAGATTTTCCCTCATCATTGTGGCTAGCTCAATCACAGCTTGTGATGGTTTCCTTTGCTGCTTCAGGAGGTGACGAGGCTTAAAACCTTTCTTCCTTGGGTTAAGCTTCACCTTTTTCTTATGGAAATTTCTCCTACTCCCTTCTACCTCTGTTAAATGATGTTGAGAGTTTATCTACCTTTGGAGTTCTACTAGAATCTATAGCATGACTGAAGTCATCTAGATTTTCTCTACCAATTCCTTGACCATCCTTTTATTTTCTTGTTTGCAACCCTACAATTCTATCCTCAGGATTCTTATGGTAGCTACAGCATCTGGGGAACTCTCTTGTTCCCTATTCCCATCAGCTTTAGTTTCATTTTCTTGGATATTGTAAGCTGGCCTTACATACCTTCCCCAATTGGACAACTCCTGCACAAATGGGGTTCTCCACATCCCCCATAGCATCTTCCCCGTGTCCAAAGGGATCATATGCATCACCATGCTGTTAATTTTCTTGGTGTTGATCTTCTTTGAACCTCTTGGTTGGACCAAGACGAACATTTCAATTTGCACTATGACTCTACAAAATCTGTTAACAACATAATTTGTCAGACAATATCATAAATCAAAAGAAATTACTTACCAATTTCTTATTGTAGGCATGATCGGTCAAGATCGTAGTAAAGTTCAGATCATGGTCACGGTGCATTTCATTGGGTTAGATAAGTTTAGAAATTCTACTAAATATCATTCTTTCTTGCTGTAGTTTTCTTTCTGCAACCAATTGCCTTGGCACATTTATACCAACGCCGCAACCAAAAACTCTGTCAAATCACAACCAGGGTGTTCTTTTCCATTTTCACACAATCTGGTGCACACACGTGCTACCATTTTTCATCTTTCGGGTCCCTTTGAGGCCCAAAGCTACAACATGAGCTCTGTTAATTGTTCAACTTGGACCATTTAGGCCCTAGTGTTTCAACGAGTAGCTTTGATACCATTTTGTCATGTACCCATACCCATATTATCATGCGAAATTAAAAATTTCTTATGGAACCTTTGTCGTTCTTTGAAATATAGGGCATGGCCATGAAACACTCCTCAAAATTCATGTTATGACACCAAACTGTCACATCCTATCCTGTCCACCATTGATCAATTCAATGATCTACGAAGAAAGATCTCAGAGGAGATCGAACGACAGGGAAAATCACATTGGAAAACGATGGTCACAATCTGTTTTGCATCTGGGAACAAATCAACAACTGAGAATCAAACTATAAGGCTCAATAGATTATTAATTCTTTCACATTTATCTAGGAACAAATAATCAATCTCATTAAGAAATGATCAACAAATAACTCAGAAATGGTGTTAATCGGAACCGAAATTGGTTTCCTCTCTGTATATTTAATAAACAATGAATGGTTACAATAACAATGTCAAGCAATAGCTTGAATCAATGAGGAATTTGAATACCTAAGGAGGCCATTCAAAATCAATGAGTGACTCTGGTTTAACTGACTGTAAGCCATAGGTTCACACTTAGTTAACTGCTTGACCAAAACCCTAAGTGACTCACCAAACCCTAACTGAAGTCGGAGTGCAATAAATGACTGAATCTCAACTGATAGAGATCCAACACATGTCATAGAAAGCCAACCATCAAGTGCTAGTGCTCCATGACTTCAATGAACCCCAATGAGGTTAACTGAAGCTGAGCTGTTCATCAGAAGTTGGTGGAGGTGCCCCTATTGACTCCAGATTATTAAATAATAATAAATAATCATTAAATAATATATTTAATGAGAGGAGGTGCCTTAACTGTCTGGTTGAACTGATTGTAACCATCAGTTACCAATTAGGTGCATTAATATCACTCAGATCACCCCTGGAGTGCTCCAGTTAGCCTCCTTAACTGTAGGAGAAGGCTAAGTTAGCCTCCTTGACTATAGGTAGGCATGGGTGTGATTGGATGATGGCAATTAATGCTCCACTTATGTCAATTAATGTCAATTATACTTAGGATAGTGGTTTAACTAGGCCAATATGACCAAAAAGAGTGTGTATGGTGGTAAATGTTTCCAATACCCCCCCTTAAGCTATACTCAGGGAGAGTTAGAAAACATAGATGCATAAAAATGCTAGGGCCCTGGAAACTAAGGCCATAGGTCACCTTATACAATGCTGAAACTGAAAACAATGCTCAAAACAAACTAAGTGAGAAAAAACCTAGTGGGAACCCCCCCCCCTCAAGGTGAACACTGAAAGTAGTCTGAATCACCCTGATGAACTCACCCCCAACAGTGAACGAAGGTAAGTGAACTTCTTTTTTGAAAAGCTCTTGGTGAAGATGTCTGCAATCTGCTCATCAGTCGGGTAGTATTGCAGAATGATGGTCCTGTCATGCACTAGCTCCCTGATGTAGTGCATGTGAATATCTACATGCTTGGTCCTCTACCTGGTAATTGGATCCATGGATATCTTAATAGCACTTTGGTTACAAAAGAGGATAGTGGACAAAGTACTACCAAGATCAAACTCTGAAAGAATGCCTTGCAACCAAACTGCTTGGATGCAAGCATTCACCGCTCCTCGATACTCAGCCTCTGCTGAAGATGGTGCTATGGCAGCCTGCTTTTTGCTTGAACAGAAAATAGTGCCACCACCAAACATGAATACATATCCAGAATTTGACTTCCAATCAATAGAATCACCCACCCAATCGATATCTGTGTATCCAAACAGCTCTAGCTCGGAGTCTGCAGCATAGTGAATGTCGTAGGTCCTGGTTCCCTGAATGTACTGGAGGATACTCTTGGATTCCTTCCAATGAATATCATGAGGCTGCTGCATGTATCTTGATACAAAATTCATGGCATAACAAATATCAGTCCTAGAATGTATCAAGTACAACAAGCTACCAATCAACTGTCGATAGATAGTGCAATCCATGGGAGGTGTGTGTTTTCCTTCTTCAAGGCTGATCCCTGAAAGGAAAGGGAATAGTGTAGGCCTATATTCAGCCATGTTAAACTTTAATAACAGGTCTGAAGTGTATTTTGACTGAGTGACCATAATCCCATCAGAATTTTGCTCGATTTCGAGCCCCAAAAATTGTTTTGGAAGCCCCAAATCACTCATTTCAAAGGCATTGTGGAGAGCAGTTTTGATGGCTGAAATGGAGGCAATTGTGCTACCTGTGATCAGTAAGTCATCAAAATATAAAAAAATTATTATTATCTGAACATAATTATACTGTAAATACACATTTGGATCTGATCTACATATCTGAAATTTTTGCGAGAGAAGGAAGGCATCCATCTTGGAATACCACTCTCTCGGGGCCTGTTTTAACCCGTATAGTGACTTCTTTAGCTTGCAAACCAAATATGGATCAGTGATGTATCCCTTAGGTGGATTCATGTATATCTCCTCATGAATATATCCATGTAGAAAGGCTGACTTAACATCCATGTGATGCACATCCCAGTGCTTGGATGCTGAAATAGCCAAAACAAGGCGGATGGAGTCCATTTTTGCAACCGGTGCAAAGGTCTCATGGTAGTCCACTCCTTGGATATAAGAGAAACATTTTTCTACCATCCTTGACTTATATTTGTAGGTGCTTCCATCAGCAGCAACCTTTTTTTGAAACACCCACTTTCATTGAACCAATTTCCTTCCTGGAGGAAGAGAAACTAGCTCCCAAGTAGTGTTTTTCTGAAGAGAATTCATCTCTTCATCCATGGAAACTTGCCATCTTGGATCATTCTGAGCATGGTAGTATGATTTTGGATCTGAACTAATCATCAAATATAAAATTTCAGACAGCAAATTATTAGAACAAGAAAACGCAATACTTGCTCTTTGGAAATTAGACTGGGTTCTCCTTGTATCATCCGGATTTCCAATGTTGTCTCCTGCGGAGGAGAATGGTTGTTGGGCCCATGTAGGAAGATGATTTTGCACTTCAGGTTCTGATTCAGAATTTTATGATTTCTGCACACTAATATCAGAAATCAGAGGATCCAAATCAGGGTCATCACCCCCAATTTCATCATCCAAATATTCAGTAGAATAGGAAGGAAATTCAACAGTTTTCTCCTTCACTAGTTCCACCTTCTGAAGAGGCTCATCGAACTTGAAAATTCTCTCGATGATTATATATTTGGTATTGATATCAAACAACTTGAATCCTTTATATTCATCAAGATACCCAATAAAAATACATTCTATGCTTTGCGGTTGCAAAGCCCTTCTTTTATCAAGCGAAATCCGGGCCCATGCAGTGGACCCAAATACCCGTAGGTTCGACACATCCGACTTGTGTCCAAAGTATGCTTCAAAAGGAGTATTTCCTTTCATGGATGAGTGTGGAACCCTATTTTGAATGTATTCTGCAGCATGCATGGCTTCATCCCACAAATTTGTAGCAAGCTTCTTTGACTCCAACATATAGGTGGTCATCTCCTTGAGAGACCGGTTCTTCCTTTCCGCTACTCCGTTCTGCTGGGGAGTGTAGGGAATTGAATGATGGACCTGAATACCACTTTGGGAGCATATGTACAAAAAATCATTACTGACATAATCCCCTCCATTATCAGATATCAATATCTTGATCTTAATCCCAGAGGCATTTTCGATCAAGGCCTTCAATTCATAAATTTTTTCACATACTTCTGATTTCTTTTTGAGAAAGAAAACCCATGTATACCTTGAAAAATCATCAATAAAAGTAAGGAGGTACCTTGATCCATTCATGGATGTGACAGGCATCAGACCGCTGATATCAGAATGTATCAGCCCCAATATTCTTGTAGCTCGGTTTTCCTTCCCCCGATCCAACTTGTGCTCAGGGTGTTTTCCAGTCACACAGCCCTTGCAGACTCCCGTGGTTGCCTTGATGACCGGGAGGCCTTCAAACATGGATTTTTTCTGTAATTGATGCAAATATTTGAAATTAATATGGTCGATCCTCTCATGCCACAACCTACTAACCTCATTCCCATGAGTTAGCAGAGCAGTGGGCTTTGCATCCGCAACAAAGTGAGAGAACTCATAGGCTTTTGCATGATGATTTGCAAGACCTTTTGCAATGAGTTTCCTGGATGAAATTTCTATTATCTCAACATCATTTGGGATGAAAGAGACTCTTTTAGGCATTCCTGTATGTGTCATCTGATAGACACTAAGGATATTTTCTGCTAGAGACGGTACATACAAAACATTAGAGAAAAAATCATTTTCAAGATCTACAGTACCTTGTCCTTCAGAAATGATGGTGGAGTCATCTCCCATGTGGATGGGGATGGATTTTCCACTCTCCAAGGATGAAAAGGAGTCTTTTCAGCCATCATGTGATTCAAAGCTCTAGATTCAATCAGCAATGCTTTGGAATTCGAAGTGCTTGCCATGAGGGCATGACCTTTCTCATGCTGTGGTTCCCGATCTTGGTGATCTCTTCTCTGAAAGCTCTCCGAAAGATTGATGTGATTCCTCTCAAGGAGAGAGGTTGCTTCATCAAGATTTTTCTTCATGCAGGCATGTTCAGGGTGAAAACCCTTCCCGTAGTAAGAACACTTGACTTTTTCTTTCCCATTGTGCCCTTTTCCTTTGTTCTTCCTTGAGCCAGAAGATTCATCATGCTGCTGATTTTCAACTCTAGGCTTGGGAGCATCAAATTTAGTTTTCTGATTTTTCTACTACTTTCCTTTACCCTTCAGATCTTTGGGCCCCGAGACATGGAGGGCTTGATCACGAGAATATTGGATGATCCCCATCTGGACAAGATTGTCATGTTCATTAGTTAGGGACTCAATGAAGGCATTGAGTGTAGGCATATTCCATCCAGGGGTTGTGAGCTTCCCCGAACAGAATGTAGAAACAAAAACTGAATAATCAGCCCCGAGTTTGGAGAGAATGGCAAGGATGATCTGATCATCCTCCTTCTCCATGTTGCATTGCTTCAAGAGTAAAATAGTATGCTTGAACTTTGTAAAGAAATCATTCAGAGTCTCGAAATTCGAAGGTTGGAGAGACATGAGTTCATTTTCGAGCTGGTAAACCCTCAAGTCATCATGCTTTCCATATAGAGATTCCAATTTGTCCCATATTTCTTTCGGTGTTTTCAAATCCGTGAGATGGAAGAAAAGGTCTCAAAAAATAGAGAGGCACAAGAAACCAAAGGCTTCATCCTTCTTGTTCAAGAATCTTGGTTTTTCTACGATGGATCCAGGCTCAACTTCAGTGTCCATGGTGACTCTAAAAAGTCCTTTGGAGTGCAACTGAATCTCCATATAACTTTTCCATGAGTGGAAATTGTATGGAGTCAAGAGATTTGTTGAGGAGGCCATCTGGATGTGCTGTAGCGAATGCTTCACCTGTAGATACCTGAAAATCAAAATAGAAAGGGAAAAATAAGGTCGGACAACCTGTACATTCTAGGCTTTCATCACACCCAACATATTCAATCAAGAAATCTTGATCAACAAGTTCTTTACTTGGGATATTGAGTGGTAAGCCTTGGCTTCTGGTGCAGTGCTGGAATTTTGAGCTATTGCTCACTTTTCATGGAGAAATCTATCAAAAAGATTGTTTTTGAGAGATAGATATTCGTCTTGCTGTATGCTCTGATACCATATTAATTCTTGCACATTGATCTAGGAAAAAATAATCAATCTCATCAAGAAATAATCAACAAATAACTCAGAAATGGTGTTAATCGGAACCGGAATTGGTTTCCTCTCTGTATATTTAATAAACAATGAATGGTTACAATAACAATGTCAAGCAATAGCTTGAATCAATGAGGAATTCGAATACCTAAGGAGGCCATTCACAATCAATGAGTGAGTCTGGCTTAACTGACTGTAAGCCATAGGTTCACACTCAATTAACTGTTGATCGAAATATTTCACCTCCTGCGGACAGCAAGGTGTTCCACTGGTCTGAATGGTTCAGATCCAGAACAAATAGATCACAGAGGTTAATAAATCCCCCTAGACACTGTAGATATCTGGAATACAAGGCTTTGATAGTTCACCTGTGTACCTGCAAAAGAGTTCAACACGGAACATATCAAAGCAACTAGAATATGATCTACTAATCTATGCTAGTGACTAAGGAATTTAGCAATATATATCTGAAATCAAAACATCAACAATATATATGTGACAGAAAATCAACTTGCATTAGAAATATGAAGAAGTTTACAACCAAGCCTTAGTGTTGACATGCATCTCCATGAAACTAGCTCTTCATCCCCAAAATCTTCAACTCTAGCTCTCCATGTTCTCTCCAAATGATCTTGGGCCAAGGATCAATCCAACAACATAACAATACCTTCAATGTTCTCTCCTAAACCATGGCTATGAGCTCATATATATAGGGATTTAATGGATAGATATGGTTGAGAAATTAGTGGGTTAGGTGGCCTCTAAGATCCTAGTATGAGGGATCTCGAGCTCAACCAACCCACAGTAGTAGGGATAAGGGATATCTCGAGTATTGTCATCTATAAGCCTCGATAAAATTCTCTTTTTACCCTTTTACCCAGGGTATCGCACTTCTCCTTCTTTGACAGAGAATTTCTGGTAATAATCGCCTATGGACCAAGGGTAACAGGCGGTGGCACCGCTTGTGGACAACCGATGAAAAGTGGTGCGAATAGGGGTACCGCTCTTGGATAAGGGAGGATGAGCGGTGCTAGGAATTTGTATGATAGACTAATAAGAAACCATTTATCCTTCACTCTAGAAGTTGGGATTTCAGGGAAAGTAGGTATGTCAAAGGTCTTATCACATGATGGTGACAAGATTTTGGTATAACATTAACCACTTGACCAAAACCCTAATATACTCACCAAACCCTAACTGATGTCAGAGTGCAATAAATGACTGAATATCAACTAAAGGAGATCCAACACATGTCATAGCAAGCCAACCATCAAGTGCTAGTGCTCCATGAATTCAATGAACCCCGATGAGGTTAACTGAAGCTGAACTGATCATCAGAAGTTGGTGGAGGCGCCCTTGTTGATTCCAGATCATTAAATAATAATAAATAATCATTAAATAATATATTTAATGAGAGGAGGTGCCTTAACTGACTAGTTGAACTGATTGTAACTACTAGTTAGCAATTATGTGCATTAATATCACTCAGATCACCCCCAGAGTTCTCCAGTTAGCCTCCTTGACTGTAGGAGAAGGCTAAGTTAGCCTCCTTGATTGTAGGTAGGCGTGGGTGTGACTGGATGATGGCAATTAATGCTCCACTGATTTCAATTAATGTCAATTATACTTAGGATAGTGGTTTAACTAGGCCAATTTGACCAAAAAGAGTGTGTATGGTGGTAAATTCCTCCAACACGGATGACAATCAACCCGTAAGAATCAATGGTGCAAAAATATTGAGTTTTCGGAATTGGGAAATATGGAAATTGTGATCCCGCATCCCGCATCCTGCATCCCACATCTAGAATAAACCATTGCGGAAAAAAAACTTGCGGAAGTAGATATTTGTGAAGCTGCATCTCGCATGCAGAAAGGAAAGTTGCGGAAGGAAAACTGCGAAAATATAGATTTACAGAAGGACGTTTTCGCATTCCACATCCCACATCCCACAAGTTGTGGAAGGATATTTCTGCCAAGAAATTCAACCTGATAACATTAGTCTTGGACCAATTTGATCTTTCAGGCCATCACCGGTCTGACCAATCTAAGCCCCATAATGAAACTTAGAAATGGATTGAAAGTAACATACACAGATGCATACAATTGCAATTATATAGAGGATGCAATTCATCAATTCAACACATTAAGCATGTTCATCATATTTCATTGAGAAAATAAAAATGCAGAGATTAACACATAGATACTTATCTTATGAAGAAGCTTATTCTGTAGCCATCTATGTCGATGCAATGTTCCACCCAACCATAGGCTAGTGCGCTCATCAATCTCTCAGTAGCACTGCCACCCCTATGTCGATGCAATGTTCCACCCAACCATAGGCTAGTGTGCTCATCAATATCTCAGCAGCACTGGCACCCCTGAGCTAGGCACAATTTCCCCAAGGAACAAGGAATACTAGTAGGCTCACACAAAGCCAAGGATACAACAAAGCTTAGCCAAGCCAACACAATTGGGTTTATCAAGATGCAAGAAAACAAGCCAACTAACAGATGGGTTTGTCAGGCCATACATCCAAGCCATCTCACTGCTGGGTTTATCAGACTACAATCAATTAAGCCAACATTCACATTCAGGACCAACCAAACCAACTAACAGATGATTTTATCAGGGTGTCCAACCAAGGATCACACACACACAAGTCCAAACACAACAAGACACAACCAAGCCAATAGATGGGTTATCAGGTTATTAGCCAAGCCATCCTTCAAGTTGGGTTTATTAGGCTTCTAAGTCAGTGGAAAGGAATAACTACGAAGCTAGTGAGCTCACCCACAGAGCTAAGGACACCTTCACAAGACCTATCTGGCCTGGAATCCACGTTTCCTACACACCCAACACAAGGAAGTGTCCCCTTCTCTGCTCCATAGCCCCTGAGGCTACATATTCCCTTCTAGTGCTCTTCAGGATGTGCAGAGTAGATTCACCAACCACTCTTATCTTATTGTGAGGTTCCCACTAGGTTTATCGAGCACATTCTATGTCTCTTCCACTCCTAAATATTATATATAGTTCAAACCAAAAACAAGTTGCACATCACAGCAAACCACAGGGAGACACAACAACATAGGATTCACTCTGATACACAAAGTAACAGGTATCATAACACTCTGCAGTTTAGGATAACACCTCAACACCACAAACAAGGTCTCAGCAAAGGAAAAACACTTGCAAAAATGTATAGCAACACCTGCTCCCTCTCGCTGCTTCTATCCCATCAGGAAGAATGACCAACGCGCAGGTGAAACATCCTGCATGAACAACCCCCCTCATGAAAGAAGTATCATGATCAAAATGTCCCCACAGCTCCCCCAAAACGTGAGGGAATATGAAACGTGAACGCATGAGGGAATTGGCATATGTTTCCGGGTGTTTTCTTTCCCACGGGGGGTCAAAAAACATTATTCTAGAATGGGTGCGCCTCTGCCCAATTTGATTTTTTCCCATACTCTTCCCATTCCATGCAATAACTACCTCAACCAAATTCTGGCAGAGATAAGTGGTCGGGGAAAAAGACAAGAAAAGGGTAGTTGGCAGTTTTGATGGGTTTTCCCCCAATGGATCAAGGTTAAAAATCCCCCCTCCCTATTCCTTGTGAAACCATGCCTCCATATCTTTAAGGTTTGCGGTGTATAGCTACTTGTGGTATTTTTATTAGTTTGAATTTTACATGATATTCACAAATATATATACCGTGCTTGACTTAGCACCATAAACTGTAGGCTTCAACATTGATCACCTATACAAAAAACATCAATCAATGGCAAGGCCTTGACCTTGAGCTCCTTTCCATGATTCCATACAATATTTACATAATGTACAATAAAAATATCACGGTGTCAAAACCAGGGTGCTACAGTATTTTTGAAGCTGTACATCTGGTTTTGGACAATTTGGACAATTGGAGTCATTATCAACAACTGGATTATGAAAATATACCTTTTAAGCATAAAGCTTTCCATGCCTATGGCCACTTTACAAAATATTGCAATAAAGGAAGGGATTGAGTCCCTGCTCCCCATAATCAAGATGATCAAAGGAAAATAGTCAGAAAAAAATAAAAGCATGGTGTCATATTAAATCAAGTAGGTATTCCTTTTTCGTCATCTTTGGTAGAAGCTCCTAAAGATCCACTGCTATCAACGAATTGCTTGAAGAAGCTGCTTCATTGAAGTCGTGGCTCCAACGGTGAAAGAACCAAGGTATTCGTTTCCACCCATACTCCCATATATTTTTTTTGCAGTGGACCTGCCTACATGGGACTCGGATAAAGAAGGGAAATCGGTGGAACAGTTAGCAGATCTTGGAGCAGTACAGGAAGCACATACAATATCAGTGGGGGTTGTAACAAGAAAACAAGCAAGGAAAGCAATTATAAAGGAAGAAAGAAAAATGGTAGAGGGAGATGAAATGTTTTTTCGAATAGTAGGGAGAAAACCAACCAAAGAAGTTCAACAAGATATTGCTAATAAATAAAATATGTTGGGGCTGCAATCTACCTTGGATCATAGTCTAATATCAAGCTCAAAGATTAAGGGATCATTAAATCTAGTAACCTTGAAATCCTACAATGGAGGATCCATCAAGCAGTTAGTTAAATAATGAAATTAGTCTCTTGGAACAGTAGAGGGATGGTAATTAGAAGCAAGGAAGAAGCCTTCAGATAATTGATAAAGAAAAAAAATCCCTCAATCCTTCTTCTCTAGGAGACTAAACGATAAATAACTATGCAAGATCTAGGGCAGAAGCAATGGAAAGTAAGAAAAGGTATATCAGTCAATTCAAGAGGAACATTAGGAGAAATTATCACATTATGGGACAATACATAACTAGAACTTATGGACACCAAGAAAACCCAACATTGGATCTATACACATTTAGTAAGTATTGTTTCAGAAATTCACTTTCAAGTTTTTAATTTGTATAGTCCAATGCATTATAAAGAGAAGGTAGATTGCTAACAAGCATTAAAAGATGAAAGAGCTAGAACATGGTTGCGGTATTTCATAGTTGCAAGAGACTTAAACACAATCCTCTCCTCAAAGGAAAAGAGGGGAGGAGTCTGTAGAGATGCTTCAAGAGAATATTTAGAGGATATGATATCATCTTGGGAGTTAATTGAGATAAAAAAAAAATGGGAACTTTACATGATCAAACAAAAGGATAGGGCTAGGACATATAAAATTCAGATTAGATAGGTTTCTAATTAGTAGTATCTACCTAGAGGAATATTTGGAAATATCATCCACTGTTATTCCATTATCTACATCAGACCATAAGCCTATCACTAATCAAGAGTGCAAAATATGGTCCATTACCATTTATATTCAATCCTCTTTGTCTCAATCGTCCCGATGCAACGATGATTATAAGATATACTTGGTAGAGGAAAAGGGAAGGTTGTCCAAGTTTCATATGGGAATCAAAATTAAAGGTGGTAAAACACACTCTAAAGTATTGGTCTAAAAATAACTATACTGAGCTCTTGGCTAAAAAAAATCAGATTCAAGAACAACTGGCAGAAATTCAAAATCAAATGGAAGCAAGTAATCCAATTAGACAACAAAGGCTATAGGAAGATGAGATAAGTAGAATACTTCAAAATGTATATAGAAAATAGTAGGAATATTGGCGATTAAAATCACGAAGTCTATGGCTTCAATAAGGAGATATGAATACTACATTTTTTCATAGACAATCAGAAGCACGCCAAAGAATAAACAATGCAAAAGATATCACTAATATGAAGGGAAGTAAAGTTGCAAAACATAAATATATAAAGGTTGAAGCATTTCAACATTTTAAAATTTTACTGTCAAAGAAAGAATAGGCAGATAATGACATACTATTGGAAATCATTGCTGATTCAATCATAGATCAACTTATACCGCACGTGTCTTCCCTAAAGACACCTAAAGAGATGTTTGATTCCTTGATGAATCTATTTGAAGGAAAGAACATAAATCAGAATATGACTTTGAGAAAATAGTAGAAGAATGTGAAGATACAGAATGCAGAGACCATACAGTCATACTTTACAAGGGTCTCTCAAATCAAAGAACAACTTGAAGCAGTAGAAGAAGAAGTGGAAAATGCAGAAGTTGTGATAACCACCTTGAATGGCCTCCCAGGATCATGGGATTCATTCATTCAAGGAATGTGTGCCAGAAGGAAGTGATTGCTTTCAGTAGACTCTAGGAAGAGTGCGCACAAGAAGAAGCTCGATTCATAATAAGAGAAAAGAAGATGGGAGCCAATGAAGATCAAGCTCTCACCATCCAAAGAAGATCCCTCAAGCGATGAGGAATATGAAGAACTCAATTCTTGAAGAGCCTCTTATCCATATTGAGCATTTGGATAAGAAATGATGAATGAAGAAGATGATGAAGCTGAAGGCTCAAGGAGTCTACCCACGAAACAAATAAAGATAAGTATTCAATTGTCATTTCATGATATTGTTTTGTTATGCACTTTTTATATTCAGTTGAAACCTCTTTGCTGACATATTGGATTAGTGCACAATCTCAATGTTGTCCTAGTAGAGATGGAAGGCATCTAGAAAGTTTCTGTGAGATATGGATGAATGTTGTATTGGCTAAAATAGTTGCATGATTAGATATTTATGCATAAGAATTTTGCCATTATGAATATGCCTTATGAAATGTTTCTAACCATACAAATGCATTTGAATTGTAGGAAATATCATGTACAATCACCTATAAGAAAATAAGGATGATACTTGCTCCAAAGAGCAAGGGATGACAAGCTCACAGATGGGTGCGAGAAGAACATTTTCAAGATAAAGGATCATGGTATCCACTGACCCTAGATGGATACACAGAATATTAGTAGTAGAGGAAGCTATTTCTCACTCAAGTACAGAATGTTTCAATGCATAAAGTACAAAAGGAAGAGGGAGAATGATGCTCTGCTTCAAAGGGAGTGACTGCAGAAGATCTCGATGTTCGACATGGTATGACAGGATGGATAGCTTACTGATGACTCTAGGATTCACTGAGAGTAAACTGGATTCCAACCTTTTCTTCAAGGTTGAACGTGGAATACCAATTATGCTCCTGTTATATGTCGATGACTTGTTCCTAAGAGAAAAGAGGAATTCATTAAAGTTGCAAGAAGGAGACTTGATGTCAAGTTCGAGATGAAGGACTTGGATATGATGCACTACTTTCTAAGCATGGAGGTGTGGCAGAATGCAGATGGAATCTACCTGGGACAAGGGAAGTATGCAGTAGAGATCCTGAAGAGGTTTAGGATGATGGACTGCAAGTCCATGACCACACCTATGGCATAGAACCTGAAGTTATTGAGTGTTGCTTCATCAGAGACGGTTGATGCCATGATGTATCATCAGATGATTTGTTCCTTGATGTCCCTGACAAATACGAGACCAGATATTTGCTTTGCTATTAACACATTGAGACATGTTCACGTGATGGTTGCAATGCATGCAATGAGGTACCTGAAGGGTACAGTTGATTATGGGCTCAAGTATGAAGTGAATCAGAAGATTAACCTGGAGGGTTATGTGGATTCGTATTGGGCAGGTAGTGCCATTGATAAGAAGAGCTCTCTGGGATGTTACTTCAGTATGAGATCAAGTGTGATCTCTTGGTTTCCCAGGATGGATTCTTGCATGGTGCTGAGTACAGCCAAGGAAAAATATGTTGCCAATTGCTACTTGGGAGAGAGGAGTAGTGAAGCTCCAGTATGTGATCCAGATCGAGTTCTCTCGAAAGAGAGACTTCTAGTATATCCGGTGAGACAGGTTGTCTAAGCATAGATCCTGGTGAAGCTCATAGGTTGCTCAGATGTAACCGGTCCTGTAGGTTGTCCTCTGATGTAATAGGTCTTGGAAAAGCTCACAGGTTATCCTTGGACGTAACCAGCCCTGATGTGATTCTATCCTAGAAATGGCCAGAGTGAAGTTTGAGTACTTCAAGGAGAAGCTTGGTGTTCTCCAGATCGAGGTTCCTTCCAAGGGGAAGTGATGAGTCCATGAGCCCTTCTAACATGGTGAGAGGATTGGTTCCTTCCATGGTCAAATATAAGTGCGTTGGCCTTTCTGACATGGTGGAAGGCTGAGCTTCAAATGGTCAGATGTAAGTGCAGAGATGTTCTGATGTGATTGTGGGTTGTGTTACCACATGATCAGTGCAGAGATATTTTGATGTGATTGTGGGATGTTTTTCCATGTGATCAGTGCAGATCCATTTTGATGTGATTGAGGGATGTATTCCCACATGATTAGATATAAGCGCTGAAGGCCATTCTCTGGGAGAATGGAGGAACCTGGTCAGTTACCAGGAACACTCAGCTTAGTGCTGAGAGGCCATTCTATGGGAGAATGGAGGCACCTAGTCAGTTACCAGGAATATTCAGCCTAGAGCTGAGATCCCTTCTGACATGATGAGGTTGGATGTAAGTGCAGAGCCCTTACATGGATGGTAGTAGTTGTGTCCTACCATGCCACTAGTTGTAAGTGATGGGCCCTTCCACATATGATAGTAGGTGTGTCCTATCATGCTGATGGTTGTAAGTGCTAGGAATTTTCACAGATGATAGTAGGTGTGTCCTATCATGCTAGTAAATGTAAGTGCTGGAACTTTCTATCATGGTGGTGGATGTGTTCCTCTCATGGTCAGATGTAAGTACTGGGCATGAATTTCTGACATGGTTGTTGGATGTGTTCCTCCCATGGTCAGATGTAAGTGCTAAGTGAGCCATTCTGACTTAGGGTATGATATAAGCGCTGAAGAAGACCTACATGGAGGCTAGGACTACAACCAACATGAAAAAGGGTTGGCTCTGTAGAACTTCCTGTGACGAGAAGAATGAAGAGATAGCACCATATTATTGAGATAGCGGAAGCAGTGATGATGATGATGATCCAGTGATGCTCCAGATCAAGTGATGATCCAGACTCGATGATGATCCAGTGATGATCCAGATCCAATGATGATCCATACTTGATGAGATGACTTAACAATGAAAATGACTTGACGATGAAGATGAATCGAAGATGAAGACGACCCGAAGATGAAGATGAGTTGATGATGATCCAGATGATACAGAGAAGAAGAATTATGTTGATAAATTGTGTCGAGAGAATACCTTCCTAGTTAAGAGGGAGTGTTGATGCATTTGTAACTTCGGAATTATTCACTTGTATATCTTATGTATTGTACCCCGATGTTTATTCCGGGAAGTATATGTAATGTAATTGAGTCATGTCATGCCCCGATGTTCCAATCGGGAGATTCAATAATGTAAACAAGTCATGTAAAGTCATTGAGGTTAACCCTCCATTGTAATTCAGGGCAATAGTACCCACAATTGTGTCAAGGTTAACCCTCCTTGTTGATCAGAGGGCAAAGGGCCCCACAGTTGTGGGGCACTAGGGTTATTAGACTCTCCTAGAGATGTCAGCCCTAGTAAGTAATTGTTAAGTGGGGCTGACATGTTGGAGTGGACATTAAGTGAACGAAAGAATACAAATAGAGAGTGAGCCTCTCTATTTATCACACACACACTCACTTACTAGGGCGCATGAGTGAGAGAGGAGAAGCTCTCTCAAGTAAGATAGAGAGAACAAGCTGTTGGAGATCATCTTTATGTTTTCGGGTTTTACTGCTACCATTGGTGCTCATTCTATCTCTGAGGAAGTTGCGGGGTTTTCTCCTTTATGGTTTCCTTGAGGAAAATTATTTGTGTCTCTTGTCTCATGTTTATTGCTGTGCATGTTATTCTCTCAGATAAGATCCTAAGATCATATTGCTTAAATGATAAAAATCTAACACATGCGAAGACAACATAACTTTGACTTGATCTTTACGACGAAAGATTTAATGCAA
Source organism: Pseudotsuga menziesii (assembly GCA_001517045.1). Taxonomy (NCBI): domain Eukaryota; kingdom Viridiplantae; phylum Streptophyta; class Pinopsida; order Pinales; family Pinaceae; genus Pseudotsuga; species Pseudotsuga menziesii. The sequence goes on from LPNX010766947.1 coordinate 235,285, forward strand.
ATGGCAATCCTTTGTGCTATAAAGTATGTTTGACCTTAGCAATTACGTTTGGTAGAGTATAAATTGTGGTTGAACCTCGTTCTATTTTCTGTACGTGACAGACTTGACATGGCCTCTCTTCTGGGCATGCTTTTCCCTGGGAAGAATATTTGTTGCAAAAAGCGCTAACTTTTAATCTTCACCTTGTTGATTGCTTTGTTTTTAGACAATGATGGATCCAACCCCACATATTTTTCATTTATCATGATTCCTTATCCATCGATTCTAATCTGTTTGTTTTAACAAATTGTTCCCTTGTCTAAAAGGTGCTACCATTGATTCAATTTCATATTTGGATGATTTTCTCGTTGGGTCAAAATCAAATCAATGCCCTTTCATTTCAACTTTCCAAGGTTAATGGATTGTAATTGGAAATAATGTATATGGACTTGTGTTCCTGTCTATGTTAAACTTAGATTCCACTAAAACTGATTGTAATTTGAAATAATGTATATGGACATGTGTTCATGTTTGCTTAAACTTAGATTCCATTAAAATTGTGGATTAGACATTTTAATATTGTAAATATTCATAATAAATTATGTAGACACCTTGTCAATTTTATTGTTTGTATGCGACTCTAATTCAGGGAGCTATTTAGGGCTTTATTTGTTTGGCCATTTGTTCTTCTCTATAGCCACTTTTGTGATTGGGGTTCAGTTTATGATTGCATCAAGATATTTGCTTATTTTACAGCTTGTGTGGGGACTGTGTCTCTAGATGCTGTTATGTGGTCTCGATACTTTTAAAACTTGGGGGAGGCTAGATGTGTCTCCCAGTGTCTATATGTGCCTCCTAGTGCCTTTACGTCGTTTGAGTTAGGAGTATGCATTAGTAGTATGCATTTACGTTCGTATTTTTGGTGTTCTTACATACTGGATAAGAAAGACATTATACTTTTCATGATTTTAAAATAAAAATTAAAAATTTAATTTTTAATTTCACAAGTATAAATAACTTAAAACAACTTATGAATAATTATAAATAAATTCGAAATCTTTTAAACATTTAGAAACTTCATTTTGTTTTTAATAGATTTGATGTAAATATGATTTATGTTAATTTTTATATGAAAGTTTATATAAATATTTGAATTAAATCTTACTATATTTGTAATATCCCTAAACTGATATTTTCCTGTTTATGTGTATACTGTAGATGGCTAATAGACTTACTCCTTAATCAAGTAGGAAAGCAAACCCTGAACTTTGCATGCATGTAGTTGCATGCAAATATGTGCCCTAGAAAAATACTGAGATGCTATAAAATAGGAAAAATCAATGCATGTACATACTCGTATATAGATCAGCTGATGGTGAAGAGACTGGTCCCAGCATGCAAAGATTCTGCCGGAGGAATAAGGAGATACACCAAATCGTCCTCCACAGGTGAATGCGCCCTCCTCTCAAACTATATAAGCTCCAGAATAATAAATAAGCTGCTGCTAGAAGCCTAGATGATGTGCACTAGGGTTATAATACCCCTCTGATGATGATGGAAGCAACATGCGGAATTTATGGACCCTGTAGGTAGGAAAACAAATTGCTTTGTCTCTAATCATGGTGACATGGTGTGACGGTGAAACCTCTGGCTGGATAAATAATCAACCTCTCGGAATAACTGCTGAATGTAACTTGATGATGAACTAGTGCTGAACCTAGATGATCCAACCTGATGATGAACTAGGGTAGATAGATTTCGCTGCCAAAATATACCAGTTAGCTGAGCATGCGCTCAACCCCAACTTAGCTCGCCGAGCTCTCCAATTAGACTCCACAAATCAATTATCACATAAGTGACTTCTCCATTCACTTTATCTTTCTTTTATAACTCTCAACTGCGAAAATCCTAACTTTTGACCTAATTAGGTCACTTTATCTTCTAATTTGCAGTTGAATTGCATGCATGTTCATGGAGACTTAATCGGGTGCATGCATCATTAAATAATGCCTGGATGTCATGCATGCAGGTGGCCTTTGGCTCTAATGGCCCTCTTCGACCCAATGGTGATATAATATTGATGCCCTAGATCTTCTATATATGGCATCAGTCTTTAGCTGATTCCTTGACTGTCAGTACCCGCTCGAACCTATAGGAATCACATAGGTTAGCGAGTTGGTACTCAATGCCTAAGGAGAAGAGGACATTACAGTATTATTATAATTATATTAAAATATTGGAACAATGAAATAATGAGACTTATTAAAGTAGAAATCTATGTTTAAATCTTTGTATATATATTATTATAAATATAAAATAGTATTTAATAAAATATAATTACTATAAATAATTTTTTAAAATTAATTTATAATTATATTAAGTAAACTAAGATTGCTGTAAGACAATACAATAATATATATTAAAATATATTAATCTAACACATTCTTTTAATAATATAGAAAACTAAACTAACATTACCCATTTTTACAATTGCTTTGGAAATAGTTTATACTCAATAAAATAGAAGAATCTTGAAATGGATTTTTGGAATTCATGGCTGGTTGATTATTTGATACTTTGGTATACACAAGTAAGATCTATTAAATTATTTACTTTTCTATGAAGATAGATAGAAGAGGTGGATGCTATCTATTATGAAGAACTTTTTAAATTATTGTTCATGTAATCACCAGTTTTTACTAATGATCTATCAATACTACTTTTTATTTTTTATTAAAATAAACTTGATAAGGTGTTTTTAACCTTTTGAATTAATTAGTAAAAATATTTTTGAACCAGTCTTTACTCATATTATATCAATACTACGTTTTCATTTTTTGTTTGAATAAACTTGAAAGAGGTATTTTTAACTTTATTTCTAATTAATTAGTAAAAGGTTTTTGAATTTCATAGTATGTTAATTTTTTTAGCAATGTATTTATTATATATTTTGGATTTTATGGTGGGTTTTGGTTGGAATTTTGTAATGTTTTTTGGTAAAGTCCAAATCTATCAGTGTTTAAATTGGATTTTATAGTTTTGGTTGGAATTTTGTAATGTTTTTTGGTGAAGTCCAAATCTTTAAGTGTTTAAATTGTGTTTCTAGATTTATTGACAAATTCAACACCCTTGAATAAACTCCCAAATTAAAGCTTCGGGTATGCATTTAAGTTCCTATTTTTGGTGTTCATACAACTCGATGGGAAAGATATAAAATATAAATTAAAAAATTAATGTTTAATTTCACAAGTATAAATAACTTAAAACAATTTATGAATAATTATAAATAAATTTGAAATCTTTTAAACATTTAGAACTTCATTTTGTTTTTAATATCTTTGATGCTAATACCAGTATAGATCCATCTTAACTATGGCTCTACCAAGCACCCAGAGGGATAAAAAATGTCTAATAAGTATTCCTAATTGGGAGGGAAATGGTCAGCTTGCTTAAGTAATTTTAAAATAGGGTAAATATCAGTAGAAGAATAAGCTGAGTAACACTAATAATCATATAATCAAATAATTTTCCAAAAATTGCTTTACCTGTCTTTCTCCAAAACTAATAATTAATATTAAGAGTAGTTAATGAGTAAAATAATCCATATAAAATTTTAAAATCTAGATTTCCAAAATAAATTGGAATTTGAAAAACAATTTACCATCAAATGAAGAGTTTAAACATTTATCCAAATGTTTTTGAAAAATGACTTGTTTTACATGTTAGGGTTAACCTTGACTTGGGAATGAGCAAGGATGTAAGTGGTTTAAGGCACATGATTATAGTGACTGGTGCTGGTTTGTTGCTAGTTGTATTTGTAATTTATTTTTTATTACATATTTTATTCCTAACATTATGTTTGTTTAAGTTTCAAGTCAACCAAATTTTAAATTGAAATTTGATATATAATTACATAAATGTGTTTTACAATTTAGCTAATTTAAAATTAAATTTTACATGTTCTTCGTTTTATAATTTTTCTTTTTACTACTCAAGTCAATTGAATTTTATTACTCATTTTGTAAGTTTGTGAGTATTTCCTAAATATGTTTGTATATTTATGTGAGTATAACATTTTTTATTTTTTACCTTGTTATTATAATTATATTAAAATATCTGAACATTGAAGTGATCGGACTTATATTAAAATAGAAATCTACGTTTAAATCTTTATATATATATGATTATAAATACAAAATAGTTTTTAATAGAATATCATATTAAGTAAACTGAACTATGGCAGGACAATACAATAATATATATTAATATAACACATTCCTTTAATAATATAGAAAACTAAACTAACATTAGCCATCTTTACAATTGATTTGGAAATCATTTGTCCTTAATAAAATAGAAAATAGAAGAATCTTGAAATGACTTTTTGGAATTCCTGGCTTGTTGATACTTTGATTCTTTGGCATACACAAGAATGATCTCTTAAACTATTTACTTTTCTATCAAGATAGATAGAAGAGGTGGATGTTATCTATTATGAAAAACTTCTTAAATAGTTGTTTATGTATTCACTAATCTTTACTAATGTTTTATAAATACTACTTTTTAATTTTTTGTTAGAATAAACTTGATAAGATGTTTTTAACTTTTGAATTAATTAGTAAAAGGATTTTTGAACGAGTATTTACACATATTTTATCAATACTACCTTTTAATTTTTTGTTTGAATAAACTTGAAGAAGGTATTTTTAACTTTTTTTTCGAATTAATTAGTCAAAGGATATTTGAATTTCATAGTAGGTTAATTGTTTTGGCAGTATATTTATTCTATGTTTTGGATTTTATGGTGGGTTTTGGTTGGAATTTTGTAATGTTTTTTGGTAAAGTACGAATCTATAAGTGTTTAAATTGTGTTTCTAAATTTATAGACAAATTCAACACCCTTGAATAAACTCCCAAATTAAAGCTTGGGGGAGACTATATGTGTCTCCCAGTGTCTATATGTGTCTCCTGGTGCTTGGAGTATGTATTTACGTTAATATTTTTGGTGTTCTTACTCAATGGCAAAGATATTATACTTTTCGTGATTTTAAAATAAAAATTAAAAAAATATTGTTTAATTTCACAAGTATAAATAACTTAAAACAATTTATCTTTTAAACATTTAGAAACTTCATTTTGTTTTTAACAAATTTGATGTTAATATGATTTATGTTAATTTTTAATATTTGAATTAAATCCTAATGTGTTATTATAATTGTATTAAAATATTGAAAAGTGATCCGGCTTATATTAAAGTGAAAATCTATGTTTAAATCTGTGTATAAATATGATTATAAATATAAAATAGTTTTTAATAAAATATAATTAATATAAATAATCTTTAAAAATGATTTATAATTATATTAAGTAATCTGAAACAAACTGTTAAAAAATATTAATATAACATATTTTTTTAATAATATAGAAAATTAAACTAACACGAGCCATCTTTATAATTGCTTTGGAAATTATCTGTACTCATAGAAGAATCTTGAAATGGATTTTTGGAATTCATGGCTGGTTGATGTTTTGATGCTTTGGCATACACAAGTATGATCTTTTAAATTATTTCCTTTTATTAATATTTTTAACCTTTTGAATTAATTGGTAAAAGGATTTTGAATTTACACATATTTTATCAATACTGCTTTTAATTTTTTGTTTGAATAAACTTCAAGAAGGTATTTTTAACTTTATTTCGAATTAATTAGTCAAAGGTTTTTGAATTTTATATTATGTTAATTTTTTAGCACTGTAATTATTCTATATTTTGGATTTTATGATGGGTTTTGGTTGGAATTTTGTAATGTTTTTTGGTGAAGTCTAAATCTATAAATGTTTAAATTGTGTTTCTAAATTTATCCACAAATTCAACACCCTTAAATAAACTCCCAAATTAAAGCTTGGGGGAGAGTATATGTGTCTCCTGGTGTCTACATGTGTAGTATGCATTTACGTTCGTATTTTTGGTGTTCCCATAGACTCTATGGGAAAGATATAAAATAAAAAATAAAAAATAAATGTTCAATTTCACAAGTATAAATAACTTAAAACAATTTATGAATAATTATAAATAATTCGAAATCTTTTAAACATTTAGAACTTCATTTTGTTTTTAATACCTTTGATGTTAATACCAGTATAGATCCATCTTAACTATGACTCTACCAAGTGCTGAGAGGGATAAAAAATGTCTAATAAGTATTCCTACTTAGGAGGGAAATGGCCAACTTGCTTAAGTAATTTTAAAATAGGGTAAATATCAGTAAAAGAATAAGCTAAGCAACATTAATAATCATATAATCAAATAGTTTTCCAAAAATGGTTTTACTTGTATTTCTCCAAAACTAATAATTAATATTAAGAGTAGTTAATGAGTAAAATAATCCCTATAAAATTTTAAAATATAGATTTTCAAAATAATTTGGAATCTGAAAAACATTTTACCATAAATGAAGAGTTTAAACATTTATCCAAATGTTTTTGAAAAATAACGTGTTTTACATGTTAGGGTTAACCTTGACTTGGTAATGAGCAAGGATGTAAATTGGTTAAGGCACATGGTTTTAGTGACCCGTGGTTTGTTGCTAGTTGTATTTGTAATTTATTTTTTTATCACATATTTTATTCCTAACATTATGTTTGCTTAAGTTTCAAGTCAACCGATATTTAAATTGAAATTTGATATATAATTACATAAATGTGTTTTACAATTTAGCTAATTTAAAATTAAATTTTACATGTTCTTGATTTTATAATTTATCTTTTTACTTGATCTGGTGGATTATTCCTCTTTAAAGATCCAATATGGTACAATGGTTTAAAGAAGTGGTGGATGAAAAATCGAGCAGCAAAAATATAAGGATCGGAGGTCGGAAGAAGATTTCCTTCCACAACATCAGAGCTCACAAGAGCTTCTTCCTTCCGCAACCTCGGAGCTCACAAGAGCTTCTTTCTTCCGCAACGTTGGAGCTTGGAAGAGCTTCTTCCTTCCGCAACGGCGGAAACTTAAAAGACATTCAGAACGGATCGGAAGTCGGAGCGATTCGACAGCCGCAACGGTGGAGATATAAACTATATCACAGTCCGTGATGGGTACAATCTTGATCAGAAGAATAACGCTTTCGGCAGCTGCAACGGTGGAAGCCCAAGACTTACGGAGCGACGCACACAACGACGCGAGGTTTGAAAAGTCAAATCGGGAGACTTTTCCATTTGCCGTCCGCAACTGCGGAAGACTTAGAGATAGCGCCATCCGCAACTGCGGAAACCAAAGTAACAAAACTTCCGACTCGAAAAACCAAGATGACAGCCGATTGAGATAGAGATCATCGGAGTAAAATATCAGAGCCCGTTGCATATCATTCTTCCGCAACGACAGAAGAGCAGATGACTAAAGCTTCTGATTCAAAATGCGTTCGCGCGGGGACATTTCAAAATGGATTTTGCGGTTTGGTACATAGTTTGATGCCACATTTTTAGTTCTTTGGTTCAGTTTTTACCATATGATAGTAACACTGATAAGGAGATGAACAGCCTGTTGGGAATGGGGAACGTGAAACGTTTGGGCCGCGATTTGGCCGAATGGCATATGGTAACGGCTGTGTGAAAGAAGAAGGAAAATCCGTTACTTATGAGGCTTAAATAGAGGAGACTGGCTACCAGTAAAAAGGGGGGGAAGAAAATCAGTTCGTTGAGAGCGCAGTACATCGTTTTCTCAGTTATAGAAGCTTGGAGAGTTTGCTGTAAAAGGTTCCGGTGCTGTTACTGTGGAAGTTGACATTCTCTGTCATACTTTGGCTTTCTTTTCCCTACGAAGGCTAATTGTAATTTCCAGAGAAAGGTCTTAAAGAATTTGTACATCATTCTATTTTACAGTTGCTGAAGTTGTTTCTAGAACCATTTTGTACCATTTTAAGAGATTAATTGGATCAGTACCCATTGGAGAGGGACCCGGAGACGTAGCCCAGTGGAGGGGGTGAACTCCATTATCAACTTCTGTTTGTGACTCTGTTTCTGTGTTTTCTTCCTTGTATCTATCTATCATTGTTGTAGTTTTCATTCCTGTTCTGAGCATTTAATTTCTGTTAATGCTGTTCCATTAAATAACCTGTTGAACGCATTCTTTTACAACAAACTTTTAATGCACTAAAGTTGAGGTCCTACGGATCATATTTTGGTATCAGAGCTGGTTGACTGTTGTGCAAGTTTGTGAATGCTTACCAGGTCTAGGTTAAAGCTTGGTGAAGGAGAATTAGTTGAAGGATATCCCGAGATTGGCTCCAGGAGAACATTCTCAAGAACCATGTCTTCTCCATGAGGGGAAGAAGAAGGACATACAGAATGGGAAAAACCTGTCATTTCTAAGACTGAGTTTCTGGAGGCTTTTATGAGCATGAAAGCCATGATGGAAATTCTACTCGATGAGCGAGCAAAAAGGAAGAAGAAAGAAGAAGGATCTTCATCCCGAGATGCAAAAGTGAAGCCGGAAGAAAAGGGTAAAGGAGTAGGAGGTGATGGTGATCCTCCTGACACTAATCAGACTTTTTCTTCTTCTCATTCAAATAATGCAAGTCCTAATATGCCTTATTTCAAATTGGATGTAAAATTTGAATTACCTATTTATAATGGAGATGTAGATGCTGAAAAATTAGACAATTGGATCAAGCAGCTTGAAGTATATTGCAGGGTGTAGGGCATTAATGATGACCCTTCCAGGATTCAATTGGCCACTTTGAGAATGAGTGGAATGGCTCTTACTTGGTGGGAGAGAAAGATTCAGCAAGATCTTCAAAAGAATGGTAAAATTATTTCAGTTTGGAATGAATTCATCGAAGTATTAAGAAAACAATTTTATCCTTTAGGTCACATGCAACAATTAACCATGAATTGGCAAATGTTTAGACAAGCTAAAGGACAAAGCATTCAAGATTATACTCATGAATTCAGAAAGAGGGCTATTGCATTGAATGTTTCATTAGATACACATGAAACTCTTCTTAAGTACATTGGTGGCATGCATTCTTATTTGAAGCATAATTTGTTAATGTTTAATCCCAGTAATTTGGATGATGTATGCGTTCAAGATACCCATTTAGAAGCCAGGGGTAAGCATGCTAATGATACTTTTGTGAAGAAATCATTTAAATTTGACAGCAAATCGAAGGGTAAAGACAAGGGGAAAAAGAAGATGGCTACTGTTAAGAAAGAGGGTGAAAAGCCTACGTGTTCGCATTGTCAGAAGGGACATGATGTCTCTAAGTGTTGGAAACTTCATCCGGAGTTAAGGCCAAAGAAGTACGGAGGAAACAAAGATAAAGGAAAAGCAAAAGCTACTGCAACAGTTATTCAAGACTTGGGATCTGACTCAGGTGATGAAACAAAGGTTACAGCTGTCGGAATCCAAGGTAAGGATAAAAGTATCTCACTTCCCATTGATGCACAATCCATTTCTAGTGCAAGTACAATTCTGCCATCTACTTCTAAGCAAAATGATAAAGATAGAAGTGCATTGTTTCATGTTCGTGTCATTGCAAATCACACAAATATTGATACATTGTTTGATAGTGGTTCACAAGTAAATATGATATCAGAAGAAGTGGTTAAGAAATTGCATTTAGTTACTGTGCCTCATGAAAAGCCCTATCCTCTAGGTTGGGTTACTAATGATACACGATTGCAAGTTACAAGGAAATGTGTATTAAAATTTGCAATTACTGAAAAGTTTAGGGATGAGGTAGAATTGGATGTAGTACCACTTGACATTTGTGGAATTGTACTTGGGAGTCCATATTTGTATGACCGGAAAGCAGTCTTTTATAGAGAGAAGAATAAGTATCATCTTTTTAAAGAAGGTATGGAATATATTGTACGAGCACATAAGATAAAAACTAATCTAGCAATAGTCTCTGCAGGACAAATGAAGAGGTTGGTAAATGCTAGTAAGAATTTTGTGTTGATGATGGTTAAGATGAAAAAAGATGAAGTCTCTAAATATTTTTAAGAATGTGACCCTAAGCATAAATATGAACTGATTGACATCATTTCTGAGTATGATGATTTGTTTCAAGATCCGAAGGGGTTACCACCGAAGAGAGAGATTTAGCATGAGATACATTTGCATCAGGATGTGCCACTCCCGAACATAGCCATGTATCGGATGTCTGTAATGTAGAATGAGGAGATCAAGAAGCAGGTTCAGGAGCTGATTGAGAAGGGGGTCATCTGGCCCAGTACTTCTCCTTGTGGCTCTCCTATAGTCTTGGTTCCAAACAAGGATGGGTCGTGGAGGATGTGCATCGACTACAGGGCCTTTAACAAAATCACCATTAAAAACAGGTATCCTCTTCCCCGCATTGATGATTTGCTTGATCAGTTGAAACATGCAACTTACTTTACAAAATTGGATCTGCGTAGTGGGTATCATCAAATCCGTGTTGCTGAGCATGATGCTTGGAAAACAACTTTTAAAACAAAACAGGGTTTGTATGAATGGCTTGTAATGCCTTTTGGGCTCTGTAACGCACCGACTACTTTCATGCGGGTCATGAATGATGTCTTTCGTTCATTCATTGATGATTTTGTAATTGTATACTTGGATGATATCCTTGTGTTTAGCAAAACTTGGGAAGAACATGTTGTACATGTGAAGAAAGTTTTAGATGTACTGAGAAAGGAAAAGCTTTATGTAAAAATGTCCAAATGTGAATTTGCTAAAACATCTTTAGTATATCTAGGCCATATTATTGGTGGAGGTCACCTGCGAGTGGACCCAGCCATGGTTATTGTCATTGTAAACTGGCCACGGCCTAACACCGTTACTGAAATCAGAAGTTTTTTGGGTGCGGTTCAGTATTGGAGGAAATTCATTTCTGGGTTTTCCTCCATTGCTGCGCCTTTGCATGCATTAACAAGCGTTAAAGAAATTTTCCAGTGGGGAGGCAAGCATCAGAGAGCCTTCGACACTTTGAAGGAAAATATTAGCACAACACCAGTTCTGACATTGCCAGATTTGCAGCAGCCATTTGAGATCGAAACCAATTCCAGCGGGTTTGCCATGGGAGCAGTTTTGATGCAAGGAAGGAAGCCAGTTTGTTACCATTTAGAGACATTCTCTACTGCTGTAATTAACTATCCGACCTATGACAAAGAATTGTATGATTTAGTACAGAGTGTGAAGAAGTGGAAACATTATATCATGGGAAAAGAGACAGTCATACATACTGATCATCAGCCACTTCAATATTTACAATCTCAAACTAAAATACAACAAAGTAGGCATTTAAGATGGATGGGGTTCTTACAACAGTTTCATCTCGTCATTAAGTACAAAAAGAGAATTCATAATAAAGTAGCAGACATGTTATCAAGGCCACCTATGAATGCTTCAATCATTCCTCAAAATAGTTCATTAACACATGAAAGTATGCAGAAGATACAGATTTTAAGAAAGTATATGCATCACTTATACATGGTAAACAGGAAGAGAACTATTATGTGCATAATCAAATTTTGTATCATCTTGGTAAACTCTGTATTCCAAAGAAAGAAAGAGTGCATGTGATTCGAGAAGCACATAGTTCATTAATTGCGGGACATTTTGGAGTAAGTAAAACACTGTCATTATTGCAGAATCATTGTCATTGGCCTCAAATGCAAGAAATTGTAGCTAAATATATATGAGGATGTGTTATGTGTGCAACAAGTAAGCCTAGCAATAGGAAATTGGGTTTGTACACACCTCTTCCAATTTCTTCTTGTCCTTGGGAAAGCATTTCTATGGACTTTGTAGGAGGACTACCTATGTCTAGAAAAGGGCATGATTACCTATATGTTGTTGTGGATAGGTTCAGAAAAATGTGTATCTTAATGCCATGTAACAAGCAGATCACTGCTGAACAAACAGCTCATTTATTCTTTCAGAATGTTTGGGTACATTTCGGGCTACCCATGTCTATTGTATCTGATCGAGATTCCCGGTTCTTGGGAAAATTCTTGTCAACTTTATGGGAGCTTATTGATACCAAACTTAAGAAAAGTACAACTTTTCATCCACAGACCGATGGGAAAACAAAGGTAGTAAACAGAACAGTGGTTCAGCTGCTCAGAGGATATTGTAGTAAACACCCTAAACTTTGGGATGAGCAGTTGCAATATATACATCATGCTTACAATCAGGCAGTTCATTCTTCCACGAAAAGGTCTCCTTTTGAAACTTGTTTTGGTTATCTGCCAAAAACATCGATGGAATTCTCTTTTGGCAAAGATGCAGTGGATGGACATCATGATGCAAATAAAGCTTTAAATTTCATTCAGAGAATCCAAGCAGTGCAGCAGGCAGTTCAAGAATCGTTGGAGAAGAGCCAGGCGAAGTACAAGGCCAGGCATGACAAGCATCGAATTGATCATCAATTTCAGGTTGGTGACAGAGTTTGGTTACACATCACCAAAGAAAGAATGAAAGGTGAAGGTAAAAAACTTAAGCCTATCAGGTATGGTCCTTTTGAGATCTTGGAAAAGATCGGTACTAATGCTTTTCGCTTGAATTTACCTCCATACATGCAAATTTATTCAGTTGTCAATGTTGAGAATCTTAGATTGTATGAGCCTCCTATGATCATGGATGAGGAAACTAACGTACAGATTCCTTCAGTTGATGATTTGGCACCTGAATATATGAGAGAGTTGTAGGATGATGTTATTCTTGATAGAAATATAAGGACTTCACGATGGGGGAATGCTGAGTACCTTCGAGTGGGGCTAAAAGGAATGCATCCTAGCAAAGCAAGATGGATGGAGATTGGGAAAGTGAGGGAGTTGTACCCTCTCTTACTTGCAGAATAATTCAAGCTTTTGGTGGTCCAAAATCTCTCCAATGGAGAGGATTGATCCGGTGGATTATTCCTCTTTAAAGATCCAATATGGTACAATGGTTTAAAGAAGCGACGGATGAAAAATCGGGCGGCAAAAATATAAGGATCAGAGGTCGGAAGAAGATTTCCTTCTGCAACATCGGAGCTCACAAGAGCTTCTTCCTTCTGCAACCTCGGAGCTCACAAGAGCTTCTTTCTTCCACAACGTCGAAGCTAGGAAGAGCTTCTTCCTTCCGCAACGACGGAAACTTAAAAGATGTTCAAAACGGATTGGAAGTCGAAGCGATTCGGCAGCCGCAACGGCGGAGATATAAAGTATATCACAGTCCGCGAAGGGCACAATCTTGATCGAAAGAATAAAACTTTCGACAGCCGCAACGGCGGAAGCCCAAGACTTACGGATGCTATCTATTATGAAGATCTTTTTAAATCATTGTTCAAGTATTCACGAGTCTTTATTATTGTTTTATCAATACTACTTTTTAATTTTTTGTTAGAATAAATTTGATAGGGTGTTTTTAACCTTTTGAATTAATTAGTGAAAGGATTTTTGAACCACTTTTTACTCATATTTTATCAATACTACCTTTTACTTTTTTGTTTGAATAAACTTGAAGAAGGTATTTTTAACTTTTATTTGGAATTAATTAGTAAAAGGATTTTTGAATTTCATAGTATGTTAATTTTTTTTAGCAGTATATTTATTCTATGTTTTGGATTTTATGGTGCGTTTTGGTTGGAATTTTGTAATGTCTTTTGGTAAAGTCCAAATCTACAAGTGTTCGAATTATGTTTCTAAATTTATCCATAAATTCAACACCCTTGAATAAACACCCAAATTATGCAATTTTTATTGCTAATATGTGAATCTAATATTTTTTAGAGATTTCCAGTTCCTTGGGGCAAGGAAAATTTTAAAGGTGAAATTTAGCTTATGGGCTATTTTTTTTGTTTTTTTTTTCCCAAAAAGATTTGTCAATTTACATTTTTTGAAGCCTTGTTTCACTAACTCAATTTTGATAGGGTAAATTTTTTCACTCTAAAAATAACCAAATTATTAAAAAATAGCCAAATTATTATATAAACTATATAAAATTCTTAGAAATTGAAATATTTCTAAAAAAATATCATCAAATATTTTATATTTAACATTTTAAGAGTTAATAAGTGTTGGAGCAGGGTCCCGCAGCTATAGAAGAAGCTGCTAGTTTAGCGGATAGATAAGTTTTGGCGGAGAGAAGATAAGATAGAGCTACGACGCTGTAGCACGTTTTCAGCTACAGAGCAGAGCCGGAATCCATGAATTTTAAGATAGAGAAGTCAAGAAAGGCAACGGTACCTGAGCGGCCGAGAAGAGAGAGCTCACCCACTGCATTGAAGGAAGCGGCGGAAGACGGGAGGGCTCAGCGACCCTCATAAAGGAAAAGGAGCAACGAGGCTGAAGCATTGAAGACGAAGGACAGGAGAGCGAAGTGGTGCACAGTACCCATGATCAGCGCCGGGAAGCATGGAAGACTGCAGAGAACTGTGGTGTGACGGAAAGCGGCTACCTCAAGTACATATACGGCCGACTGTCACTAGTTAGGGTTTGGGTTACTGTTGGGACAGGCCCATAGTGTTGTAATGGCAAGACCTTCGGGATGCCTATAAAGGGATGTGTTTTGTATTGTAAAAGGTTGGCATTTTGGGCATTTTAGGCCATCTAGCTAGTCGGATAACATATAGTTAGCCATTGAGTCTGTTAGCTCACAGTTATCTTGTATTGTAATAGAGTTGAGCTCTGGTTCTGTTATTAGCGGTAGCAATCTTACTGTAACCAGTAGCTGGCTTAGAGAGCATGCATGTAACGGTCCGTAGGGATCGACAGAGAGGGAAGAGTATATTGTAGGAGAGCAATATAGAGAGGAAAAGAGATCTAAGAGAGAAGATCTTGAGCTGCATATGCGATGCAGCAGAACTGTGTTTTACCTTCTCCCGAGCTATAATAAAAACACAGTTCTGTGGACGTAACTTCCATCCTGGAGGTGAACCACGTTAAAATCGAGTGTTATGTGATTGACTTATGTGTTATGTTTACTTGTGAATTTACCAGTCATTTCACGGACTTTATTTATAGTTTAATGAATGAATGTGTTAATCAGTTTATAGCAATATAGAAGGATAAACATAAGTTGAAGACTTCGGCATGTTGTATGTGGGTTCATTTATGCTTTGCTTGAACAGTCACTAGTCGCAGTATTGAACAACCTTGTATGTTGAGTCTTGCACGTCGACACGAGCAACGCTAAGTGCGCTAAGCCACGGAGGTAGGATATCGCAGAGAGGTGATACCGCACTGGCAGAGGAGCTGCGGTGCGCGATACCACAGGTTGAGGACTTAGTGTTGGGCAGGAGCTGCGTGTCGCATGGTGCGCGGTGATGCAGTAAGGTTGGAGATATCACGAGTCAGTGGAAGTACGCGACGAGGAAAGGGACCGCACGACAGTAGAAGGGTCATCTTGCGGTTAGAAGAGCCGTGAGACGAGGAGTCATCGGGACGTGAACAGAAGGTCACGTGACGCGCAGAGAAAGGGAACTCGCAGCTAGAAGAGCTGTGAGTCGTAAGAAAAGACGCCACAGAACCTGGTCCAAGACGCTTGAGTCCTTGGCCAACCCATTAGAATCACTTCGGGTGAGACTTCAGGTCGCTTCACGGTCTGTCGCCGAAAGGGCCAATGAGCTAGGGGTGTTGTTGGTTGATTATAGTAAACCCGGGTCTGCCCATGATAGCCAACAAATAGTTCCGTTGCCAGCTTTGAACAAACAGAGCGTTGATGTTCTGGTGGCGTCCTACGAGAGACGAACTCAACGAGTGGGTTTGGTCTAACCTGAAAGAGTTTGCTGAACGAGAGAACAGGAGCCCTAAACTGAACACAGAGGCCTGGTTACAAAAAAATATCATTACAGACATACATGTGATATTTTTTGCTACCTTTGGAAACGAGCTTTATGACTGGTTAGCGAAGCTAACTGATACAGGCATATTCAAAAAGAAAAGAGACATTGTCTGGAAACTGGAGTTGATTTAGACCATGGAGAACCTTGATAATCCCCTCACGAGGGCAGTATACTTCTGGCTTGCGAGTGTGCTAGGAGGCTTCGTCACAGAGTTTGCAGTTGACCAGACGAAAAGCTTCAGCGAGGCTGAGCGCTACTTCTTCAAAAGATATCGTGGTAAGTACCTAAGATCTTTAAACTTGTCCATTAAGATGCTATTACATGAAAAAGGAACAATGGATCTAGTTTCAGATGAATAAGTAGAAATAGTAATGTCACAAGAGTTTGAAAGTGATTTTGATGATATTGGACGAACACGTAGTGGAAAGAAGTATAAAGTAGATTTCAGATCTCCAATATTTGAAGACAGTCCAGATAATACTAGATAGCAGAGTCCTAGTACTACAGAAGGTTCAGAAGGGGGTATCCCTTACCACCCTTATACCCCACAGAAATAGACCGGGACTCAGAATAATCCCGCAGGAACCCCATCTAGTAGCTCATAGACAGTACCTACCACCGCTACATCACCTTCACCTACACCACCAAGTGGTAGTAACACAGTAAATCAACATCCACCATGAAGAAATAGAATGGGGGATGATATGAAGCTACCTATATTTAAGGGAACAGGGGCAGAAGACCCAGAGCAACACTGTTTTTTATGTGAAGCCATGTGGACCATTAAAACCATCAATGATGATAATCTTAAACTTGTATAGTTGGTCACCACACTCAGAGATCACGTCTTAACATGGTATATCAAGTATACCACAGTACCCAGAACACTTGCCCAAGTCAAGACTGCCATGATTAAAGAGTTTAAGAAACCTAAGTCTGAGTCACAGTGTATTACATAACTCAAAGACATCAAGCAGCTACCTACAGAGTCGGTGTGGGACTTTGATCAGAAATTCAAAGCCCTTATAGACCAAGTCAGTTTTGAGTTCACGCCGGAGCATCATAAGGAATGGTTTATTACAGCACTGCTCCCTCACATCAGACTGCCGTTAATGCAGCAGAAACTCCAGACGCAGGATGACGCGTTGGAGATGGCAATGAAACTCGAGCCTTCACCTCTAGCTGAGACTAGTACAGGCATGACAACTTTACAGAACCAGTTGTCTAATCTTACATTACAGTTGCATGAGCTGAAGAAAGGGAAAGAAGTTGCGCAAGAGATATGGTGCATAAAATGTAAAGCACAAGGCCATAGTAAAGACACTTGTCCGGTCTTTGTAGAATATATAGCAACAGGGGCTCCTAACCCCTTACCACAGACCCATGGGCCATGGTGCGAGATATGCAAAACGCGAGGACATATACCTCACCAGTGCCCCTTACTTTAGAAGTACGTGCAGACACCTAAGAACTTATACTGCGTCTTCTGCAAGTCTGTAGGCCATGATGAACACGATTGTAGAGCCTATGATATGATGGTTGTAGCAAAGTAAGACTTGTATAGAGTCCAATCGGAAACACAGGTTCCAGGAGCAGGACCATAGTAGGATCTAGCTTATGGTGGCCGTGGCGGAGGATTCAGAGGACGAGGCCGTGGAGGAGGCTTTGTACGAGGAGAAGGTTTTGGCCGTGGTCACGGCCTAGTGACATGTTACAACTGTGGAGTTGTAGGACACTATGCTAGGGACTGTCAGAGCCCCACTACCACATGTAATTATTGTAAATATTATGAACATACTATTGAGGAGTGTCCTACCTTGATAGCTAAGATCAGAGAACCTAAGCCAACAGCACACCAAAACATCCAGCTTATTGCCGCTGAGCAGGCAGAGCTAGAACCAAGCGTCAATATTGTGACTCGTAGCAGTCTTTCTACCAATGGGACATTGCAGGAAACAGGGAAGAACACAAAGCAGGAGTGGGTGCGCAGAGCTACTAACAAAGCAACACCAATCGACCTGCAAAAGAACAAACAAACATTTCAGGAAGCTAAGGCTTTCTTTGATGACCCT
Source organism: Pseudotsuga menziesii (assembly GCA_001517045.1). Lineage (NCBI taxonomy): Eukaryota > Viridiplantae > Streptophyta > Pinopsida > Pinales > Pinaceae > Pseudotsuga > Pseudotsuga menziesii. Next base: position 253,145 of record LPNX010766947.1, read on the forward strand.
ACGCAATCAGGATCGCAGGTACCGCCGTCTAGGGGCATACCACAGCAAACACCTTGTGGCGATAGCCTTGTACAGACATCACCGACTACCACATCTGGAAGATGCGATGAGGATGAGATGGCAGGAAGCGTATACTCCTTCCTGCGGAGTTGTCTAAAACTAGTAAGAAATGAGCAAGCTATCACAGAAATTCAGCGCATAGTCGATCAGTGTCAGCCATCCCGTTCTGTGAGCAGCACACAGAGGGCTGTTCATAATATTTCAGGACATACAAGAACAGGGAGGGAGATGCGACTCACAGCTCAGATTGGAGAGTTTGAAATGGACGAGGTCATCCTAGATCTAGGGTCAGATGTAAACGTTCCGATTAAGCAGACATGGGAACAGATGGGTAGCCCTAAGTTAACCAGATCGCCTATCCATCTGAGATTAGCTAATCAGTAGCGAGTAACACCCCTGGGTCGGTTACCGCAAGTACCAGTTGATATTGATGGAGTTCGCAGCTTTGCGGACTTTGAAGTTATAGAAATCATTGGCGATAGTAAACCGTATCCAGCACTACTAGGCATTGATTAGGAGATCGGTAACATGGCTGTTATCGACCTAAAGAGAAGACAAATGACCTTTGAGGATGTGCAGCTCTGGGTCATCACACCTTTGGATCCTTTTCAGGGTCCTAGATATATTGAACCTATCTGAGCAGAAGATGAGGCATGTAACATGGAGAGTCTCTATCAGATGACCACAAACCAGGGTGACTATGTTAACCCAACCACAGAAGGGAACATTAGTTGGCGATGCGACAGCTCATGTGCATTGGATTCAGAGGTTGGTCTAGAAAACTGGCAGAACAGACTTCACGAAGTCTCAGCGCGCAGATGTGCGTACTTGACTAAGTCACTGCGATGGATTGGTGCAGAGATCAATGAGATTCCGGCGTTTCATGGTCTAACTGATATCCAGGACTTTCTTGAGCAGTTTGAACGACAGATTCCTCATGAACAGAGGATCACAGCTATGGATCTTGCAGTGCGAGCCACACCTGCAAGATGGCGGTATACACACAAAGAGAATATCGCATCATGGGATGATGTTAAAAGATTGATGGCCATCAGATTCTCCATCGACACCGATTACGTTCAACAGAAGTACACAGGAGAGAGTGACCCCAGGTCACACATTCAGGCATGTGAACAGGATTGGTCGGACATTCCCGAGGATGAATGGGTTCACCGATTCATTCACACTTTGGACACAGTTCCAAGGAACTGGTATACAGAGACAGAATTGTGCAAGGGAACAACTACATGGCCCCTTATGATATACAGCTTCCTACTCACCTTCACTTTTGAATCTGAGTATCCGAATGTTGATCAGGCCTTAGATATAATAAAGATCAAGATATTTGAGGACTGTACCCCATCAGTACAGACTCCACCTGAGTGGGTCGTTTAGTTAACAGAGGCGCTAGAGTGCTATAACTTTCAAGTAGAACCAGAGGACGAGGATGAGGATCCTCGCAGTACCAACATTCCGGAGTAGGAAGGGACTCATGATGTTGAGGGACCCAAGTTAGAGATTCCAGCAATCACAGAGCCCATCAAGATTAAAAAGATCAATATTGGCACAGACGCAGAACCTAAGTTTGCCTTTATTGGAGACTATTGGAACGATGAAACAGTCAGACAGATCGCCGACTTGTTGCATGACTATCAGGACCTATTTCCCACCAAGTTCATAGAGATGAAGGGAATAGTTGGAGACCTTGGAGTCATGAGGATACCATTGAAGGAGGATGCTAGACCAGTAAAGCAGCGTCTCTACAGATTGAATCCACGATATAAAGAAAAATTAAAGGATGAGATCGATAAGATGCTGGTGGCAGGCATCATTGAGCCAGTAGATGAAAGTGAATGGGTTAGTCCCATGGTCGTGCAGGAAAAGAAAACCAAAGGAGACATCAGGATCTGTGTCGATCTGCGCAAGCTCAACGATGCATCACTTCACGATCCATTTCCGACACCGTTCACTGATGAGGTATTAGACAACGTGGG
>LPNX010766947.1:256952-293279 GCA_001517045.1 Pseudotsuga menziesii
CACAGTGCAGGAAAGGCTAGCACAACTGCTTGCCTTAGAAGAAGACAGATTCATCACTGGATTCCATCAGAAAGTGCAGAAGGCACGAGAAAAAGCTTTGCACGTCAGACACATTAAGAGTAAGACTTTCCAGATCGGAGACCTAGTGCTCCTCTATGACAGCAAATTCATTAAGTTTCCAGGAAAGTTCAAGACGCATTGGCTGGGGCATATCAGATACAACAAGTTACAGAGGAAGGTGCCATTTAGATCAGCAAGCTGGATGGGGAACTTCTTCCCACATGGATTAATGGCAGTAGGCTTAAGCTCTATAGTGATAGCCACCCCGCCTCTCAGCCCTAGCTTAACCAGTTTATGGTGGTGCAGATGTCCAGTGTAGTTGAAAGGAGGCATCGCATCGGGAACTAGTCTACACCGGCAAGTATTTTCTAAGTATGAGGAATCGCATAAGGTCGGTTCAGTTTTGCACAAGTCATCAGTGGCTTGCCAAAAAAAAAAAGAAAGTATTGTTTTATGCAGGTGATGCGGAGTTGCATCGCGGCAGTGTGATGTTTCCCTGTGCCACGTATTTAGTTTTGTAACCGACAGAGGGCCAGTCAAATCACCCTCTGACAGACAGTTAATGAGGAAATGACCGGTATATCTTACCGTAGATTTGGCAGCAGTATAATCAATTTTTCCAGATTTGGCAAATCTTCGACGAGACCGACGCCTGTACACACATGTTTCGAGGGAAATTCGATCGGATTTCCGCATTTATTAAGGATCGGATGACGGGTGTGGTCTTGTCCAGGCATTTATTATGACTGACGGGTTCAGTCTAGATGACCGTTGTGTCTCGGATTATCTTATTGGCCATAAAAGCAGAAAGTATTCAATTAGGACGGTTACGTTTGCAGAAAAACCGAGAGCTACAGAGTAAGTTGTTAAGAATTCCTTGTGAAGAGCTAAGTTTGTTGCAGAGTGCTGTGATTTTCAGAAGTTGCAGCCATTGCACATCCACCATTTCACACAGACTGGGTTCTGTTCGAGGACGAACCTCTATAAGCGCTACTGAAACGGTTCAAGCGTACTGGCCTTGCAGCTCCCATGACGACGTCATCTAAGAGTACCTCGCCAAGATCATCACAAACCAGAGAACCGCCAAAGACGAGGAGCCATTCCTAGCTAAGAGAGGGATCCAGTTCGGAGCCAGAAGATGAAGTCCTTAGTGCAGCGGACTACCTTATACCACGAGTTGAAGGTGCTCCAGAGGTCAAAATCCCCAAGAGTGGTAAGTTTACTGTTTCCATCCCGCCAATAGATTCCCGAGTAAAGGAAAATGGAGATCTAGTAGGATATGCTGGTGTTGTTAAATTTATAGATTATAACCTGGGAGATGGTAAGACGTACCCTCACTTCAAGCCAGATCAGTATCTTGTGATTGAGAAGAACCCAAGGACAGGTAGAGATGAATTTGTTCCCATGGCACATGTCCAGATTCTTGAGCGCTCAGGTCTGCTCAATTTGTTGCAACTACCCCATTTTGGACGTCGTGCAGAGGTCAATGCCGTGGTGCGTGTACTACTTTCGTGTGTACATGGAGGTTATCTCTGGCTAGGCAACAGGGTCGACCTAAAAATCGACTTGATACACCGCATCACCGGGCTATCCAAGACTGGTAAAGACCCCGAGATACAGATAACAGGAAAGACCAAGGATTCCAAGCTGCCACCAGCCTTAGTTAATAAGTATTAGCTACAGAGAGGAGGTAGGGCTTATGACATCACAAGCTTACAAAGTGATACACTCAGATTTACAGCCAGCCTGCTTGCAGGAAGACTGCTAACCAAAGTCCAACCAAAGGAAGTCACAGGATCAGTAATCAACCTGGCCATACAAGTTACAGAGGGAGAGTAGTTCAATTGGTCCTTATTTTTATTAAACATGCTTCAGGAAGATTTTTTGGTAGCACAGGATGAAGCAAACCACCCTTTCCATTTCTCGTGGCTTCTTATACTATGTGCATTCGTCGGCTGGAAGGAGCCGCCCAATACCCAGTTTCCACAGATCGCAAGTGGAGCGCCTAGAGGAGTGCGCTATGCCAGCTTATGGGACAACAACAACCAAGCAAAGAAAAAGGTTAATACGATAGTATTCTATGAATACTATAAGATGTTGAAGAAAATTATCCAAGAATCACCACGGATCAGCAGGGAGACCGTGGACATATATGATAATCGGCTAAATTTTTTGGCAGACAGCCATAGAATCTATCTGAGGCCAAAAAGGACTAAAAGACATGATTGGATTAATGGCTTGTTCAGAATGACAGCGAAGGACGTCAAAGACGTCGTCAAGGACTTTGATGACCAATGGCGGCAAGAATACGAAGATACTACACCACTGTCATCAGATACCGCGCAGACAGACCCATCAGAAAAGGGCAAAGACAAAATGGAGACCCAGGGAAAAGGAACAACAGAAGTGCCACCACTAGGTGAAAAGAGAAAAGATCCACCGGAAGGGTCAACAGAGGCACACCCGCCAAAGAATGGAGGACAAGAGACCACAGAGACACAGAAGAAGAAAAAACAGAAAACTTCAAAACCAGTTCTGAAGACCGCATTAACAGATGATGATTATGAACTCATCACAACAAGGACGTGTGACACACTGAAGGACTCATTTGACGCGGTGAAGACATCATAGGAAAAGATACAGAGCACAGTAGAAAAGCAGCTTCTAGACTTAAAATCAATTATAGAGAAGACTGCCATGATGCACATTCCATCGGTAAAGGCGACCGCCGCAGAAACTTCGACACCGTCGATGTCCCACGAGGAAAGCTTAGCAACAGATCGCCTCAATACAATGTTGATTCCGCCAGGAAGCATCCGATTTCCTGCGATAATGAAGGACCCACCAGTACAGTTTAGGCAACCCATTGAGGTTAACCTTGCAGAGTTCCATATTGATCAGTTGTAGATGATCCAGCAGCAGCTAAGCGCAGAGCTCAGGAGTAGAGAGCTCACGACTTACAAACAGAATACGCAGCTGAAACAACAGAATGCAGCACTCGCTACCAGCTACCAGGATGAAGGCAGATCATGAAGTGCAGATCACCGAGCTTGAGGCTCGCATACGAGACACCTCCCAGGCAGACCAGAAAGCGCGAGTAGATGCCTTTCAGCTCACTTTCACGTAGATGAAATCCCGCATTGATGAAGCACTGTCGGGACTCGCGGAGGCGACGAACACATGGGCCGAGTTAGATGAGCCGCTGGAAAAAGTAGAAGTTTAGCAAAGTATTCAGCAAATAGAGAATACTGCAGCAGTAATGAAAGAAGAAATTAAGGGCTTGGAAGCTCTTCAGAAGATGAGGAAGACAAAGGAGATGAACTGCTTGCAGCAGGAAGCGTAGCGATTAAGAACAAAGGAGATACACATCAATGACCTGCTTCAACCCTACCAGGAGAAAATCATCGAGTTAGTCGATACGGTTGAGCAGAAAGTGAGGGAGTTCACTACCACCAGAGAGGAAACTGACGCCATAGAAGACGCCAGTATTAGTCAAGCTTTGCTTGACTCGGCACAAGAGCGTGTCGAAGTGATGCAGAAGGAAGTCGCAGGACTTCGAGATAGGTTGCAGAGGACTTCGCAGGAGGCCAAGGCAAAGCTACAGCAAGAGAAGCCCGCTGATAGTGGCTCGAGGGCAAGCCACAAGTAAGTGTCAGGGGATTGTTGGAGCAGGGTCCCGCAGCTACAGAAGAAGCTACTAGTTTAGTGGATAGATAAGTTTTGGAGGAGAGAAGATAAGATAGAGCTAAAACGCCGTATCACGTTTCCATCTACAGAGCAGAGCCAGAAACCATGACTTTTAAGATAGAGAAGTCAAGAAAGACAACGGTACCTGAGCGGCCGAGAAGAGAGAGCTCACCCACTGCATTGAAGGTAGCGGCGGAAGACAGGAGGGATCAACGACCCTCATAAAGGAAAAGGAGCAACGAGGCTGAAGCATTGAAGACGAAGGACAGGAGAGCGAAGCGGTGCACAGTACCCATGATCAGCGTCGGGAAGCATGGAAGACTGCAGAGAGCTATGGTGTGACGGAAAGCGGCTACCTCAAGTACAGATACGGCCGACTGTCACTAGTTAGGGTTTGGGTTACTGTTGGGACAGGCCCACAGTGTTGTAATGGCAAGATCTTCGGGCTGCCTATAAAGGGATGTATTTTGTATTGTAAAAGGTTGGCATTTTGGGCATTTTAGGCCATCCAGCTAGTCGGATAACATATAGTTAGCCATTGAGTCTGTTAGCTCACAATTATCTTGTATTGTAATAGAGTTGAGCTCTGGTTCTGTTATTAGTGGTAGCAATCTTATTGTAACCAGTAGCTGGCTTAGAGAGCATGCATGTAACGGTTCGTAGGGATCGACAGAGAGGGAAGAGTATATTGTAGGAGAGCAATATAGAGAGGAAAAGAGATCTAAGAGAGAAGATCTTGAGCTACATATGCGGTGCAGCAGAATTGTGTTTTACCTTCCCCTGAGCTATAATAAAAACACAGTTCTGTGGACGTAACTTCCATCCTGGAGGTGAACCACGTTAAAATCGAGTGTTATGTGATTGACTTATGTGTTATGTTTACTTGTGCATTTACCAGTCATTTCACAGACTTTATTTACAGTTTAATGAATGAATGTGTTAATCAGTTTATAGCAATATAGAAGGATAAACATAAGTTGAAGACTTCGGCATGTTGTATGTGGGTTCATTTATGCTTTGCTTGAACAGTCACTAGTCGCAGTATTGAACAGCCTTGTATGTTAAGTCTTGCACGTCGACACGAGCAACGCTAAGTGCGCTAAGCCGCGGAGGTAGGATATCGCAGAGAGGTGATACCGCACTGGCAGAGGAGCTGCGGTGCGCGATACCACAGGTTGAGGACTTAGTGTTGGGCAGGAGCTGCCTGTCGCACGGTGCGCGGCGATGCGGTAAGGTTGGAGATATTGCGAGTCAGTGGAAGTGCGCGATGAGGAAAGGGACCGCACGACAGTAGAAGGGTCATCTCGCGGTTAGAAGAGCCGCGAGACGAGGAGTCATCGCGACGCAAACAGAAGGTCGCGCGACGCGCAGAGAAAGGGAACTCACATTTAGAAGAGCTGCGAGTTGTAAGAAAAGACGCCACAGAACCTGGTCCAAGACGCTTGAGTCCTTGGCCAACCCATTAGAATCACTTCGGGTGAGACTTCAGGCCGCTTCGCGGTCTGTCGCTGAAAGGGCCAGTGAGCTAGGGGTGTTGTTGGTTGATTATAGTAAACTCGGGTCTGCCCATGATAGCCAACAATAAGATTAATTAAAGTTTATATATTGTTAAATAAGTTTGAATACTTAAATTTTTTCTTGCAGTTTGGGTAGCATGGCCCTGTTCTTCATTACATTTTATATTGTGAATAAGATTTTAAAAATAACATAAATATTTAAGGATAAAGAAAAAAGATACCAAGATAAGTGATGAATTTTTAATACATTATTAATAAAATTTATATAGATATATAATTACACATGTTTGACGTTGATGACAAATCTTGACCATATTGTAAGTTTTAATATGTTGAGGTAAGAAAAATCTTTTGAAAAGTTTTGAGATGAAAACATTTATGTAAGTTTTTAGGATAAACAATTTTTGAAATAGTTTGAGATAGAAAATTACAAGTGTTTTAAGTTTGGAGTGTTATGCATGTTTTGTCAAAATAATTTTCTATTTTATTTTATTTTAAAATGAATATTTAAAAAAATATATATAATAAGTTGGAGTTTTTTTATTATTTTTTAAAATTATATTTTAAAATAAGTATAAATAAAGATCTTTAAAGATGTTATATGATTTATGATCAATGCTATTTAATTAGTATTATGAATTTAATTTTTAATTTTTTTTGTTTGTTAGAAATGTTTATCATTGAGGCAAGTATATTTCAACCATTAGTTAAAATAACAATTTATGAATAATTTAAATTAAAGTATAAATATTTCATTTTAATTTGAAATTTTTAAACAAAACAAATTAGAAAAATAATCAATTTCAGAAATATAAATAATTTAAAAAACAATTTATGAATAATTATACATAAATTAAAATATTTCATTTTAATTAGAAATCTTTTAAACAAAACAAAATAGAAAAATAATGTTCAACTTCATAAGTATAAATAACTTAAAAACAATTTATAAATAAACTATAAATAATTCATTTTAATTTGAAATCTTTTAAACACTTGCAAATATACCAAGGCATAGTAGCATAATTCACACAGGTACCAATAAGATTAGATACTGAAAAAATAAAAACAATTTATAAATAAACTATAAATAATTCGTTTTAATTTGAAATCTTTTAAACACTTGCAAATATACCAAGGCATAGTAGCATAATTTGAGTACTAATAAGAATACGAATACCAATAGGATTCAATTTATAAATAAACTATAAATAATTCGTTTTAATTTGAAATCTTTTAAACACTTGCAAATATACCAGGCATAGTAGCATAATTCGAGTACTAATAAGAATAAGGATACCAATAAGATTAGATAATGAAAAAATAAGTAACCAAAAATTGCAATACTAATAAAATATGTAAGTAGACCTTTTATATATAATATTTTAAATTAAATATAGAACAGTATGTATAACATTTATATATAGTTAAACATATATACTATTTTTAATGAAATATTAAATATCAACCATTCAATTTTAAACTTAAAAAAATCATTTTTTTAAACATATTTTATATAACCAAAATTACTTTTAATAAAACAAAAATATAATGCACTTAGTGTAAGAAAGAAAACTCTTAGTTATTAATTATTTTAAGAACAAAGTAAATAAGTACTTCCCACTACTTACATTTGGAATTAATTAATTAATGTTTAAATTGTGTTAGGGTTAACCTTGAATCATGAATGAGCAAGGATGTAAGTGGTTTTGGGAGATAGTTTTGGCAGTCTATAAATATTATTTTAATAATATAGAAAACTAAACTAACATTAGCCATCTTTACAATTACTTTGGAAATCTTCTATATTAAATATGATCTCTTAAACTATTTACATTTCTATCAAGATAGATAGAAGAGATGGATTTTAACTATTACTGAAAAACTCTTAAATCACTAGTTTTTACTCATGTTTCATTAATACAATTTTTTAATCTTTTGTTAGAATAAACTTGATAAGGTGTTTTTAACCTTTCGAATTAATTAGTAAAATGATTTTCTTTGAACTAGTCTTTACTTGTGTTTCACCAATACTACCTTTTAATCTTTTGTTTGAATAAACTTGAGAAGGTTTTTTTAACCTTTCGAATTAATTAGTAAAAGGACTTTTGAATTCCATAGTATGTTAATTTATTTTAGGAGCAGTATATTTATTCTATGTTTTGGATTTTATGAGGGGTTTTGGTCCAAATTTATAAGTGTTTGAATTGTGTTTCTAAATTTATAGATAGATTCAACACCCTAGAATATCTCATTAACACCTAAATTATGCAATTTTTATTGCTAATATATGTGATTCTAAGATTTTTTAAAGATTTCCAATTCCTTGGGCCAAGGAAAAATTTAGAGGTGAAATTAGCCCATGGGCTATTTTTCTATGTTTTTTTTCAAAAAATACATTCGTAGATTTGGATTTTTTGAAGCTCTGTTCCACTCAATTTTGATAGAGTAACAATTTTCACTCTAAAAATATCCAAACTATTATATAAACTATATAAAATCCTTAGAAATTGAAATATTTTTAGAAATATATCACCAAATATTTTATAGTTGACATTTTAAGAGTTGGTAAGATTCGTTAAGATTTATACATTTTTAAATAAGTATGGATCCTTAACTTTTTTCTTGCAGTCAGCATGGACTCTTTCTTCATTACATTTACATTGTATATTATTTTTTAAAATAAGTATAAATGATGATCACTCTAGGCAAGTGTATTTCAACCATTGGTTAAGTATCTAAGCTGTCAAAATCATTTGGGCATCCCACCTGGCCAAGGCCACACCAACCCTTAAAATGGTTGGATTTTTAGGCATCTCCTCCCAACTAACTCACCCATAAGTGGATCGAACTTAGGTCGCTCTACTGCACCTTAACCAAATGAACTAGCAGAAATTGACATTATGAATTTAATATTCAAAATAATATGTTTTTGAGTATAGTTTTGATTAGACAATTTAATTAAATTAAAGAGTTGTTTTATGATATAATATCAAGCGGGATTGTTTGAATTTTTTTCATAATGTTTTGGAATTAATAATGAATTTTAGAGTTAATGGTTTATATATCATTATTAAAATATTTTAGAAAAAAATATTATTATTATTTAATTCTGAAAAAAAAACATATATACAACAAAATTTTCAAAAATAAAAAATTTCAAAAATAAAATTATAATAATTTTTATATATAATAAACTTATACAAACACTAATAATTTTATTAATTTTTAAGTATAATCATTCTCATTTTTTAATATACATACAATATTCTCATTTTATTAACCTTTAGATATATAATCATTGTTTCTTTCCAATGTAAGTCCATTGTTTATACATGACCACCATTAAATCTACTTACTATTTACTTGTAACATAGTATCATTTTAGTTATATAATTATTCTCATTTTTTTTCCATACCATAACATCATTTTAGCCACCTTTGAATCTACTTACTATTTACCTGTAACATATTATCAATTTTTTTTCCATAACATAACATCATTTTAACTATATAATTATTCTATTTTTTTTGCCATAACATCATTTTATCTATATAATCATTTTCATTTTTTTTTCCATGTAAATCAATTGTTTATATATGACCACCTTTGGATCTGCTTACTATACCTGGATCTACTTACTGTATACCCGTACATGAGAACTTTTATATATTACCAATAGAGCCATAACATAGTATCATTTGAAATGTATGTTGTTTTAAAGTTTTGTATCCTTCGAAACGTGTGTTTTAAAATTTTGTATTGATTATGCGTATTTTTTTTTCAATATTATTATGTTCTTGTTGCTGAAATGTGTGTTGTTTTAAAGCTTTGCATTTTATGGTTTTGTCGATCATGGAAAAAATAACAAGTTAAGAAAAAATGAATTATTATTATATATATATANTAGATGCTACATTCCACTAATGTGGTTGATTTTTCCATCTCTACTTCCAAGATAGGGTTAATGCACATTATTTTTATAACTATTATGATAATATCTGTTTCTTTCTCTTACGAGGATGTTAGAATTGTTGCACATTTTTTTGTTTTTCATCTCATCTTTAGTCTTTTATGTTGAATTATTATGATTATGATTATTATTATTATTATTTTTATATAATTGGGAGAGATTGTCTTCAAATGTTTAATTTTCGAATTTTGATATGTTTATCTTATTAGGGAGGATATCAATTTATATCAATCTTTAAATTTACAGTGTAACTGTTTTTATCCCAAAATTCAAAGATCGAGATTTTTCAACTCTCTTGTAATTTTCCTCTTTAACTCTTTAAATTGTTTCTTCATTTATGGTATTATTTTTCATGTGGTTCTCGGCACCAAATATCTCGCTCGCTATATCCACAGAAACCCCCCCGAAATCCGGAGAACATGGGGAAGCCAAGCATTTCGACAGGGTAAATTGTTGGTTATGATTACAAAGCCTAACCCGGTGGGAGCATTGCGTGAGGCCCTATTACAATATATGCATGGTCATATGGGGATTTAACCGTAAGACCTCTTACTTGCAAGAAACGACTCTCAACCACTTGAACTAACCCACCAGGCTATTCATTTATGGTCTTTTATTTGACTAGAGTCTAAATGTGTTCATTTTTTTCCTTATCGTTTGGTTGTGGTTTTGTAATATGGAATCATTTTGTCTTGCAAAATTTTCATTTGAATACTTTGCCGTTATTCAATTTGTTTGATTTTCTTTCTTTCAAGTTCTTACCCTCCTTAATTGCTATTTGATTTAAGCCTCTCAACACATGAAAAACTAATTCTCTCTCTTAACCATTTATACTATGAAATGAGAACTCAACATAGTTCTAGTTTTTCTCTCTCCTAATTTTAAAAGCTATTATTACCTCCGTTTCAAAAAGGGTTGATAGAAGTATCACACATTTTCATTTTGAGGCATTTTTTTGGGCCTTTGAATCATCTGTCGTAAAATATTTTTAATTTCTATTTTCAAGCGTGTTTTTTAGAAATTTATCAAAATAACATACATTTAAAAGCAAGTTATAATGAAAAAACATATACATTTTGCAATTTTTTCTTTAAAACAAGACATTTTTATGGACAAAATAAGACATTTTTTATGGACAAATTTGTAGAAAAATCAAGAAAATGAAGACATTTAAAACCATTTTCAATGAATTTTCAATGATATTTTGAATAAAAATAGATTATTTTATATTATTGTCCAAAAAGTGACGATTCACATAAATTCAAGAAAAACTATACCATATATATCTATAAATAACATATTAAAAAATTATATATAGAAATTTATATATAAAATAAAGTCTGAAAGTCAAAACATTACTAATATATCTTATCAAAAAGTTCAATTTAACATTTTATTCAAGACATGAAATTGATCAACAATATCATGTAGGTCAAATTCTTCATCGAAATTGGAATTTTTCAAGCTTGGTTTTCTTCAGGGACATCAATGTCTTCTTCCATTGGGTCTTCTATGTCTGCAAGATGCCCAAGGTGATGCTTTCCAAACATCCCTCCGGGTTGGGGCTCTTTTGACATCTTCGCCAGTGTTTCACTAAAATAAAAAAAAATTACATCGATATTACATTTAATTTTTTTTTTTAACCCCCCCTAACTCCCTAAACCTTCCCCACATTACATTTAAAAAAAATAACAAAATTTTAAAACCCCCGTAACCCTACCATCAACATTACTTAAAAAAAAACATCATTAATGAAAACTACCTTCTTTTTAGCCCAACCGAACCTGATCTAGCACGCAGATCGTGCATGCAGGCCTGAGCATTGTTGCTCAAGTAAATATGCTAGCGTGTGGTGCAGCTTTTTCTAACTCACACAACCTGAACTTTGTGATGAGATTCGTAGCATGGTTAGCTGAGTCGACTTCGGGATCTGCCAGGGAATCGAAAGAAATGGATCACCCCCATATCTGAGCCCAGAGAAGTGTCGAAGACTCTTAAATGAAGCTTTCAAGAATTTGGTGGATACCACTTCTCCCCCACCTATGCTCATCCCCGAATCCAGTGATGTGAACTTCGTGAAGTGAGCAACCGCTCCTAGGATCTAGATCATGTTAGCAACTTCAAGACTAAAAGCCCTAGCTTTGAGTGAGAAAGGCCTGATAGGTCAGTTCATGGGAATATGGCCTTCGCCAAAGACTATGGAGGTCTGGATAAATAATAACTAGATGCCCTTGATATTTGGGGGGATGGAACACTTCTTCTGCGGAAAGGGCTTCTTCTCCTTCTTATTTGAAAGAAAAGTTGACATAGATCTTATCTTCAGGATCGGTCCCTATTTCATGGGTCCTCGTGGTTTATATCTAAACCAATAGATCCTATCACTCGATCCAGAAAAGGATGTGCCATCTGCGGTCCCAGTTTGGGTTTGCCTCCCACACCTGCCCCTGCATTGCTGGAATGATGAAACACTACAAGCAATAGGGAACTCTCGGTAATTACATTGACAAAGCAGAACCAAGGGCTCTTTTTTTTCTTGTGCAAGAATCTACGTTGAAGTAGATTTGGAGAAAGGCTTTCCCGAGGTAGTAAACTTATTCATGGACGGATGGGAACACATGCAAAAGGTAGATTACGAGCAACTACCATTCAAGTGCAAGAAGTTCCATGAGTATCGACACTTTGTTAAAAACTACCCAAAGGTGGTTCAAGAAATATTGGGAAAAAACCAAGAGGAAGGCTGGCAGCAATAAAAAAGGGGAAGAAAAACTCCTCCAATAGCAAACGAGGTGCAACAAAAGACCAGGAAGGAAAATCCCAAAGAAGCAGAAAAAGTCCTCACCAATAACCAATTCGAGGCACTGCTTATGGAAGAAGGTGAAATACCCCCTTTGGAAATAATAATAGTTAAAATAGAATAAGAAGAAGCCCATGTAACCACGAGTATCCCTCATATGTCTCCTAGAAATGAAAGAAGTGAAAAGGCTCCGGAAGGGTCTACAACACCAGGGGGAACTTGGGAATAGATGGTAAAAAATAGCAGAGTCGTGCCACAAGGATACTCCCCAGAGCAGTCTCCTTCACAAGGATCACATGAAACACACAAAGTGGCTTTGCAGCAAACCACAAGAGGAAGGAAGTCACAAAGATACCTAAGAGAGGAAGAAGCAGAAAGAGAGATGGAGCTAGGGAGGAAGAGAAGTCTTGAGGAAACAAAGCTCCTCTAGAACACTAAAAATCTAGGAGGGGAAAGAATAGATGGTATATCCCGAGCAGGATCTCAATCAGTTAAGAAACGTTGAAAACTGTCTCTTGTAACTGCAGGGGTCTGGGAGGCTTAGGAAAAGTAGAAGCAATAAAGGAGATAATCAAATCTGAGAAGCTAGACATACTCCTTCTCCAAGAGACAAAAATGTCATATGTGGAGGCTATGGCACTTTCATGTCGTTTTTGGAAAAACAAGAAAGGAAAATCCTTAATTTCCAAAGGATCATCTTGGGGAATAGCCACTATTTTCTCAGGTAAATTCTTGGTCAAATCAATCAAGGAAATGCTTCACTAGATTTTGATAGAAATTCAGGAAAATGAGGACCTAATCCCGTTATACATCTATAATGTATACAATCCAAAACACTACAGGGACAAGACAAAATCCTGGGAATATATCAACAATATCAAGGAGGAGATGCATGGGAAATATCTCATCATCGCTAGGGAATTCAACACCACTAGGTCACAGTGTGGGAAGCAAGGAGGAACAAAGGTCAGGGACACTCCTGTTGAGAATATGGAGGACTTGATGGCGGATCTATATCTGCTCGACATCCCACTGAGGAATGAAAAGTACACATGGAGCAATAGAAGAACTGGAATAGGGCATGTAGTGGCAAGGCTGGACAAATTTCTACTAAGCTCAACCTTCTTGTTGAAAGATATCCTCCCTACCTATCTTGCTCTCCCTTTAGCGGTGTCAGAACACAAACCATTAGCTCTGATTTTATCCCTGATCAATCTCGGTCCCATCCCATTAAGATTCAACATGATATGGCTGCATGATGTTAAAATTATGGAGTTAGTCCAAAGGGAGTGGAACCTCCAACACTTCACATCCCCTAGTTACATTTTGGAGTCAAAACTTAGAACAATGAGAGATGCCTTAAAGAAATGGGTGAAGGAATACTTTGAGCAACCAAATAAGCAAAAAATCAATCTACAAAAGGAATTAGCAGCTATGCAATATAGAATGGAAGTAGAAGAGGTGTCTCCAGAGCATCTGAAGCAGGAGAAAGAGCTAAACATAATAATTCTAAAGGCTACAACAAAGATAGAAGAGGTATGGAGAATTAAATCTAGGAAGACGTGGTTGAAGGGCGGAGACAATAATACTGAGTAATTTCACAAGAAAACCAAGGTTCAACAAAGTTACAATGTCATCAAGGAGCTAAAGGATAATCATGGAAACAAGATAACAAGGCAGGAAGATCTTAAGGATCATTCCTACAGTCATTATCAAGAGCTTTATATAGGTATGGGCGAGACAAATCCAGAAGCACAAATGGATTTACTCCATGGTATACCATCGCTCATAAAAGATGCAGAGAACAGGGAGTTGGAAAATCCCATCATGGAATACGAGATAAGAGATGCAATATGGTCACTCCATGATGATAAAGCACTGGGGCCAGATGATTTCACAATTAATTTTTATAGAGCAGTCTGGGATATGATAAAAAATATCTGAAAAAAATGCTAAACTGGACAAGGAAAAAATACAATATTGGAGGGGCAACTAACTCATCCTTCCTGGGTTTGATACCAAAAGAGAAGAATCCTCTAACGCTTGATAGATTCATACCAATATCATTATGCAACACTTCTTATAAAATCCTGTCAAAATTTTTGCCTTGAGAATGAAAAGCATCATGGGTCATCTCATTTCAGATTCGCAAGGAGGTTTCATAGCAGGGCGCCAGATTTCAGACAACATCATCATCGTTTAGGAATCAATACACTCCAACATGGAAAGGAAGCAACAAGGTATGTCCATTAAACTAGACATGGCAAATGCATTTGAGAGGGTAAATCACCTTTTTCTCTTTGAAGTCATGTCTAAGTTTGGATTTTCCAAAAGATTTGTAAGGTGGGTAAAAGCTTGTATAAGAAGGTCGTGAATCACACCATTAGTAAATGGTAGACCCTCCAAATTCTTTCAGGAAACCAGGGGGCTGTGACAAGGATGTCTGATGTCCCCATTTCTCTACCTCTTGGTGGCTGAAGCTATGAGCAAAAATCTATAGATTTTGTAGGATTCTGGAGATATGGAAGGCTTGAAGATAGCCATAGGAGTGAAAGATTCCAACCATGCACAGTTTGCTAATGACACCATTATGCTAGGAGGAGAATCTATCACAATTGCATGGAGATTCAATACAGTCTTGTCCACTTTCCTCAAAGCAACTGATGGAAAAATAACTTCAACCAAGTCCAAAGTTCATGGCTGGAATTTCTCCTTGGAAACATTGGAAAAGATAGCAAAGAACCTTGGTTTCAAAGGAAATGCAACTTGGAATTCCTTCAATTACCTTGGGATCCCAATTTTCAAAGGGAAAAAAGGATTGCTGAATGGTAAGGGGAAATAGATCAGACCAAGAACAAAATCAACTCATGGGGGACAAGGTGGCTTAATCCGGTTGGAAATATCACCCTTATCAATTCCATCCTTTCTTCCTTTACCATTTACTCTTTCTCGATCTCTCTTGCTCCAAAACAAATTATGAAATAATTTGCAAGAGAATTCAGAATATTTCTGTGGCAAGGAGGAAAATCATACAGCCTTAAAAAATTTCATTTGGTGAATTGGGAGATTGTTTGCAAACCAAAAGTATATGGAGGAGTTGGAATACAATACCCAAGCAAAATGAACTTAGCTCTTGGAGATAAAATTCTCTAGAGAATTGTAACTAGAAAAGGAGCATGGTGGAAGGAAATAATCCAAAAAAAATATCTGACAGACACCAGAAAGAGATGTCTGGACAACATAAGAATGGACAGGAAAGGCTCGCCAATATGGGAGCCGTGTAAAAATGCTGCACATATACTAACAGAGAAGTTGAAATGGGCTCTAGGTAACGACAAGGCTATCAAAATTTGGACTGATTACTGTGCATTAGTTTCACCCGTAGTTTTAGTGCAGGAATTCCCAGACTTAATGCAGAGATTGGAAGGTATGAATATACATATGCTATACGATCTCTCTGACTGGGTGAGTAATGGGCGGTGGTATGGGTGGATTGATCTGGAGATAGACCAACTCAACGCTGACTACAATTCTCTCATCACGGTGTTTCCAACACCAGTCCATTGCATGATGAAGGATGAACGCTGTTGGGGCAGAACAGGGAGTTATTCGGTAAAGGAAGGTTATAAGTAGTGTATGTGGATTACAACAGAAACAACAATGATAGGAAATGGAATAATATATGGAACAAGGACGATCTACCCAAAATCAACATGTTCTTCTAGATACTCATCCACCGTAAAACTCTAACAACATACAATCTAAGAAAAATAGGAATGGAAATCCCGCTGAGATGTATTCTTTGTAAAGAGTCTGAGGAATCTCTAGAACACCTTTTTTAGAATTCTCTCTAGGGAGGTGTGGCACCAAGCTTATAAGGATTTGCAATTCAAATTGACATTGCCAACAAATTGGGATGATATTTTTGCTTACTGGAAGGACTACTACCGAGGATCACTCCTCAACAAACTGTACTTTGTGAGGGATTGGGAAGCTCTTCCAAGATATATCTGATGGAATATTTGGACAATGAGAAACAAGGAGATATTCAAGGGGGAAAAAAATCCAGGAAAAGTTGCGGCAGTTTCAAAATCACTTTGGGTAGAAGTTTTATGCATGAGGGGAATGCACAATATCAACAAGGAATCACTGATAGTAGAAGAAAGAGATTGGGCCTCCGAATTGCTAGTTCTCCCGCCACATCTGTCATGGACTCAACCTGAAAAAAATCAATTTTGCAATCTTGGAAAATAAGAATGAATTCAGAAGAGTTCAAATGCTAGTGGAAGAATTTGGGCTGCAACTCTTTATGATTTGACAGTTCCTCGAAAGGAATCAATTTGAAAGAGTACGCTTGGGGAATTGACAGGAAGACTAAAAATGGGGCAGAATGGTTAGCTTTAAAAAAAGGACTGGATATGGCAAGGAAAGATGGCATTAAGGAACTGGTGGTGTTCGAAGACTCATGCATTGTTATTGGAGAAGCAAGGAAACTAGTAAGGAATCGAAAGAATCCACTCACCAAGACTCACCATATTTTCAATTGCATGGTTAATGATTATAAAGCCATCAAATTCCTTCATGTATTGAGAGAAAATAATAAACAAGCAGATAGTATGGCCAATAAGGGAGTGGATCTAGATTGCGGAAACCTATTATGTGATCAACAGGATTATGAGAGAAACTAGATCCCTTTATAGTGAACCTTTCCTTCTCATCCTTTGAATGTTCTACTTTTGTATCCTCCTGCTTGGGAAGTTTATAAGGTGTTTCAACACCCATAGAATAGGAAATGGTGATGAAAAAAATAGAATGGAAAAGGAAGCACAAGGAGGCATGGACTTGGTCTTCCTTTGGGAGCAGTCTGTGTCCAGTTTATTGTAATATTTACTTATCCATTTTTTATAAAAATTTCCTCAACGGTTTATGTTAAAAAAGCATTACTTAAAAAAATAGAAAAATTAAACCCCCCCTTCCAACATTACATTTAAAAAAAAAGTAAAAATCAAAATTAAAATCCCCTAACCCCCCCACAAAATTATATTAAAAAACATTACAATAAAAAATTAAACCCCCCCCCTAACCCCCGCACAACATTACATTAAAAAACATTTAAAAAAATTATACTCCCTTACCCCTAAACTCCACCCCACCCACACAACATTACATTAAAAAAAAATGTAAATAAAAAAGTTTATAAACCCTCCTCCTAACCCCAACAACATTAAATTTAAAACAATATTAAAGCATGTTTTTTAACCCCCTAAACGCCCCTTGAACATTACGTTAAAAAATTATAATAAAAAAATTCCCGCCCCTCCCTTCACCCTCCTCCTTCCTCCATTCCTCTTCCTCCCCACCCCTCCCTTCTACCTTCCCCATGGCCCTCTTCCCCCCTCCTCCTCCTCCCTTCCTCGTGACCCTCCTCCAACCTCCTTCTCCATGCCCCTCCCTTCTCCCTTCTCCATGCTCCCTCCTCCCTTCCCCGCGACCCTCCTCCCTCCCTCTTCCCTCCTCCCCCCTCATCCTCCCTTATGCCCTGTCAACCCAAAAAATCCCTTAATGTACTTTACATGACCTACACCACCCAAAGGAATCTATCTCACTACCCTCATTTGACCCCCACACGCTTGCAAAGGCTCAAAAACATGAAAAGGGATTAAAAACCCTTAAAAAGAGCCAAAATAGCTCTCACAGGGGCTAAAACCTACAAAAAGGGGCTAAAACCCATCAAAGGAGCTTAAAACCCCAAAATGAGCTAAGAATTCGGTGAAAGGGGGCTTAAATCCCAAAAAGGGGCTAAAACCCTGACTAAGGGCTTAAAACCATAAAATATCTAGAAAAAACTATAAATAGAGGGGTGGGGGTCACTCTCAAAACAATCCTCTCCTTATCATTATGCTCCCCGTGTGAGTACCTTGAGACCCTTTGCCTCTCAAGCCATTCACCCTCCCTCTCCTCCATTGCTCCACAAGTCAAGTCTCCTTCCCATAGAGAGAGCTGCTTCCAAAGCTAGGGCATGGTGGCCCATTTCCACCAAGACTGAAGGTATAATTTTTGTTTGTTTGATTTTCATTCTAGTTTTCTAACTTATTTGGTATGCAGGTTTCTTTTCTAATGGTTTGCTGCAAGTTTTCCCTTGATTTCTTGCAGCCATATTTTGTTTTCTAACCATCTCCTGTAGGGTTTTCATAGCTTGGCCCTAACACTTATTTGCAGTTTTTCTTCCACCTATAGAAACCCCACCCTTCCGTCCTATAGATGAAAGGTAGCCATTTCTGCCTATAGCTAGGGCGAAAGCCCTACTACAGAACTGGCGACCATACCAGGTTGATCCCATAGGATCCCTGTAGTTTATTTTCAAGTTTCAGTTTTTATTTCTGTTTTCTTAACCTAGGTCAAATTTCTATTAAATCTAGTTTAGATCTTTGTTTTTCTGCATTTTAGTTCACATCCAAGCCTCCTTAAGTATAAATCGAGCTGGCCCAACCATAGTACAAGTTACTATCAGCCGTTCCTAGCTCAGGTTAAAAAAATTTCAAGTTTTCGGGCTAGGTCACTCATTCAGGCCCAAAAGGTGTGACTTCCCTCTCAGGGAGAATATCACTCCTGTTTTTAGTTTTCGAGCAACCCCGTCGCTTGATTTTGGGAAAATTTAGCAACCCCCTCACCACATTTGCCCCCAAAAGGGAAATCTATCTCTCAGATTTGTGTTTTTAAGCTATATGGACTGTCAGTGTGGCTCAGCTACCTCTGTCCAACAATCTATTTTCATTTTCATACAATCTGTGTAAATCAACGATAAATTTAAGTGGTTAATGGTATAATGAATTTGTTTAAGGCTTGAATAAAATTACAGTAGGTTAAATTTCAGTTCTTAATTGGAAATTAACACCTTGCCTAACCCTTCCTCCTCTACCCAATCATCACCCTTCGGGGTATTCTTGGATAAGATAAAGGTTGAAGCTCGTATAGTAATAGGAACTTCACTTGTGATTTTTTGAGACCACTAAAAATGGGTGACTTGGAAGGTAGAGGGGGTGGTAGGCCCAGGGGGCCTCACGGCATTCCCGTCCTCCCTATTGACCAACCTTGCACTCGGAGAGTGACCTAAGGATCTATGAATGGGATTAGTCCCATTGTGTTGAGAGCCCAGTACTCTTTCCCGGTTGAAGAGGAATACAGGTGTAAGGAAGTCACCCAGTAAGTCTACCATAGTTTAGATTCATGTATAGCATGTTTTAAATTTTCTATTCACAATTTATTGGTTTCATAAACAAATTACCCATGTTATAAGTTCTGTAATAAACCAAAAAATCTCTGCGAAATATTCATAAACCATACAAGAAGCCACCAAGTGAGTAATAGAAATACAATGGACATGCACACAAGCATACCAAATAAGATAACCAAACTCAGTTCATGACGCTGAGCCAACCATTAAAATTTATTAATTTACACTACTTCAAACACTTGTAGTCTTTGAGGACATAAGTCCCTGACTTCCTTAACCGTGGGAAGTACTTGGGATCATCCCTAAAACTCATTGTGAGGAATACCACGGGAACCCCAAAGTAGCTGGCCGCTGAGAGGAATTGCCAAGCGAAACAGGCAATGACCCCCACCGATTGACTAGCACTCCCATGAGGAAAAAGCCAAGCCCTATCTCCTAGCAGTCTTGGTGGCCGATTGACCACCTTGAAGCCAATAGGAAGCCACTAAAAATGGGGTCCAAAATATTACTACTTTATTTCACCACCTGATCTACCAACCAGACACAATTGATCCCCCATGCTCTTCCTCACGCCTAAGAGGCAATCCACCACAATTTGGGTCCTCGAACCAACACTGTTGAGACCATTCTTGAAGACCCTCTACCCCATCAGAAGGCCACATAGCCTATGATTCAAACTCAGAATCATATCAATCTGAACCAGATTTACACACTGCACCATCTAGCCCCATGGCTGGTGCAAATATGGATCCATTTTTCGGCTTGGTGATCGGTAGTGGATCCATGTCCATACCCCACACCACCACCAACACCCCTGCTGGCAGTCCTAGCACCGTCATGTAGACTATCATAAGTCATCTACCTCCACCCATAATTACCAATCAAACTGTCCCACTTGGCATGCCTAGGGGTAGTGGCCCATCCACTCACACTGTCCCACTTGGCATGTTTGGGGTAGTAGCCCTTCCACCTACACTGTGCCTCCTGTCATACATGGGGGAAGTGGCCCTTCCACTCACACTATGCTGCTTACCATACCTGGGGGCAGTGGCCTATCCACAACTGTGCCAAACCCCTAGTCACGCAGGTACATCATATTCTTGAAAACCCCACCACTATTGCTGGTCCATCGCACATCAACCTTGGGTCAAAGATCCCTTTCATGGCATGCCTCAACTTGCCTAAGTTGGCTAGGTTAACCAATGACCCCATCTATCATCAAACCTTTTTGCCTCCCATGCCAACCAAGCTCCCCTCAGACATTCCTGAGTTTGAAGGGAAGGCAGGGGAGTGCCCCCAAAACCATATCATGATGTTTCACCTATGGTGCTCATCAAACAACATCATAGATGATTCCATCAGACTTAGACTATTCCAACGCACCCTCACATGTGTCGTAACCAAGTGGTACATTGAGCTACCAAAAACCAAGTACCCAGATTTCAACTCCTTGGCCTTTATGTTCCTGCAAGATTTCCAACTCCCTGTTAGATATGATGAAGGAGTGTAAATATTGCTATATTTCCACCAAAACACTGTGACCCACATCACCGACCACATCCATGAGTGGAGGAAACATCACATCTTGTGCAAGATCAAGCTTGATGATAGGATCTTCCTGGACCGGTTCTTGAAAACATTGATGCCACCTATAACCAAAGACGTCGCCTTCGAATGTCCCCAAATAGAGGAAGAGGCCATATTGAAGGCCCAACAGTTTGATCTCATTTATGCACAGTCTGGATACCTTTACACCATCATTCCAGATGCTCCCCGTGTAGGCACCTCCTACTGGGACGCACCGAGGGCATCCCATGCCACAGATGGCATTATAGGTTCTGTCTCCCACCAACCACAACACCATCTGAAACCACTTGCGATGCCATCACAATCAAGCAACACCCCTAGTGTTTCCTACCCAAACCAAGCTCCTGACTATGCAAGAATGATGTCCCAGTCTGGAGCTACGACTTCTTATGCACAACTTGCACCACAAAAGTAGACCCATGCACCTACTTGGACAACACAACAATATGTGGGATAGATGCCCACATTTGTAGCACCCACAGCCCCTCAAGTCTACTATGCACCACCCATGCAAGCCACCCAAACCCCCACCCCAGCTTTTCCTGCTCCTTTGGGACAATTGTTTGCACAACAAAACCATCCCACCCTACCAGCCCCTAATAACCAATAAGGGTAAGCTAGAAACAACAGAGCAAGGAATCAAGGAAACAACCAACCGCAAGGAAATGGTCAACAACCAAATCCTCCCAACAACATTGGGGAAAATCGGCCAGCCCAAAACCCCCAACAACCAAACCAACCTAGATGCAATGCTCCATTACACACAAACCAATTGTGCAAACTATGTGAGGTCTACGGGCACTATACACACGAGTGCTTCTTCATGGGTCGCACTAAGCAGGCCATTCACAATGAGGTTCAACATTCTACCAATTCGACGTCCCCAACTCAACCCAACCCAACACCACCAGGACCTCCACCCATGGTGCTCCGAAACCCATAACCAGTCCAAGGACTGGTAGCAACTGCACCCGCTCCCCAACCCAATCCTAATGCCCTGGGGGCACCTCCAACAGTGGAAACAGGTGTTCACCACCTGCTATCCTTGACAACCGAAGAGGTCAATTTACAGACCAGAAGAAATTAGTACGGAACTAACACTGAACCCGTTGACCGATAAGTGGCATCCACATCCAAAACAACCATTGCACCTCTTCATTTACCCCCTTTTCCTCCGCGCCCCCCCATACAATGGTTTGCCAACAAAATCATGGCTAGAGCTGCTGTAAGCTACAACATCGTGGATGACCTGGCCCAAACACCTACGACTATGTCTGCTCTTGAGGTACTGAAAACTTGCTGAACATAGTGAAAAGCCTTACTAAGTGCCCTCGGTGCCGTAGACCCCTCTGACTCCAAGTTTATCACATTCGACATAGAGAATAGAGAATCGTTGATGCCATCAACCATTGCCTTCCAAATATTGGTATCCATTCAGAATTTGGTCGTGCATCGGTGTATCGTGGATGAGGGGGAATCCACATGTGTCATGTCAACCTTAGTCTGGCAGAAGCATGGATCCCCAATTCTGCTTCATCCTCTACTACTCTGTGGGCTTATGATGGCCATCCCACTAAATCCCAAGGAATCCTCCCACATGTTCCCATCACATTAGTTGGGAAAACAATATTGATTGATATAGAGGTTGTCAATGCTTAGTTGGACTATAACCTTCTCCTCGAAATAAGTTATATGTATTCCATGAGAGCCATAGCATCAACTATTTTCCATCTCATGATGTTCCCTCACGACGGGAAAATCATGATGGTTGACCAACTAACTTATCACGATCCACAAGGGCTAACTGCACCAGCCAATGTTATCTCTATGATCAATACCATCGATCTGCAAGGGATAACCATACCCACCAATGTTATCCCTGCGACCAACACCATGGTTGACAACATACCAGCCTCGCCATTGTTGAATGAGGGCCCTGGGTTGTTTGCCGATACCACAATGATGGATTCCTTCCCCTTAGTGTCACCACACTGACACAACATGAGACTGTGGATTTGTGCATGCTCTGATCCAGCACTGATGCACCCAAACATCAACTGCAGCTGCAACTCCAACAATAGCCACAACATCATCCGTAGCTGCAACATCATCCACAGCTGCAACATTATGCGTAGCTACAAGCACAACCCCATCCCCAAATGCAACCATCAGGGAGTTATTTGGGATCCTCCCCAGTCCACACAATTCCCTTCCTATTTCCCCCACCGGGCGTCATGAGTAAGCCAGTAATGGATACCTTAAACTTGCCCAATTTTACATTGGGGATTCCTGGTGTGGTGCCTCGATCCATCGGCCCAACCTATGATACCCCAGGTAGTATTAACCCCAGTAAAACCCATTTCGATCGAATCTCATCCTCCACCCAGCCCGCAAAAACCAACCACCGCACCCGCACCCACATCGCCCCACCCAAAAAGGCCCAAGGGAAAAAACGTGAAAGCTACCGCTAAACCTCGACAGATCCCACCTTGTGCTGTCTGTGAAGAACAGGGCCATGCAACTCAAAAATTTCGTGAGATTCCCATAATTTGCATGCATTTGGAAGCCATGGATACAACGAAAAACCTCCTCGTGGTTGAACTCCCAAGCGGGCTAATAGTGAGAAACAAGTCGTTGAGAACAAAACATGCTTGCGCCCTTTGCATATTGTGTGGACACTATTCTCACCACTACCAAGACTTGTCCAAGTTTTGAACGGTTCTAGACAACCTTCGACAACATGCCCTTGAATCTGAGATCACTCTGATAGAAGAAGTCCACCCCCCACCTCCTTCTTCAGACACCATGTCCATTTACATGATGTCTAGTTCGATAGACCCTCTTGTCTCCACCATCATCGATGATCCATAAGACCTGTGTCTTCATTGCTTTCACAATGATGAGGAGATACATGAATCCTTAACTGCCACATAATACCCATGGGATGACATGCACCATCACTCGTTCTTCCTCCCCGAAGAACTTGTGTCACAGTCTAACCAGTTTTCCATGGAAACAAAATATTTCATTCATGGGAAAGTCGACTGGTTCAAGAATCCGATACCGACACCAGATGCCTTCAAATAAGGGAACATGGCCAACATCTCACCAACTATCAAAATCAACATCTCAACCAACCCTGAGGTTGTTGAGGAAATCATGCTGGGGGCATCTTGCTCCTCGGAAGAAGTCGCTTCCTTCAAAGCACTCTTCCAAGAATTCTGCGACATCTTTTCCTAGTCCTACACTGAAATTCTCGGGTTGGATCCATCCATTATGGAGCACCACATCGACACATGGCCTGATGTGGCCCCCGTACGTCAAAAGCAATGACCCATCCACCCCTCCAAATATGCCGTGGTCAAATATGAAATCGAGAACTGCGCACAACCGGCTTCATTTACCCCATTGCGTACACCACTTGGGTTTCAAATCCTGTTCCTATGAATAAAAAATAGGGTACCATCCGTGTTTGCACATACTTCTGCGATCTAAATTGGGCGTGTCCCAAAGACAACTTCCCAACACATTTAATTGATCAGATTATCAATGCATGCACTGGACATGAGGTCTTTTCCTTCATGGATGGATTTTACGCATATAACCAAATCTAGATCCGAAAAGAATATTGTTACAAAACTGCATTCACAACCCCATGGGGCACATTCACATATCGAGTAATGCCCTTTGGTTTGAAGAACACTAGAGCCACCTTCTAGCATGACATGACACACTGTTTCCACAACCTCATCCACATCATGTTAGTCTATCTTGACAACCTCATTGCACGGTCATAGAAGCAAGCACAACACATAGATGACTTGTGGCAAGCCTTCCTGCGATGTATCAAGTACAAAATCCACTTGAACCCTTTCAAGTGTGTTTTCTGTGTCTCAACGGGCCGTCTCCTAGGGTTCATCATGTCACATAAAGTAATGACTGCTGATCCCCTGGAAGTGCAAACCACTTTCCCTCTAACATCACCTCTTTAAGTGACGTGTAGTTCAGCTTGTAATATAGTCTTGTCCTTTTTTGTTTTACACATTTTTTATAGTAAGTCTTATGTATTGTTTCCTTCATTGCTTCATATGGATCCAAAATCGGACCGGTACATTGGATTTGCTGATGGAGCAAGCAGATGGTCTCCAAACCTTTCCTTGGCTGCATGGGTCATCTACTCCCTGTTGCATGAGCTGATCCATATCGATCTAATATGCATGGGAATTGTGACCAACAACCAGGATGAATATGGTGGTGTCAATGACATCTTGGCTGCCGCTCTCCAGTTGGGCATTTTCCTTCTCGATGTCTTCTTAGAATCCCAACTGCTTGTCTCCTAGTTGAACAACTACTACCGGGTATGTGATCCCTGCCTCTTTAGAAAATTCTTGCACACTAAATAGATGGTTAGAACATTTGAATCCATCGCACTCACACATGTTCCCAGAAACCTCAATAGTGTAGCAGATCAAATGGCTAATGACATTCTAAATTGGCACATTCATCATCGCACATAGGAAACATACAAAACCAACATCATGCATAATCATATATAAACATGCACACACATGTAAAAATACATCACATAGGCATTTCATTTCACATCATCATAAAAAGACTCACATATAAAACCATAAAAAGCACATCCATCTGCGTAAAAAATATATAGATATATAAATCTCATGTCCAAAATATGTCCAGTACAATACAAGAAGCCACATATGATTTATCTACTGAATATACATAGTGATGCAAAAATTCCTAAGTACACCAACGCACTAGGGGCATCCCCACTGGCTGCTAATCTGACCGAGACTCATCCTCATCATCTAGCTCAGTATCATCATCTTCCTTAGAGGACTCATCATCCTTTGCAGGAAGATCCCCTCGCACCACCTGACGAAGGTAATCGCAGGCCACAACCATCCTCCTCATCACAGAGGTCCACTTCAGAGGCACACTATGAATGGAAACGATCAGCTCATTGTCTAAATGATGCCAGCCAATGTCAGAGATCCCCTTAGCAAGACGCTCCAAGTGCGGAAAAATAGCATTCGCCTCCTATCATTTCCTGTAAGGGGGCCCTGTAGGGACCACTGCCTTCGCAGTCGCGACCACCCGCCTCTGATACCTGGGAAGCGGGTGAGGACCAATATCTACATACGCAAACAAATACGCCATCATTCTATGCATATAATCATACAACTATAAACCATCTACACTACACTATGTATAAATATGAACACAAAAACATCACACATACATACCAGCTGGTCCCCATGCCTGGCCTAGAGGTCAGGGCATCTCAATAATCACTGGAAGCTGCCGCGACTGATCTAGGATATCCTTTGTAAATAAGTGGCCCACTCTTCCACCTCCCTCTCACACCATCATCTGGAACCATCTGTGCATCCGCGGCTCCCGCGGACCACTATCCTGCATTGCCTGGTGTGGATGCAAAGTAGGCACTTTCTCAAAGAAGAAAGCACATAAGAAAGAGCCAAAACGAAAGCCCCCCCTAGATGCCCTCGCATGGTTCAGCTGATGTCGAACAACTAGAAGGTACATTTGGGCCCACCCATAGTAAGTGCCCCTCATTGCATGCTCTACCATATGTAGCTACCATGCATATATCTTGTGGCTCCCCGTGGAACCCAAGATACGCATAAGCATGGTCGCAATAGCCTGTGTCGACAAGTCCTCAATGTCACATGTCAAGATGTGTGAACCATGTACATACGTAGTCGTTTAATAGTGCCTATCACATGACTCCTCCAGTGTCTCCCCACGAGACAGTACTGGCGCCAAGTCACCAACAACTCCCAAATAGGGAACCCAGTCAAAAAATATACATTCAACAGCGTAATCTCAACACACTGCCCCTGGATCATGAAGGCCTTGTTATACCAAAATCCTATCACCATCATGTGATAAGACCTTTGGCATACCTACTTGCCCTGAATCCTAGCTTCTGGAGTGAATACTAAATGGTTTTTTATCAGTCTCTCATACAAATTCCTAGCACCATGCATGCCCCTTTATCCAGGAGCGGTACCCCTGCTCGCACCACCTTTCATCGGTTGTCCACAAGTGGTGCCACCGCCCATTTCCCTTTGTCCATAGGCGGTTATTATCAGAACCACTCTGTCATAGAAGGAGAAGCATGGTACCCTGGGTAAAAAGGGAAAAAGAGAAGTTTCTCGAGGCTTCTAGATGATAAGCCTCGAGATATCCCTCATCCCTACTGTTGTGGGTTGGTTGAGCTCGAGATCCCTCATCCTAGGATCTTAGAGGCCACCTCACCCACTAATTTCTCAACCATCTCTATCCATTAAAGCCCTATAAATATGAGCTCATAGCCATGGTTGAGGAGAGAACATTGAAGGTATTGTTATGATGTTGGATTAATTCTTGGCCCAAGATCATTTGGAGAGAGCATAGAGAGATAGATTTTGAGCTTTTGGGGATGAAGAGCTGGTTTCATGGAGATACATGTCAACACTAAGGTTTGGTTTTAAACTTATTCATATTTCTAATGCAAGTTGATTTTCTGTCCCATATATATTGTTGATGTTTGATTTCAGATATATATTGCTAGATTCCTTAGTCACTAGCATAGATTAGTAGATCATATTCTGGTTGCTTTGATTCATTTCGTGTTGAGCTTGATTGCAGGTACATAGGTGAACTGTCAAAGCCTTGTATTCCAGATATCTATAGCGTCTAGGGAGAGTTATAAGCCTCTCTGATCTATTTGTTTTGGATATGAACCATTCAGACCAGTGGAACACCTTGTTGTTCGTAGGAGGTGAAATATTCCGGTTAACAAATCTGGCGACTCCGCTGGGGAATTAGTGAATCAGTCATTCTAATATTCCTCAGTCTACAACTCTTGTCCGAATCTAGGCTCCTTCTTCAACTCTCTGATTGACTCCATTTGGGTTTGAAACCTCCAGATCTGTTCAGATCTGAGTCATTTCGGTCTTTTATGCTCTATTTCCATACTCAATTCAACAGTGTTTTCCTTGATCTAGCCTTTTTCTAACTGTATCCTTCGTTCTTCTTGTGTTTTGTTCATCTATAGGGAACCGCACATGTGCCTTTGGCAAGGAGTGGTGCCACCGCTTAAGTCCAGTTAGCGATATGTGGTGCCATCACCTAAATCTAGTGAACAAGAAGCGGTTCTGCCTCAAAACCACCTGTTAGCAGCTTCATTTGCGCGGTGCCAGGTAGGTCTTGTTCCAGACTTTATATTTTTATTTTTGTGTGTTTTTGGATTACTTTTTGATGAAAATGAAGTGTATATATTCCCTTTGCATTCAAAGAGAGTTTATGTTTCTTGCATTGGAGTTTACATTCTTTTCTTTGCTTGAAACCTCTTGCTCCTCTCTGTAGATATCATTCGTTGGAATTGGAAATATACATTTCATTTTCATGTGTAGGCTTTGGTTTGTTTTGGAATTAGAATGCATGAGTGATCCATGTTGTTTTGAGTCTTTCTTTTCTTGGGTGATTTTTATTTCCTTCCGCATGCTGATTTTTTTTAGTGCTTGGTAGGAAAGATTGGTTCTTTGTTTCCTTATCTGTTTCAAAGAGAAGTTTTTTGTTTTATCTCTCTTTTGATTTATTCGCAAGCTTGTTGAATGATTTTCTTCTTGTTTTGTGCATGATTGTTTGGAGTTATAGATCTTACTTTCATTGAGAAGAAATATCTGTTTTCAGCTTTGCATGCATTAGAGTTAGATTTGTTTGGAAACGTTAGTGAAATCATCTTTCCATTGAGTTTTTATGTGTCTTTTTCAAGCATGAAAAGATAGGAAACATTTTGATTTATGTTATATGTTGTCTAGATCTCTTCCTTATTTGCTTTGAATATTGTTTGGGGTGCATTGATATTTCACTTTTCGTTTGAAAAGATAGAATTGCATTTGCATTTGGGTGTGGATTTTTGGGAAGAAAAGTAAATCTCTCTCCCTCTCTTAGGTAGAATTTCATTGAAGAGGAAAACTTGCACTATCATATAGATCTGTATGCATCTTATTTAATTTCAAGTTTTCACTCCATGGTTCCACATAAACACACAAGATAAAAATTAAGTGCTAGCTTAGGTTTAAATCTTTTTAGCAATTTGAGTGATAGGTTAGAGACGTGTTTTGTCAGCATTACATCCCGGGACTCTCGCGGTTCTTCCATGTACCATTGGTATATCGAACGGCCTTTCACGTACCCTTGAGGTATATAGAAAGGTACTTCACATACTCGATTGTATATCGGAAGGCCCCTTGTGTACGGTTATGCATTAGACAACACTACTACTGATTTGAGCTCCCTCGTACCTTGCGTATATCGGGAGACCCTTTTAGGAATCCTCAAACCATCTGAGTTATCCTTTTGTCCTATCTTGTGAGGTTCCTGACTCTTATCCAATCCTTTCACATTTTGCTTGTTGCTTTTAGTTTGAGTAGTACTTGCTTGTGCATGGTAGTTAGCAGGTTATTAGAGAGTTTAGAGATGGCATCCTCATCTGGGACTACCACTCAAGAGGTCCCTTTCCAAGGTGTACCTTTTGTATTCCCTCCAAGTGAAGGTATTGGTCCTCCCTTTATTGCCACTCTAAATCTTCCTGGATTAACTATAGGATTACTGGTCTGGATTTTTAATCCGGTAATTCTTGTTAGACCTAATGTCTCAAATGCCACCTCTCCTCCGAGAGAGGATTGACCTCAACCTAATCCTGCTCCTTCTTCGTCGGTTGTGGCTTCATCCCTTTCTTATTCTTCTCTTGACCAAAGCTCTATGGTTAGTAGTCATGTGGATAAGAAGAAGAAGAAAGGGAAGAGTAAAAAGAAGAAGGATAAGAAAGAGAAAAAGAAACAACCATCTGCTCTTGATGGTGCTCATTCTAAGAGAACGCCCAGAAAACCCAAGTTCCCTTGTAAGCTTTGCAAGGGGGACCACCTTCTTAAGGAGTGTTCCAGTCTCTCCCATGTACAAGAAGAGTGGTCTAAAATATCCAAACCGTCTATGTCATCAACCTCTGATCATCATGTTGACGATACTCCCTCAACCAGTGACCCATTGGTAAAAGGTCGTAAGGGTAAAGTCTTGTATCCTTGTTTGATATGCAAGGCTATGCATAATAATTTTCTTTGTCCAAGCATGGATGAAGCTTCGTGTTGGTTGGAAAATATTACTGATCATCAACAGGTGATTCCAACAAGTGATAGTAAGTTATCCCTCGATCCCCCATGGATTGACCAAGTGGTCGATTCAGATTTATCTATGGTTGATCCCACTCTTCCTTCGGAGAGTGAAGTTAAAGTGGTTGAGTCAATGTCATTTTCACCCAATCTTGCTCTTTCATCAGAGAGTGTTAAGACTGAAGTAGTCTCTTTGACCAAATCTTCGTCTTGTTCTTCTCTTCCAATAGAGAATGAACCAAAACCTGCTGAAGTTTTCGTGCTTCGTTCTGATTGTTCTCGACAAGAGGAAATTTTGTCTGTTTCAACAGAACCCTCTCCGAGTAGTGAGGTTATTTCCTTTGACTGGAGTAAACTAACAGAGTCTCATCTTCATTCGAGTGTTCCTTTTCAAATAGTTGTGAATGTTACTGCTAGGAGGATACTTCACACTATTGTTGAAGAAGGGGATTCTGTTAGTATTCTATCCTCAATTGCTTGGAAAGCTTTAGGTTCTCCTCAGCTTGTCCTATCCACTGATCAGATATTGGCTTTTAATCACAGGCCTACCTCACCTTTAGGGACTCTTCCTTATTTTCCTATTACATTAGGAGGGAAAACTGTCTGTATTGATGTTATGGTGGTCCAAGGTCCTTTAGATTTCAATATGCTCCTTGGACGTGATTATGTTTATGCCATGAAAGCCGTAGTGTCCACACTCTTTAGAGTTATGAATTTTCCTCATGATGGGAAGATTGTGACCATTGATCAACTTTCCTTTGTTACACCTGACCATCGCATTACTCCTAGTAATTATACTGCCTTGAATGTGCCACATGTTCTTGTGGTTCCTTCCCCTTCTTCTAGTTAGCTTCTTCCCATAATAGGTAAAATGGGGGGCATGGCTCCAGCCTCTGGAATTCATACTGGAGTTAAGTTGCTAGCTTTTATGAAATGGGGGCAACCTACCAAACTCTGGATATCATGTTGGATAGGAGTAGGTTGTAGAGCATAGTTTACTTTTGGTTTCAAGCTCATTAAAAAATAAAACCACTCCTTAAGCATAGTTTACACTTTTGGTTTCAAGCTAGCATAAAAATGAAACCATGTCGAGAGCATAGTTTACCCTTTGGTTTCAAGCTCGTTAAAAAATAAAACCACTCCTTAAGCATAGTTTACGCTTTTGGTTTCAAGCTTGCATAAAAATGAAACCATGTCTTGAGCAAAGTTCCCATTCTATGTCAATCTCGTTAAAAAATGAATAATCACCTGACCATCATGTCAGGTTCTGACCATCATGTCAGTTTTTCCTGAGCAAAGTTCCCATTCTATGTCAAGCTCATTAAAAAATGAAATGGATCTCCTCAATCATAGTTTACCTTTTGGTATCAAGCTTGCATAAAAATGAAATTATTCCTGAGCATAGTTCATTTTCTATTTCAAGCTTGTTAAAAAAAAATGAAGTAGGTTTCCTTAAGCATAGTTTACCTTTTGGTTTCAAGCTTGCATAAAAATGAAATCATGTTCCAAGCATAGTTTACCTTTTGGTTTCAATCTTGCATAAAAATGAAATCATGTTCCAAGCATAGTTACCTTCTGTTTCAAGCTTGCGTAAAAATGAAACAGATCCCCTTCCCTTGATTCGCGTCTTCCCTTTAGTGTTAGAACTTGAACCTTCTTTTCACCTGGCCGATTCTCATTCTTCCTACCCCCTGGTGAACATTTTCACATTAGTAACCGGGTATTTTAGGTTGGGTATGGAAGAAGAATCGTCAGATGAAACGAATCTTGGGGGCATATTGAGCCGCTAGCAACCATGCTAGGGGTAAGCTTCACTAGCAATCATGCTGGGGGAAAGATTCCAACCTCTGTATATCATGTTAATGGGATTTTTCAAGCATATTTTACCCATTGGTTTAGAGCTTGCATAAAAATGAAACCAGTCTTCGAGCATTCTTTCAACTAATCTTCGAGCTCGTTAAAAATAGTATGATGGTGTTGAGCTTACTTTTCATTTTTCGTGCTCTGGTTAAAACATGAAATTTGGTTTGAGCTTAGTTTATTACATTTTCATGCTCTGGATTCAAACATGAAAAATGTTAATGGAGTTCTCTTTAAACTCTTTTCAGGCTCCCTAAATACAGAAAGATCGTCGAGCGATCTTGTCTTCTTCACGCTCGTTAAAGTATTTGAAGGGTCGTCCGTCCGGCGATAGGTTATCTCTTTCTCGGTTCGGATAGGACTATTTACGAGAAAGGAACACTCCAGCCAATCATGACTGGAAGAGTTCTATAAGGTATGCGTTTATACTTTTTTGGGCTTTAAAGACTAAATCATACGAAAAAGGATCCCCATGGAGTCTTCTTCCGTATTTGTTCAGACTCTCTAAACATGAACGATACCAAGTTTTCTTTCAGTGGACTTGTTAAATTAAACATTGAGAGACCCGTTTTGGGAACGAACCCCTCCTCTCTCAGGTTCATAAAACATATGAGACCGGACTTGTCTTCTAACAAGCTATATCGAGTCTTTGTTACCCTCTTTGAACTCATAAAACTGAAAAGAGGCACTCATCGATCATGATGGGGGAAATGGGAAGGGAATAATTTTGCAAATAATGGCAGTTGTTTGTCGTTACCTTTGAACATGGCACTTGTCTGCACAATCATGTCAGTCAATTGGGTATTTAGCTGATCTTTGTGAAGATCCACTTTCATGAGTCATGCCAATCCTTTGAGTCTTTCAAAAGAATGCATTGTCCACTATCGCATTGTGTATCTGTCCTGTCTAGTCATGCTGCCAAGTCATTTTGTCGTGCTGCCCAATGTTCAAAGGAGTTTTGAAGAATTCTTACCTCTATAGTCTACACAATCTTTGTGTCAGTATCTTTGAGTCAGTCATATGGTTACTACATTCACATCATTCCAAAACTATGTTTCGATTTTTGTGTCGTTGATGTGGGACTCATCATGGCCCTCCTTCGACGAGACTATTCTCGTCGACATCAGCTCATCATCTAGGAAATAGTCTTAGAAACAATATTTAGTACCTTGAGATCTGTATGCCTTAATGACAGATTCTCTCTCTCTCGACATAGGTTCACATCATTGACCTTTGATCGATAGAATCGACTGGGTGTTCAACATCAGGACATCTATTTGCACTTAGTAGATTGTACTAGGGTACCTTGGGAATCATTGACATTAATGGTGATCTCCCTCACACTTGTTAACGGTTGACATCATTGGCCGGTAATCAAGTGGGTTCTACCATGTTTGACATAAGATCATTGTAATCACATGGACAGAATCGTACTTTGTGGAAGACAAGACGAAGACCTTGGGCATTTTTTTAAAAGTGCTCATTTCTTTTTCCCCAGGTTGCGATGGAGTTTTGCATACCTAGCATGGATCCACATTTGTATGGTTGTGGCTATGCTCAAATTTGCATTTGTATGACATAGATATACGCTGTATGTCTGGTAGCTATGTCCAAGTTTGAGTCCTCTATCACATGGATCTACACTGTATTCTAGTAGCCATGATTGTTTATTCCACTCATGGATCTGCCTTGTATTGGTATGCAACTATGATTTTGGTTACTTGTGTCTATGAGTCAACATACTAATGTACTACAGATGCCTACTTGATTGCATACTCCGATCAAGCCAACGTTTTCATCTCCTGGCGATGACTTGTTCTCAAAGCTCTAATTTATCATATCACTCTAAGACTCATTCTTTGGGGGGCATCCTGTTATACCAAAGTCCTATCACCATCATGTGATAAGACCTTTGACATACCTACTTGCCCTGAATCCCAGCTTCTGGAGTGAAGACTAAATGGTTTTTTATCAGTTTGTCATACAAATTCCCAGCACCGTGCATGCCCCTTTATCCAGGAGCGGTACTGCTGCTCGCACTGTCTTTCATCGGTTGTCCACAAGCGGTGCCACTACCCATTTCCCTTGGTCCATAGGCAGTTATTACCAGAACCACTCTGTCATAGAAGGAGACGTGCGGTACCTTGGGTAAAAAGGGAAAAAGAGAAGTTTCTAGAGGCTTCTAGATGATAAGCCTTGAGATATCCCTTATCCCTACTGTTGTGGGTTGGTTGTGCTTGAGATCCCTCATCCTAGGATATTAGAGGTCACCTCACCCACTAATTTATCAACCATTTCTATCCATTAAAGCCCTATAAATATGAGCTCATAGCCACGGTTGAGGAGAGAACATTGAAGGTATTGTTATGCTGTTGGATTGATTTTTGGCCCAAGATCATTTGGAGAGAGCATAGAGAGCTAGAGTTAGAGATTTTGGGGATGAAGAGCTGGTTTCATGGAGATGCATGTCAACACTAAGGCTTGGTAGTAAAATTCTTCATATTTCTAATGCAAGTTTATTTTCTGTCCCATATATATTGTTGATGTTTGATTTCAGATATATATTGCTAGATTCCTTAGTCACTAGCATAGATTAGTAGATCATATTCTAGTTTCTTTGATTCATTTCATGTTGAGCTTGATTGCAGGTACACAGGTGACCTGTCAAAGCCTTGTATTCTAGATATCTACAGTGTCTAGGGAGAGTTATCAGCCTCTATGATCTATTTGTTTTGGATCTGAACCATTCAGACTAGTGGAACACCTTGCTGTCCGTAGGACGTGAAATATTCTGGTTAACAGGCCTCCTCCCTAATGTCCCAAAAGCTCACCAGAGTCCACAGTAGTAGACATAATATCTTCATTAGGGGAATCCGCATGAACTTTAGTAACCCATAATGGTCCAGTGCATCATGCACATTCCCATCCCGTAATTTCTCCTCTTGGAGGTCTTTACACTCTCTCTCATGCCACTTAATCTTAGGCATCTTGCAGAAGAAAAACACAACTGTTGGCCATAGATTTCAGAAAAAAGGCCACCCAGGGACCAGGTCACACCTGTCTAGCCAAAAAGAGCAACCAGTTCACTCAAAATAGCCTCACAGTAGCGACCAAGTCACACCTTTCAGCCTCATAGGAGTGACCTTAGATCGCTCCTTTCTTCCTGATAAGAGCGACCTAGTCACACCTGTTCGAGAAGAATGAGTGACCTAGTTGGTCCTTTATCCACGAAAGGTGCAACTTGGCATGTGGAGGCTCTAACAGGCTCACAAAATACCCCTGGGTGAGCAAATCCAAAATATAAACCATCGAAAAAGATATATTTTGAAAGATCTCTTACCTGCAAGTCGTGGATCTTGAAACCGCCGGTCGAAATGGGAGAAAATAGAAAAAGAAATTCAGGGACCACCTCTCCAACTTAGTAGTGAACAGTGACAATGACACCTCACACAGTGGTCCCCACCCATTTATAGGCCCCGTTTGACCTATTTTCTTCATTTTCACATAACCAGGCCATACGAAGTCCATTTGGGATGCCGTTCACACCACCAATTTCAGAATTCCTCCCTCTATCTTATAATGAGACCATTGTCTCATGTTTAACAAGTAAGTTTTAGGGCCACTCTCAAAATACTCCTTCTCTCCCTATTGTTATGCTGCCCATGTGAGTGCCTTGAGACCCTTTGCCTCTCAAGCCATTCACCCTCCCTCTCCTCCATTTCTCCACAAGCCAAGTCTCCATCCCATAGAGAGAAGTGATTCCAAAGCTAGGGCACGGTGGCCCATTTCCACCAATACTGAAGGTATAATTTTGTTTTGTTTCATTTTCATTCTAGTTTTCTAACTTATTTGGTTTGTAGGTTTCTTTGCTAATGGTTTGCTGCAGGTTTTCCCTTGATTTCTTGTAGCCATATTTTGTTTTCTAATAATCTCCTGCAGGGTTTTCATAGCTTGTCCCTAACACTTATTTGCAGGTTTTCTTCCACCTATAGGAACACTACCCTTCCATCCTATAGACGGAAGGTAGTCGTTCCTGCCTGCAGCTAGGGCGAAATCCATACTACATCCCCATCCCTCCTCCCCACTCCTCTCCCCTCTTCCTCCCTCCCCCCACCTCTTCCTCCTTCTT
Organism: Pseudotsuga menziesii; assembly: GCA_001517045.1. NCBI lineage: Eukaryota > Viridiplantae > Streptophyta > Pinopsida > Pinales > Pinaceae > Pseudotsuga > Pseudotsuga menziesii. Next base: position 292,995 of record LPNX010766947.1, read on the forward strand.
CCTCACTCCTCCTTCCTTCCCTATGACCCTCCCCCCCCTCCTCCCTCCCCTCTTCCACCGTTGAGCTCTCTTGGGTGCCAAAGGGATGCTCTCATGAGTGGTGCGATTCTGAATTGCATTGCTCATGAGGGGTGACGCTTTAGTGTCCAAGCAAGCTCAATGGTGGAGGACGAGGGGCAGGAGGAGGGGGGGAGGGCCGCGGGGAAGGGAGGAAGGGGGAGGAGGGACGCAAGGAATGGAGGAGGGAGAAGGGATGTGTGAGAAGGAGGAGGAGGGGGGGGAGGA
>LPNX010767027.1:0-24433 GCA_001517045.1 Pseudotsuga menziesii
CGTAGAAATTTGCACCGCTAAGTATTAAGTCACATATGACCCTTTGATCACCTCCAACTAGAGCACAATGGAGAGCATTGAACCCTCTGTTGTCCGTCCATGTAACTGTGGCGCCAAATTTCAATAAAAGTTCTACAGTGAGAAAATCTCCTTGATAAGCAGCCCAAAGTAGGGGTGTTCTGTTATTGTTATCTTTTGAATCGATATCGACGTTGTCATTGTTGTTTACGACAAAATAAAGAACATAAACAACAAGTAAAATGTTAGAACTGTAAACGCTAAAATGCATGATGTTAAGACCCTGCTCATCTTTGAGCGTCGGATCAGCGCCATGTTTGAGAAGCAGGTCAACAATGTAGATATTACCGTACCTTGCGGCCCAGTGCAAAGCAGTAGCCCCTCCGGGGCCTGCCGCCTGGTTAGGATTTGCTCCCCTAAGTAATAGGAACTTTGCTACGGAAAACCTATTATTTATACAGGCCCAGTGTAAGCCGGATAATTCATCAATGCGGTCGTTATTAATATCCACTGCTCCACTTTCGACCACGTCCTTCACCACTTTTAAATCCCCATCCTTAGCGGCTTCAATGAAAATATCAACCACATATTCAGTGTTGGATCCATCGCCTAGAAGTTGCGCTTTGTTATTGTCCGAATCACTTACAGCGTGTTGAGCCACATCAGTGACAACAGCTGCCCCATTAGAAGTTTTTTTCACGTTCTCATCATCAATAATTGACATACTGGTTATAAGAAACAGTAGAGTATTTCACAGGTAATTAAGATGTTTATCTGACCGATGAACTTTACAACTTGCTAGTAAAAAGTTGGTGGAGTTCAGTTATTATTAAATGAAGAATGCAAAGTTTTGACGCTTTCTAATTGTAAACGACAAAGTGAATGATAAAAAGATCGCTGAACGAAAGATGATTCCAAATACTCAAAAATAGCAGCCATACAAACTGGAACTACTAAATTCAACTAAGATTAAGCGATTAAGAAGTCAGGCTCGTTTAACAACAAGCTTGGTACATCCCAGGCTGCACGAAGTCGTAACTTAAAAAAAAATAAAGAAGCGAAAAAGAGAAGATCATTTCCTTTGGCATCTATTGTTTGCGAAGCCATCGGACCGAGGCACCTTTGAAAAAAAAAAAAGGAGCACTTTCTTCCTTTTTCTCTCACCCAGATTCTTTTAGAACACGTAGGGTACCAGACATAATTTAGAGTAGTGTGATACTTCTGGTGTAAAAATAGAACAAAATATATAAAGAGCACCACTACCAGAGGATATTCTCTGGCTACGAAAATCTTACATAGTTCTTGTGTGTTCATTATCAGGGTGCTGTTGTATTTCTTAGTGAAAATTAAGAAGAGTTAAACATGGCGATTCTTTCCATATTAGACTTTAATTTTAGCAAGGATAACGGGAATTGCCGCTGAAAACTCTGGTCCTGAATCGCCTCTCTTTAAAGACATATTTAAAGCATCCTTTAATTTTTGATTTTCTTGCAGCAACGGATACACCTCGTTAGTGCCATTATCCGGTATCACTTCGAATAATCCAAAAAAAAGCATAAGTAACCTTTGTCTTAACTCAATGTCATCAATTTGATCCGCAAATACCTGAATAGCATTTTCGATTAGTTCTTTCTTGGTTAACAGTTCCTTAGCTATCAATGGAATCGTGGTGGCAATGTTAGCAAAGATAGCAGCCACTGCTCGTTGAGACTCAACGTCGGATAACTGAAGAAGTTTCACCAATATATTAAAATTTCTCAAACTCTGAGGATTTTCCAAGTTAAAGAACTTAGCAGCAATCGTTAATGGATGACTCATCATATTACTTATGAGCTCTAATGTTGATCTTTGCAAAGGAACGTTTTCGTCTAGCATCAGATTCTCAATCGTGGACCAATATACTTTTGTAGATACGATATGCTTGCAAACTTCTTCACCATCAGAGGTCTCCGATGATGCCAAGTTCGTCAGAGCTAATAGTGCCTCGTAATTGTCTGTCAGCTTTATTTGTTCGTCGTTATGTAACGGATTGTCATCCACTGGCGTAGACCTTGGCAACAATTCGAACAAGAAGGGGATAGCGTTTAATGCAGAGTATTTTTTAAATATCAAGCCCGGATTAGTGAATATTAGCATTCTTGTTAATGCCCGACACCCTAGAATCCGTATTGGCTCCCCTATGTCCTGCTTATTGGCCAAATATTCTAAGATGATAGTTGTACCACCTTGTGAAATGCATTGAGGAATGAAGTTTTTCGAGCGGGTTATGTTATATATAACCCTAACCACTTGTTGTTTACAATTGGGGCTCAAATTGTGCATTTCCCTCTTCAAAAAGGAAATCAGCTCGGTCCTTAATATGTACTTTTCGTTAAACAAAAGAATATCTTCCTTTGATTCTTTCTCTGCGCCTACCTTGTCTGCGCCTGGGCCCTTCAAATCTGCGTAATTTTTTAAGTCATTGATAGACTGTGAACTACCATTGGATTCCTCTGGTAAAGTGGACAAATTTGCCATGATAACTAAGAGACCATATAAACAGTGCGTCATTTTCTGGCTTTTAATCATAGTTAATAGAATTTCAGTAAAGCTCTCGTTACTCCTAATCATAATCTTAACCGAGGCCTTTAGACTTAAATATGCCAGCGCTTCAACGGACATTTCAACTTTAGGAACCTCCTCGAGCTTAACCGCACTTTCATTGACATTTTCAATTTTTGGCATGATACGTCTTGAAATAGCGTTTATAAAGATTTCGGACAGTTGCTTCAAGTTTATACACGTTAATTTTGTGAAAGACCATGTCTTAACTAACACCAATGCAGAATATATTTGTACATCTTCCACGTTTAGTGATCTTTCCAATAGTTGAAGGTAATTTTCTGTAATATACGTTCTCATGGTCTCATCAATACACGCGGAAGATAATAACCGCAGCAGTTCTTTTGTAAACTGTAAATCCTGCTCTTCGAATACTCTCTTCTTAAAAAGCTTACTTAGTCCATTGGTCAAAAATATTTCAGAACAAAGTGTTGTCAATGAAGGATATAATTCTGATAGGGTTTTGACTATGATGGACAATGGATCATTTCCAACGTCTATTTCTGCCTCCACAATTAAGCTACTCATGAAATCGACCACTGCTTTATCAAAGTCTTTTTGGAAGCTTGATTGTAATTCAGCAAAAATTATAAGCATCATCGATTTTACTTCATCTTCGCTTATGCGCAAAATAAGTTCCTTCACTAAAAATCGCACCTCCTTGAAATTGTACTTGAACTTATTCAATAGTTGTAGAACTATGCTCAGTAAATACGTGACGTGGGTGTCCTCGCCATAGTGTATCCTAATTTGCAGCTCATTTAACAATGCAATTGTTGCGTCTTTATTGGAAAAGCAACCAACGAAAACGTGGATGGATGATCTTGATAATATTTCAAATAAATTGAGTGCGAAGGGAATATCATTCTGTATAAGTTTAGATAAATGTACGCGGGACTCAGAATGGTCTTGGTAAGACCTGGTCAATATTTCTTCGATTTTCTGACGATCTTTAAGGGCTTCACTATTCGTTAAATCAGCCGGCATTTTCCCAGATTCAGATTTTTGCCTTAGCTGGAAAATTGTATTTATAGCATCATTGTATTTTTGGACATCAGGGGTGGATTTCAAAGTCTTGTCAAATGCAGCGCAGAGGCTATCAATAGTAGAGCTATCGATTGGATCATTCCCTTTCTCACACAGTGGCATCGTGATTCTAATTTTTTAGTAATCTTTTCATGTGAGTAGTTTAGATAAAACGTCTTCACTATTAAGTAGAAGATTCGTAATTGGATTTAAGCCTTCGTGCCTTATCGCGGCTGATAATCATCATGATCGACGATGAACTACTGCGCCAGAGTATAATCCCCTATAAAACAGGCCTGCTATCACTCCAAAGAGAATGCTTTTATAGAAGAATATAACGTAAATTACTACAATAATTGTGTTGAGATGTCGGAAGACGAATTTTTTGGTGGTGATAATGAAGCCGTTTGGAACGGTTCCAGATTCAGTGATTCACCTGAGTTCCAAACGTTGAAAGAAGAGGTTGCTGCAGAGTTATTTGAAATAAATGGGCAAATAAGCACGCTGCAGCAGTTTACCGCGACACTTAAGTCATTTATAGATCGGGGAGATGTTAGTGCGAAAGTTGTGGAAAGAATTAATAAGAGATCTGTGGCAAAGATAGAAGAAATAGGCGGGCTCATTAAAAAGGTCAATACATCAGTGAAAAAGATGGATGCGATTGAGGAAGCTAGCCTGGATAAGACTCAAATAATAGCGAGAGAGAAACTTGTGAGGGATGTCAGTTACTCTTTTCAAGAGTTTCAAGGTATTCAGCGGCAGTTTACCCAAGTAATGAAACAAGTTAATGAAAGAGCAAAAGAATCTCTTGAAGCAAGTGAGATGGCAAATGATGCTGCTTTATTAGATGAAGAACAAAGGCAGAATAGCTCAAAAAGTACTCGAATACCAGGCAGCCAAATAGTCATTGAGAGAGACCCGATAAATAACGAAGAGTTTGCTTATCAGCAAAATCTTATCGAGCAAAGAGACCAGGAAATCAGCAATATTGAAAGAGGTATAACGGAACTGAACGAAGTTTTTAAAGATTTGGGAAGTGTTGTTCAACAGCAGGGTGTGCTAGTTGACAATATTGAAGCAAATATTTATACAACGTCAGATAACACTCAATTGGCTTCAGACGAGCTAAGGAAGGCCATGCGGTACCAAAAACGTACGAGCAGATGGAGGGTGTATTTGTTGATTGTGCTTCTCGTAATGCTTCTTTTTATTTTTCTCATTATGAAATTGTAAACCAAACCAACACACGTCGTCAAATATCATATACATAATATATACACTTAAAACAGATTCATGTTAATGAACTTGTTTTGCACTTTCACTGTACAATGCATGGGCTCTCTCATAATATTTCTACGCCGTCGCATCTTAACCAGCCGCAAAGAGAGAGTATATTCCATAATTCAGTTTTTCGCCTTTCCTTGCCCTTCTGAAATGTTGTTAATATCATCATACCCTAATGAAGAGTGAAAATTCACTTAACCCAAGTGAAAAATACAACTTCGAAGAGTGCAACGTGTTGAAAGAACCCTTCAAAAATAGAAAAGAGGAAACGAAAAAAAGAAAAAGTAGCATGCTGTGGAAAAATTATGTTCTATCCAGTTCCCGAATAACACGTAGGCTTCATAAGTCACCTAGAAAGAGCAGCTTCTCTAAGAACTTTTTTATCACAGGCTGCCTACTGACAGTTGGAGCAGTAAGCAGTTATTTAACCTACAGGTACACAAGTGAGAGGGAAAACAAACATGAGTTATCTCCATCTTATTTTGTCAAGTACAAGATTTCACACAAGCGAGATATTGATTCATCACATTTTTTATTGGAAGTAACTCCGTTGTTTAAGCAGAAAGTTAACATATGGTCATTGATGACTGCGGAAAATCTGTGGTCCGTCGAGATCAAACAACCGGAAGTCATGGTGGTCCGCAATTATACGCCTCTACCGCTTAAATTTAACCCAGCTTCAAAAGAGATTGAAATCTTAAAAGATGGTGACAATGCAGATGGAAAATTATCTTTCTATATTAAGAAGTATGAGAATGGAGAAGTTGCAAGATGGTTACACCATCTTCCCAAGGGACATATAATTGAAATAAGAGGCCCGTTTATCGATTATGAGTTTCCTCATTTGCCTAATGAGCTAAAAAGATCTCGCGATTGTTTATACATGGATAATCGCAATGAAAGGGGCAATAACGTTAGAGAAAATTCCCAATTTATTTACCAGCCTTATGACATAATGATGTTCACCGCTGGTACCGGAATAGTTACTGCGTTGCAACTACTTTTGACTGAATCACCATTTAGAGGTACTATAAAGTTATTTCATACGGATAAGAACATTAAACAACTGGGACCCTTGTATCCTATCCTTTTAAGACTTCAAGCTTCAAACAGGGTCCAGTTAAAAATTTTTGAAACAGACCGACAAACTAAACAAGACGTATTGAAAAGTATCCAGAAATCAATCACGAAGCCCTACCCATACAAAGGTCTGCTCCCCTTTTCCAACGTTAACAACAAGAATATTATGCCTGTGTTGGCATTGGTATGCGGCCCCGAAAGTTATATTAGTAGCATATCTGGAAGAAAATACGATCTTAATCAGGGACCAGTAGGAGGGTTACTTTCCAAAGAAGGCTGGAACTCCGATAATGTGTATAAACTTTCATAATTTAACGTTCGAGATTAAGAAGGCAATTACAATAATATTACATACTGTAGATAATGAATATAATGAAAAATATAAGAGTTTAAACTATACATTGTTAAAGCCAAACTAAGATATTATATTCATTTCCTTGGCATAACGTGTAGTAACTCTTTGAACCTGTCTGATATCACCGCATGCAATTAGTATCTTTTTTAGAAGGTTCCTCTTAAAATCTTTATCGGCAAATGCTGACCCGGTACCACTGATGGGGAGATCATCATATAACCATTGAAAAACATCGTTCAAACGGTCCATATACCCCAATTCACTCAGACGGATGCAATAAACCATCATTAGCTTCGAAAACTCTTCAGGCTCCTCCAATCTGATACTTATTAGGATTTTATTTTCCAGGTGAGACAAAGTTACGATCTCCTCCATATTTTCAAATCCCTCTTTCATTAATATTGTCCTAGCAAATCTCTGTAAATTCTTAATCCTACCCTTTCTATTAAGTTCGTCATTCGTTTTGCGTTCCAAAAAGTTAATGATACTTTGATTATCATTCTTGATATCACTAACTATTTCATTAATATTAGATTCACTGCCATTAAAAGAGTCGGTATTTGCTTTGCTAGAAGACAACCCAGTAGTATTAGTAGTGTCCCAGTACTGCGAACCATAGGCCCACCACCCATCGCTTACCAGAAGCCATGCTTCCATGTTCTTATCGAACAAATAACCATCGCCATTACTCAGTGTAACTAGTGGCACACCCTTTTTTGTAATAGAGCACAATGTTATATTTTCAGCTCTGGTCAATATATCATCTGAGTATCGCAATGACGGGTTTAACAATGGATAAATAGTGTTGGTGGGAAAAGCCAGCTTCTTCTGCTCTATGTTCCAACAATAAAGCTCCCCTATGCTTGTTAAGCAAAGTAAATAAGTTCCACATGCTTCAAGGAAACTAATGCTAACTCCTAATACTAGGGGAGCCATTAGTTTTCTACCCGAATCAGAATATATGTAAATACTTCCGTCCTCACTACAGAATGACCAAAAGGTGTCACCTGCTGTGCAGATTGTTATGAGTTTTGGAATAAAATCTTGAAATAGAACTTGATCTTGATCGAGAACTTTTGAGGTAAGCTTGACAATTGTCGGCCTTTGTTCATTGCCAGATCCATTCTTAACATCGAGGATTAAATTCGGATTATTAATTGGAGAGTATTTAAATGTAGATCTGATTTTCGGTGTTGCAAGTCTAATCCTTGAGAAAGACGTATTGGGTAGGAGCAAGCCGGTATCTAAAAAGTCAATTGGCTGTAGCTCTTTTTTCTGCTTTTTGCTGCCAGGGGCAATGTTACTTGGAGTTGCCTCTTTTGGCTTTCTCTTCAAATCCCTTGGCACAGTGTATGATGGAGTGTTGAATTCCATTGATGTGCTCTGGATAGTTTTGATGCCATTAGTTTGATTGTTAGCCGTTTTTTTTTTGGTCGGTTTCTTGCCCACGGCAGATCTACCAATATCGTTTGGAATAGGTGCTGCGCTTGCAGATTCTTCTAATTTGATGTTTTCTGGGAAACTTTTCGGTATTTGTTCTGCTAACGGCTCTTCAAGCTTTGGAAGCTTTTTGTTTACTTCTTGTAACGATTTGATTTCCGTTTGAGGCAATGCTACACCTAAATCCTTCTCTTGGAATGCGAATGTATACAATGTCGCGTCGTTTGAAATGGCAAACAAGGTGAACCCATCCTGTGACCAAGACATATCGTTTATTGCGGTGGAGGAAACCTGGAGAGCATTAAACAAAGGTTTCATTCTCTTCGTATTCCAAACTAAAATAGTACCGTCTGTAGATCCCGAAGTGGCGATTAAGTTATAGCGTGTGCTGGTGCCCTTTTTCAAATTAGGCTTTTCATAAAATGCTGGAGAATAAACAAGGACTCTACATCCATTTGAAGAAGGTGTTACCAGTGTTTTTGTAACTTTGTAGTTGTTATTTCTGTCAAGTAAAGCGGTACAGCTGGTAGCATTATTCGGCACACCTTTCACCGAGTTTATCACTGGTAAAATGTCTGCCTGAGGTGACATTGAGATTCTATAATGTAATGGATACATTTGTACATGCTGCGTAAGTTTATTTATGAGTTTGTGTGTACCCGTTTTGTTAATTTGATAGACTAAAATTGATCTATCTGAAGTCATAACAGTAAAAGTTTGGCCAGTAGGATCTATTATGCCTGTAATAGGTTTGCTCGCCTTGTCAATAGTTATTTCAGAGAGTTTATCAAAGGTTTTATGCCGAAATAATAGTATCTTATTTTCATTACTTAAAAGAACAAATAAGATACCTAAGTTTATGTCATATTTCACATCCGTTATTGTGCTTGGAGATTTACACTCGAACAGAAGCTTACTGTTCATTTTTTCGACAGAATTGATGTTATTTGTATCTCTACAGAGCCAACCTGAATAACCCCACAGACGATGTTCAGATCCAATATACAATGTTTCGAGATCACCTGTTATGAAAAAAATATCACCGGTAGTATCCTGATCCACCTGGAAAGAAACTTCTGGCTTTAAATCCTTAATCATAACCCTATCGAATGCAGTATCGACTAGTTGTTGTTGTCTCCACGCCATCACGTGACCCCCACTGCCTGCCAATATGATATAGGGACCAAGGGCAGCTAAGGCATTCACTTGTTCATTATGAATATCCAAAGGATACTTTAATAATCTCATTGTTCCGGATTGTGTAGGAACTCCTTTGCTGCGTGGCGTATTCCTCTGTATGGACGATTTAGCACTTTTTGTATATTGTTTTATGAAGACTTCATAATTCTAGCCGAATTAACTGATATTTTTTTCGCGCTTTTTTTTGTCGACCTCCCAGGAAGAAAAAATATGAAAGCGAATAAATGGAGGTGTATTGGCAATCCTTTATCAAATGAAAACAAGCACCAAATAGAATAAGTAAATCACATTCTTAAAGAAGTTGGTCATTCCAGATACGTGGAATTTTCCTGCTGTATTTTTTCATCAATCTTTTACTTGAGAAATACTAGCTTTTTTCAAATTATTCAAGATTAAGGGACTTAGAGAACTGATAGAAAAGCAGATCATGGGCAGTAGATCGGAGAATGTGGGAACAGTGACTAGAGAAGGCTCCAGAGTGGAACAAGATGATGTCCTCATGGATGATGACTCTGACTCATCGGAATACGTGGATATGTGGATCGATTTATTTCTTGGGAGAAAAGGCCATGAATATTTCTGTGATGTCGATCCCGAGTACATCACTGATCGTTTTAATCTGATGAACTTGCAAAAGACAGTTTCAAAATTTTCCTACGTGGTACAATATATTGTGGATGATTTGGATGATAGTATCCTAGAGAATATGACACATGCCCGTTTAGAACAATTAGAATCAGATTCCCGGAAGCTGTATGGTCTCATCCATGCACGCTACATTATAACTATCAAAGGATTGCAAAAAATGTACGCTAAGTACAAAGAGGCGGACTTTGGAAGATGTCCCCGTGTGTATTGTAATTTACAACAGTTGTTACCGGTTGGTTTGCATGACATTCCTGGTATAGATTGTGTCAAGTTATATTGTCCATCTTGTGAGGATCTTTATATACCAAAATCATCGAGACATAGTTCCATTGATGGTGCATACTTTGGAACAAGTTTTCCAGGTATGTTTTTGCAAGCATTTCCAGATATGGTACCCAAACACCCAACTAAAAGATATGTTCCAAAAATATTTGGATTTGAATTACATAAACAAGCTCAACTGACAAGGTGGCAAGAACTACAACGACTCAAGTTAGTTGAGAAACTTGAATCCAAAGATGTTGATTTGACGAAAAGTGGTGGTTTTAAAACCTAACTATTAAAGAAAGAAGAAAAAATTCGAAATGAAATCCTAGGCGAAATTGAAAACGAAAATGAAAATAATGGAGAAACTTCGTCATAAAATTGTGAAAATCAGGTATCATTTGTTCTCCTAGCATTTTCTTTCCTAGAATATTACTATTTTCTACCTCCATTCGTATTTTACTTTTCCTATTTAATATTAAATTTTTATATACCGTTATTGCCCCTTACGGCAATAATACAACCAGATAAAAGAGCGTGCTCCGAAGTTAGCCTGTTATATATCAACAATTTGCAAATGTGGTTACCCACGAATTATTGGTGTCATTTCACTGAATAGCTTGAAATCTTTGAATGTAGGAAACATCCTTATTTATAAAGAAATTGGAGAAGTGGCGGCATCGCGTGGAGACTGCCTATGAACTAAGAGGCGGTTTATATTTTAAAAACTCAAAAGCTGTTTGAAGACTAATCTGGAAGTACTGAAAAGAGGAGATTTACTCACTCTTTGGTGCAGCAAATTTCTTTCAGCATGAAGTTTTTACTGCAGCAAATAAGAAATATGCATGTTAAGCCTATAAAAATGCGATGGTTGACAGGTGGTGTCAATTATAGTTATTTACTAAGCACTGAAGACAGGAGAAACTCATGGCTGATTGACCCTGCAGAACCACTTGAGGTGTCGCCAAAATTAAGCGCCGAAGAGAAAAAAAGTATCGATGCTATTGTCAATACACATCACCATTATGACCATTCGGGGGGGAACCTAGCGCTTTATAGTATCTTGTGCCAAGAAAACTCAGGTCACGATATTAAAATAATTGGTGGATCGAAGTCCTCCCCGGGTGTCACTGAAGTACCCGATAATTTGCAGCAGTATCACTTGGGTAACTTAAGAGTAACATGTATTAGGACTCCATGCCATACAAAAGATTCCATATGCTATTATATCAAAGATTTAGAAACAGGTGAGCAGTGCATCTTCACAGGCGACACTTTATTCATTGCCGGTTGTGGGAGGTTTTTCGAGGGCACAGGAAGAGATATGGACATGGCCTTAAACCAGATAATGTTAAGGGCTGTTGGTGAGACGAACTGGAATAAGGTTAAAATATACCCTGGTCATGAGTACACCAAAGGCAATGTTAGCTTTATCAGAGCAAAAATCTATTCCGATATAGGGCAGAACAAGGAGTTTGATGCGTTGGAACAGTATTGCAAATCTAACGAGTGCACCACCGGTCACTTCACCCTGAGAGATGAACTAGGTTATAACCCATTCATGAGATTGGATGATCGTGCCGTTAGACTAGCAGTCGGCGATACTGCTGGGACTTATCCCAGATCCGTAGTGATGCAAGAGTTAAGAAAGCTTAAAAACGCTATGTAACTGGCATGCAGTCTAAATATTTGCAAAGTATGTCTGAAGGACTAATGATAGGTGGGTCAGGATATCAGCTTAATCCTCACCCATGAAGAAGAAGATATGTCAAAAGCCATATTCAGTAATTGGTCTATTTGTCTCCGTTGTCCACGCTTTCATAGCCATAGAGGAAAAGGCGTAGAAAGTTCTATATAACAGAGTATTTAGTATTATATTCCCGAGGTCTTAGGAAAGAAAGAAGAAGAAAGAGAAGGAGGAAAATGGGAAGAAACTTAAGATTGAAAGTGTGAGAAAAATGAATGGCCCTCTCTTTATATAGTGTTCAAAAAATTGAACAGCGATTTATTGTCATCACAGACGTTGAGTCTCTCTCTTTTCCTATTAAAATTAATCTTAGCAAGTAAGGGCTTGGAGGGAAGATAGCGTTGAGCTGTGAAGTCGATCAAATAAACAGCTTGAGACTAGTTAAGTAGCCACCCCCAGCAAAACGATATTGCCAAATCAAAATCATGGAAGAAAAGGAAGGTATCAAGGATTCTTCTCTCCTTGAGAAGAGTAATGTTCCGGAATCAATTAATGAGGATATTTCAAAGACGACGGATGTGGATCTAAATTCCGATGGGAAAAAGGATAATGACACTTCTGCCAAGGATGGTACACCTAAGGTTGAAGAAAAGGTGAACAAGTCCTCAGGAATTGATGAGGACGAAGTGGTGACACCCGCTGAGGATGCAAAAGAAGAAGAGGAGGAGCATCCCCCCTTACCTGCCAGAAGGAAGTCTGAGGAGGAGCCATCTAAAGAGAATCCAATATTGCAAGAATTGAAGGATGCTTTTCCCAATTTGGAAGAAAAATACATTAAAGCGGTGATCATTGCGTCCCAGGGTGTTTTGAGCCCAGCTTTCAATGCCTTACTATTCCTATCAGATCCCGAATCTGGTAAAGATATCGAGTTACCAACACAACCTGTAAGAAAGAACCCAGAGGCGCCGGCAAGAAGACGACAAACTCAATTAGAACAAGACGAATTATTGGCACGGCAATTAGATGAGCAATTCAACAGCTCACATTCCCGTCGTCGTAATCGTGATCGCGCAACTAGAAGCATGCATGAACAGCGCAGAAGACGTCATAATCCGAACGAAAGGGAGCAACATCACGAAGACAGTGAGGAAGAAGATTCGTGGTCGCAATTTGTAGAAAAGGACCTGCCAGAGCTTACGGACAGAGCTGGTCGGTCATTACAGGACACAGCAAACAAAGTTAGTAACTGGATAAGTGATGCTTACCGGAGAAACTTTGCGTCAGGTAATGAGCAAAACGACAACCAACATGGTCACCAAGATCAGCAAGAATGGGAGCCAGAGATTGTGGATTTGTCACAAGGCGGGAAAAATTCAAGACCCCAGCAACCTGAGAGAAGAAGATTCAATTCGTTTGGCGTTCAAGTCGGTGATGACTCTTTAGAAAGCCACGGAATCACACTACACAACGAAGATGGATTTGAAGATGATGAAGATGTGCCACCTCAGTTACCAACGAGAACAAAATCTGGTGAGTCGACTGGAAAAGTAGTGGCAGAGACAACCTACATTGATACTCCAGATACAGAAACGAAGAAGAAATGGCAGCCGCTACCACCGGAACCCCTGGATACTACACCAACTAAAGTAAACGCTGTTTCTAGAAATAAGAAAAATCCGGATGAGGATGAATTCTTAATCAATAGTGACGACGAGATGTAAAGCTGATATCTACGTACATGTGTATACGTGCCAATATTTGGACGCATCTTATTTTACGCGCTTGTGAAGAACTCACTACCTTCTTGAAGGAAGTAAGAAAAAATTTTCAGAATTGTTGATAGTCGTATATCTTCCATTATAACTATTGTTAGCTATTAATTCAGATAATGTAGATAAGATTGAAAACATAAATTCATCATAAAAAAGAATAGGTCTTTTACGGCACCCGTTCAGACACTTTGACACTTCAAAGTATATGCATCAGCACACTTCTGACCATTCTACGTATTGTAACAGCAACATGAGTTCTTTAAAACTCCAATTGACATTTTCGTAATGTGTTTTGCATATCATCTAAATTTCAATGACAGATTTTAAAAGTCAAGTAATTAAAAATTTTCATAAGCGTGCTTTTTTATAGTGCGAAGAACGGCAAAGGCAACCTTAAGAAAAAAAAATGATAGGTTACGTGCTATATCCGGAAAATAAAGAAAGATGAGTAAGAGTTAAAGAAAGAATTCAACCAACCTGATGGGTGTATGAAAATCCCGATTTTATATCGACAGCGCTAGCATGCATGAACAGTGTTTTGACGGTCAAGAAAAAACATAACCTCTGCATAATGTACTTACTTATCAAAACGTTGCAAATCTTGTATGTAAGAGGTGTTTGGGTGTTTTTTCCAAACGACCCGAAGGAGGGCAATTCAAAATAAAAAAAGCAAATTTTATCAGGAAGAGAAGATTTTAGTCAGAACGGGCCATGTTCAATGGCCAATTTCTTATGCTCTAGAGTAATAATTACTAAGGAAGAAAGTAAGACAAAAAACGGTCTATCGTTGTTTTAAGTTTACAGCATAGGCATAGTGATAGAGTGTGAGAGAGTCTCTAACTCGGCGTCAGTTTAGAGTCATTTTTTTCTTTTCTCCCCCCAAAGGTCATAAGAAGATAAGGATCCAAATTTAGAAGACAAAAAAAGTTTTGTTAGAACGTTTATCCCATTAAAAATAAGGGAAAAGAGAAACAACGTTATTTAGTGATTTTTTTAATTGAGAAGCATTTTCTCCAGTGTTAATTTAATTGTTTTTTTTATTCCGAAAAGAACAGAAAGCGCAAGAAGACAACTCCTTCACACTTAGGCTATTAATTTTCCCGCCTCCCCATTAATTGATAAAGATAAAGGTTGTCTGAGCTTACACTTATTATAAACAATGGACGATATAATCACGCAAGTTTCTCCAGATAATGCAGAGTCCGCTCCGATTCTACAAGAACAGCAACAGCAACAGAACTCACAGTACGAAGGTAACGAGGAGGATTATGGTGATTCATTGATTCATTTGAATATTCAAGAAAACCATTATTTCATTACGAGGGACCAGTTGATGTCTCTACCTGAATCCCTATTACTGTGTTTATTTCCCTCAGGTGTTTTTTTGGACCGTTGTGGTCAGGTCATTACTAATTTGACCAGAGACGATGAGGTCTACATTGTTAATTTCCCTCCTGATTGTTTTGAGTACATCATGGAGATATATACAAAAGCGCATGATGATTTGTATAATCATCCTGTGGAGAAATTTTTTGACAGGCCATCAAGTAGCTTTGTTTCGAATGCAAAGGGGTTTTTTGGACTGAGTAGCAATAATTCAATTTCGAGCAACAATGAGCAGGATATTTTACATCAAAAGCCCGCTATTATTGTTTTGAGAGAAGACTTGGATTATTATTGTGTACCTCAGGAGGAATTTCAGTTTGATTCTACTAATGAAGAAAATAATGAGGATTTATTGCGACATTTTATGGCTCAAGTGAAAATGGCTGCTGGCAGTTATTTAACTTCAAAAACATCGATTTTCCAAGGTTTGTATTCTTCGAATAGACTAAAGCAACAACAGCAACAACAGAAAATTGAAAAGGAGTCCAATTCTTCTTCAAATACTAAATCTACTTCGAAAAAATTGGGACCTGCTGAACAACATTTAATGGATATGTTGTGCTCCTCCGGATTCACTAAGGAAACTTGTTGGGGTAACAGAACTCAAGAAACTGGCAAAACGGTTATAAGTTCACTGTCTCTTTGCCGATTGGCTAACGAGACAACTGAAGGATTTAGGCAAAAATTTAACGAGGCTAAGGCTAAGTGGGAGGCAGAGCACAAACCTTCTCAAGACAACTTCATCACCCCAATGCAATCTAACATATCGATTAACTCTTTATCTGCAAGTAAATCTAACAGTAACATTTCTACAGCAAGGAATTTAACAAGCGGAAGTACAGCACCTGCTACAGCACGTGATAAGAGAAAATCAAGGCTGTCGAAACTAGCAGATAACGTTCGTTCGCACTCTTCCTCGAGACATAGTTCGCAGACCAGAAGTAAACCTCCGGAGTTGCCCAAATTGTATGATCTAGTGCCAAAACCTAATATCAACGCTAAGCTACTATTATTTTGGAGAAAACCTGCTCGTAAATGTTGGTGGGGTGAAGAAGACATAGAGCTAGAAGTGGAAGTCTTCGGCTCTTGGAAAGATGAATCAAAGAAAATCATTGAATTGATCTTGCCAACAAACGTTGATCCTGAAGCAGAACTACATAAAATCATTGTACCCGTCCGATTACATATTCGTAGAGTTTGGACTTTAGAGTTGAGCGTTATTGGGGTGCAGTGAGTGTATATAATATATTAGAGAAAGAAATGGAAAGAGATAGGGCCAAAGACACAATATGTTACAGTATGGTTTCTTGGTATCCCCTCTTTCTATTCCTCCCTTGTTACGAAATGATGTATATTTGTATCTCTATAACAGAATTATATGAACTGTCTCAAAGCACATGAAGAAGGAAAAAAGGTGGCGTCGAAGACTGCTAGATATTTCTTTTCGTATCTTCCCATCCCCTTCTGCAAATAACGGTTTTTCCATTGTCTATTTCAAAGTTACCCGCATAATAAAGTCGTACATTGTTCGAAAAATATCACTCAAAAGCAGCATTGATCCGGTATAAAACAATAGAAATTTTTTTTTTTTTATTGTTATAATTATTCTGACTCACGTCTGGATTTCGTTAGTTCGTCATTTTTTCTTAATTTCAGTAAACTGTGATCACGAGTCTGCAACATCATTATACACCGTATATCTGTATTATTAAGAATCAGGGTCTCCTTTTAATTTGCTGTTGAAAAACATCTTAAGGGAGTGTGATTGTCTGTTGATGTATACTAGTCTGGTAAAGCTAAATATTCTTATAAAAACTTTTGGTAACCCATTATTACAGGAAACAAGATCAATTTATCAGATAAAAATTATAAAACATTAAGGAATCAGGACCTTTTTTTCGACAATCATGATAGAGGCGTTGGAAATAGTTCTATTGCTCGTTATACAATCACTTCAATATATCTGTCGCACATGCATAGCTTTTTTGCTAATACCATTCTTAGGCCTGTATGCATTCGATCTCTTCCTATACGTTTATCGGATGATACTTTATCTGTCACAAATGTTCAACTACAAGAGAAAACTAGGACGTTCTAAAACAAATAATAGGCCGCATAGTCCCAGGCTACATAAGATATACAGTAGTGGGGATTGCATGGATACCTTAATTGGCCAAGTAAGGGATTTGAGAGTATTTTTGTTATCCACGATCCACAGCCACTCTAAAAGATTCTTTTCTACGAGATTTCAGACAAAATCAGGCATTAACTCTGCTATTGACGCGAATGATGTTGAAACAACATCTGACGTATCTAGTTTTACAAATTTACATTTAACAAGGTCATCGGAAGAAGGTTATTATATCGCAGGATCGATATAATAAAAGAAAATATGGAAAACCCTTTCATGGGTGTTTGCACGGAATTAGGATCACATAATGAATACACACAGGAGGAAAACGGCTCGATACATGATTTGGCCATAACGGCAAAAGCGTATACTCACATAATCGTATGCAAACATATCACACAAATCTATCATACGTATGTATACATTTATATAATATATGCATATGGCGGATAATATATTATTGTTCACTGATTTTGTCACTTTATACGTAGTCTTCCTCGCATTATTTAGAGACGAGGGAGAAAAATGGGCCAAACATATTTGATCATTGTACGTGATGAATCCATGTCCTGTAGGCTTCTCAAGAGAACAAAAACAAAACACAGACAAAATAATTGAAAAATGGACGGTATGTTTGCTATGCCAGGCGCAGCTGCAGGTGCGGCCTCCCCACAACATCCAAAATCAAGATTCCAAGCTTTCAAGGAATCTCCACTATACACAATTGCACTAAACGGTGCCTTCTTCGTTGCAGGTGTTGCGTTTATTCAATCTCCACTCATGGACATGTTGGCCCCACAATTATAAGGGGTTGGTTCTTGTATAGTTGAGATTTTTTCACTTACCTGTATATATATTGGTTTTTGGGTTCTCAAAAGAATTTGTCAAATATGTTTATATTTTATTCCCGAATTATGTAGAGTTAGCAGTGTATATAATGGTAAAAAAAGCAAGTATGCTTTACATTTAGTATTCCTTTTAACGCAAGCCTTTTGTATACGGCTGTTTACTGTTCACCGGAAAGCCGTGACAAAAGAGAGTGACAAAGGTATCGAAATCACAAGGTATATGCTGTGTTTGTATTTATATAAGCTTGCCTCACAAGTAAAAGTGGATCAACAAACTGAGAAGAAACAAATGGGACCCATTGATGTCGTAATAATATATTCATTCGTGTATGAAATTAGATTAAAGCTTTTACGTATTTTGAGGTATTATGTACTGAATTCTAATCCTTTAACACTTTCTTAACTATTTTTTCGACTTCATCCCAATCATCCGTTGGAACACGAGTCATTTCTATATCACCGAAGTATTTCTGAATTGCAGATAAAATATTGAAAGAATTTTTGTCATGTACAAAGGAAATGGCAACACCTTTTCTGCCGAATCTACCGGTTCTACCGATTCTGTGAATGTAAGTAGCTGGATCTGCTTGTCCGTTAGCAAGCGTTGGAAGATCATAGTTGACAACCATTGAGACAGTAGGAATATCAATACCACGGGCCAGGACATTAGTAGTAATCAAAACTTTGGATCTACCCTCTCTGAAGTCGTCTATTAATCTGTCTCTTTCTTGTGTCTGTAAATCACCATGCAAGATAGAAACTTCATGACCTTCACTTTTCAATTTCCCATATAAAACGTTTGCGGTTTTTTTGGTTGCAACAAAAATAATGGAAGATCCAATTGTCATTAAACCATATAGCTCAGTTAAAACATCAAACTTATCTGCTTCGTTTTTGCAGTCCATGTATAGTTGTTTGATGGCATCAACATTAACTTCATTTGTTTGTAATTCTAAAGTATTAGCATTTGGAACGATCTTCTTTGCGTACTGCCTAACTGCATCGGCAAAAGTAGCACTAAACAAAACAAGTTGAGTATCCTTGGGTAAAAATCTCTTAACACGAATACACTGGTCACCTAGACCCTGCTGATCCAACATGTTATCGGCTTCATCCAAAACAAAAATTTTAATTTTCTGTAGCTGCATCAATTTTCTACGCATTAGGTCAAGAACAGTGCCCGGCGTACCAACAATCACTTGAGAATTAATTTGCTTGTTCTTCTCAAAAGAATCGGGAACAATTAACTGACTGGTTATTTTTGTGAACTTACCCATTTCCTGAACGACTTCTAATGTTTGTCTGGCCAGTTCTCTGGAGGGGGCTAAGCAAATTGCCTGTGGAGATGCGTCTTCTGGGTTTACTCTTGTTAGCATTGTTAAAGAAAAGGCGGCAGTTTTACCTGTACCTGATTGAGACTGAGCAATCATGTTCCTAGGCGGATTATGTAATAATAATGGCAGCGCCCTTTCTTGAATTTTGGATGGTTTTTGAAATTTCATAGCATATATCCCCTTTAGTAGTTCTGGTGCTAATCCTAATTCATCAAAAGATTTAGCACTGTACAATGGAGAATTTGGGTCAGCCTGGATATCAGCAAGTTTGACCTTAACTTCATATTCTGAGCTGATTAAATTACTATCCTCCTGTTTTGTTTTTTTTTCCTCAACTTTTGGAACTAATTTTTCTGCAGGCTTGATCGAATCAGCAGTCTTTTCTGGTTGGGACTTAACAGTCTCTTTTGTTGAAACTTCACTTGTATCCTCTTTCTCATTATCAATCTTTAAAGAAGCTAGTAAATCGGCCGGATCTCTCTTTGTATCACTCATTCCGATCTAAGGTGGTAAGTATTTTTATAGATGTTCTTGGTTGCTGATCGAGTATTTTATGGTGTATAAAGGTCAACTGGTTTTAAAGGTAATGCAAATTTTGCAATGCTTTGCTTGATTGAAAAATTTGCATACGGGTAATACCGCGTTGATAATAATGTAACAATCAAATAATCAAGACAACAGCAGAGTTATTCTTTAAATACGATATATATGGGAGTATCATCATATTTAAATGTTGATTTTTTTGGGTTTTTTTTTTGGGCAATTTTAGAGCAGTAGGCTTAAAATATATTAAAATTATTAAAGGTATTACTTAATCTTAAAGGTCGTCGAAATCTATAATAGTACGTGTATCAAACACTTTTGTAATTAATATTAATGTCGTTAAGTGGTTAAATAGTGGGGTATTTCGTTTTTGCGTTGTTGTAAAATTTACTAGGACATTCCATCAGGCTTCCAATCTAACCCCAACCTTTGATAAACCTGTGTTTGGCATTGAAACCAGATGGCAGCCCTCTCCTCTGAAGTTAGAAAAACCTTATTAACGACATTTTTCTGTGTACCAGCACCTAATGTCTTAGCATCATTTTTATAGTTTTTTAGTTGCAAATTTTTCATTAAAGCCTTTTTTAAAAGACTACCAGAGTTAGTGCAGTCATGTATTTTAAAACCATGCGGTATGAGGCTTGGAGGCGGCATGTCAGGCCTTTTCAAATTTGAATTTAGTAATTTCCATCTCTTGTATTCGGAGCGCTTTTGTTTAAAGTCATATCTGCATTGGGCCTCGACGGCAACATTTAATAAATAGTTCTCAATTATATTTCTCCATTCAGGCTTTGATAGACGCATAATGGGTTCCTTTGACCCAGTCATTTCTTCATGTCTTTTTCTTGCTGATGCAACTGTATATTTTGCGCTTGTCAACTTAAAATTGCGGTCTAGATTTGCTTCTATGTATAAGTCTGAGTTAACCAATGTCGCTATTATAAACTCATCACTGGAACTTAGAGGAAGTAATTGTAGTCTGAATTGCGGTAAGTTTATACCGGAGGTCACTACCGTCGGTAACTGGGAACCCCATTCTGGCCTTAATTGTTCCACAATTAACAAGGATCGTATATCGTTTAGATCCCAGTCCAGCAATTCGCGCTTTGTAAACTTAGGACGTCCGTTATAAAGTATATTTGCTGGATCAGACATCAGAACTTCGGGAGAATACATATCATAGAATGTTTTGGGTAAAGCGTCTTCAAGTGTTACTTCTGTGACGAACTTAGGTGTTTTTGTATCAATTAACGAGCTGCCTGTGGTGATGTCCGTAAGAGCAGTAGATGGCTGTGAAAATATACTCGATTCGTATGAAGATGAATGGTCTGAAACAAAACTTTGACTGTCCGGGGTATTTATGTGTTGGATATTTGCATTTTCTGCAGTATTACTGTTCACTTCCATAGGTTTAGTTCCTGCAGTAGGCAATAACCTTTTTATGATTTCTATTCTTGCCCTGTCTGCATATTCTGGTGGTGTAGTAACAAAATTGTTGTTGCTCCTAACATTTCCTGAATTGGAACTCAAATTATAGTGATTTGGTGTGTTTATTTCTTGGTTATTATGTGGAAGATTGCTGTTGAATCCAATAGAAGGAACGCTATTTGTCATTTCTGTGTCAGCGTTGGGTTGAACATTCTTTGGATTTTCGTCATGTCTTTTCGATTTCCTTTTCCCTAATACTTGGTTCCTCGCTGTTGCTGGAGGTGGTGAAACAAACATCTCGTTTTATTTGTCTGTTAAGTAGTGCAAAACCTCCTACAATCGCGATGGCAACGAAAATGATAGGTAAATGAGAGCTTCTAATATATTAAACTGGTTTCCTATGGTACGATATTTCTTGAAGCCTTTCTTCTCCTCTATTTAGTTCGAAAACGTCCCCTCTCTCGTTAACTCAAAAGAAAATTTACTAAACTATAACTCTGTCTTTTAATAACTCCTGGAATTTTTCCGTTATGGAACTAAGAGCAGCCTTCGCTAAAAGATTTTCCGTGTTTTCAAAAGGAAGGGAAAAAATTGGACAAAAACCCGCGTACGAAAATTTTCCTGCTTAGCTCAGTCGGATTTATTGAAAACTTTATTTCATTTTTCCACAACATCCCACATTACCCGATTGTTTGTTGCAAGATTTTTTGAAGAGGACGCTTGCATATTGGCCAAGGAGGAAGTGTAAGATGTGCTTTCGTGACTTGAGCGAAGGGGTTGGCGTTGTATAGCATGAACTTCCCAATATGTTGCATTCATCCCTGGATGATAACAGACCAAAGACCAAATTTGATTTTAAGTTTAGGAAATTAGAAAAAAAAAGGTAGTGCCGTATTCGAAACTTTCGCCGTGGACTGCCTCTCTTTTCAAAAAAGAAGAACGGACCATGCTTTTTCTCCTGGATCTGGAAGAAAAAATACACGAAGCGTATAAATCAAAATAGAGTTCGGTCTATTGGCTTACAAGGATTTCGCTATTTTACAAGAGGACGTATATTCATATATTCATGCTTCAGCATGATTTTCTCTTAACTTAATATGTTCCATTTTTTGTTATAAAATATTACTGTTCGTCGTTTGTAAGAGCAGACACTATTATCTTAAAAGAGCTTTTTTTTAATTGTATGAAGATTTTATAAATTTGCGAAAACCTAAATTTACCATAAAATAAAATGCGCACGAGTAGTTCTAACGCCTATTTGCTCTTGAATTGTCATACCGACTTTGCTTGTTATTCCGAGAGTAGCTGTTGCCGCTGTACTGTCCACTATTTCTATTTCCGGAATAGTTATTGTTCCTGTAATTTGAATTTTGTCTGTAATTATTGTTTCCACCATCATACCTGCTATTGTTGAAGCCGGGTTGACTGTTGTAGCTATTCCTACCATAGTTGTGGGCGGGTTGGACATTATTTCTACTGAGCTCAGCAAAATAAAAGAATGCACGATAGCCACCAGTTCTTGGTTTGTATTGAGTAATACCCTTTGGTCCTACTGGAACAATATTTTGCTTCAAATCATTACCAAAGTTCCAGCGACGGGAGTAATTTTGGTTATTATACTTGTACATTATGGAATCAAGGTCATATGCTGTTAGTACCGGTTCTGACGGAATGAACCCGTTCAGTATAATAGACTTATTTCTCGATGGCAACGGAATTAATCTATAGGACATCTTTAAAATCAAGGTGGTAGATAAATTTGGCAGTGACCCACCTTGAATCGGACATACAATTTTCCCATTTAATTCGAAACCTTCAACGTCCTTTGATACAATACCACTTAAACCACTCTTGAAGTGTTGAAACTTCACAACAACATTGTTGTTGTTGTTTTCCTTTGAGTATAATTTCTTCGAAAACCTCTCATAATTAGCATTCTTGTTACTTATTAATAAAACAGGTTCTCCGCGAATATTTCTTGCCCTCTCAGCATCAGAAAGTAAAGGATATTGTGCACGAACAGCTGTTAACAGTCTATCCTGATCGATGAATGGTAGCAACGCTATGCCTTGCCAGGACATCTTCTTACCATTCATATCTATGGGAAATTCTTCAGGATAAAAATCAATGATTTCAGAGTCAGGTTCAGACATCAAAGACCGGAAAATTTTTGGCAAAGCATGGCCAGATGCAGCTGGTAAAACACTCATCAATTGTTCGTAAGGTAAAAATGGAGTACCTTCTTCGAACTTTATCTCCAAGTGAGAAAACCCATGGAAATCTGTTGCCAGAGGAGCATAATGGTACGGATAGAACCAATTCCAAGAGGCACAACCTTGATAGTAATACATTAGTACCCAGGCGACCCCTTCGATATAGCATTTTACCATATCTTTTCTTAACTGTTCAATATCTTGAGGAGTAACGTGAAATTTAGCTGTGTAATATCTTTCGTGGTAACCAGGTTCGAATAGTTTGACAAATTCATCTGTATCAAAGACCCCATTTTTGGGACCTTCGCTGACATTCACTGTGCTGTGGACTGATGAATCTCTTGATACTTCTGTAGTTTCAGAGTTTTCCCTGTCGTTTACGTCAGCCACAATCTCATCTTTGATCTCTGCATCGAGATCGCACTCTGATTCCGCTTTCTCTGTCTTAACTTTTTTGCTATCCTTAGCAATTTCTTCCTCTTCATTATCCTTTTCAAGACGGTGTTTCTTATTTATTAGTTTCTGTTTCATAACTTCTGCAAGGTTAAAATTAGTTTTGTTAGCCTTACTAACAGCATCATCAATTTCTTCCTTGCTGATATCTTTCATCAGTTCATTGTTCTTATCACTCTGTTGCTTAACTTTGGCGATTGCTTCTTCGTTCCCCTCGTTCGCAAGCATCAGTTCCTTTTTCAACCTTACCATATCACTGGTGGTCAAGTTCCATGAACCTTTTGCTAAATTTCCTTGTGTGTCATACATTTGCAGTTGCTCCGTAGCTACTGTAGGATGCCTGTCTTGACCTTTTGACATATTTTTCTGCGCTTTCCTTCTTTCAAAAGCTTCTTTCTTTCTGGCTTCTTGAATATGTCTAGTTTTGAAGATATCCCCCTCACGGGAGCCAAGGTGTTGCAATAGCGTTTCAACAGAAGGGAGGTTCAAGACACCGTCGCAGGTCATGTACGTTTTCAATTTCGGTAGTACTACCTTCCAAATATCCAAGAGAATATCAATACTATTTTCTCTGACATCTAAGCATGGTAAATGTGGTAAAAAGTCATTACCACAGAAAAAGCACATGAAAACCCAATCGTCGATAGCCCTTTCTAAATCAAATGTAAATGGAAGACCCGGAACCCATAACTCAGCGGACAAGTATTCCCTCAAAACATTTA
>LPNX010767051.1:0-18732 GCA_001517045.1 Pseudotsuga menziesii
ATAAAAATATTATAAAATTACTAATTTAATTTTCGAAAAATAATGCCGCACTAGTGCTATGGGTTCTCTACATGGATGTCAATTTGTGTAGCTTGATTCGACATTTAGGCCCTCAATGGCTGCACCCACAAAAACATATACCTTATAATTTCCCTGAAAAATAAAAAGTGCCTGTTAGGAAAAATGAAATTTGACATAGCTATGCAAATTTTCGATACATAAAAGTTATAGATTCGGAAAGGTGATTCAAATTCCTACATTTCATGTTTTTTACTCAATGAAAGATATTTTTCATAAGTATCTCAAAAAATCCAAGTAAGTTGAGGGATGCCTGATTTTTCAGGTTTCTATTGCATCTAACGCGCCAAAAAGGTCCATCATCTTCTTGCACTCACCCTATCATTTTAAGCAACCTTCCTCAAGGTCCTTGCTCATTTTGTAAGTTGTAGGTTAGAACCTAGTTCCACTTCCGTAACAACCTTCATTTTGAAGGAAACCTATCTAGCTTGCCTCCCCAAAAAGAGGTTTATTTGAAACCATTTTTTTGCTCTTTATTTGAAACCATTTCTTTTAATGTAAACTTGTAGATTTATGTTATGTTTTGTGCAAAATTCCAATTTTCATTTATGTTCAATGCATATTTTTATATTTCCCAAATTTTTGTTATGTTCTATGTTTTTGGTCTCTCTCTCTCTCTCTCTCTCTCTCTCTCTCTCTCTCTCTCTCTCTCTCAGTATAAAGTCAATAATTTGAATTGGGTATGTGCCTGGCTGGGATGGGAAAGAGCCCCACGGTTGAAAGAGTGACCTCTGGCCCAAGGAATGTCGAACCCTTGTTTCACCAGCATAGCCACTCCCGATCCACAAGGTCGTCCTAAAGCCCTAATTTTTGAAGTATACACTAGCACCTTATGTAAGTATCCCAATATAAGCCTGCACTATCAACCATGTTGACGATAGGATTTGGACGAACCGAACAACCCATCTATTTAAGTAAAGTAGGTAAATCCGCCAGATCCAGACAAACCTTTTCCTTCCCTTTCTTTCCGGTCTATCCATATTCAAGAATTTGGTCAGAGTTCGGTGGTGTCTGGGTTCAGTTCATTCCATTTAGACTATATGTTGGGTACATACATACTTATATGAATAGGCGCTGTAATCTGCACCTTTACAGCAGAATACTAAACCAACAACATATATTTCCATCAACCTTCCTTGGGGCGCGTGGCTCGAATCGATGGAGATAACAACTATTATTGAATGCCCTTAGAGATGGGAATGGAAATGGGAATGGACATCTAGATTTGGTGGTGTCCTCCTATCTCTTGTTCACTTGGGGTTAGCTTGACCAACTATTATCTTACCATTGATGGGCTTGGAAATACCCATCTTACCGGTTCATTCCCAAATATATCTCGGTTAGCTATGGGCCATCCCCTTCTATCTTGGCCTGACCTTGCTTGTTTCATATCTATCTTCACTTGGATTTGCTTGGTTCTGGTTAGTTCAGTGGTTCCAATTCAGTATTGATTGCATGGTCTCTCTCTCTCTCTCTCTCTCTCTCTCTCTCTCTCTCTCTCTCTCTCTCTCTCTATATATATATATATATATATATATATATAACTTTTCATTTTCTCTGTTCTATTGGAATATATTTTTGCTTAATTTTCTAATGTTGGTTAGTTTCACTTGTGTGTGGGTTCATGCTTTTTCTCTTGTCCTTGTGGTTGGCACCTATGGTTTGATTTTCTCTTGGTATGATATCCTTACTAGTCATTTCTCCCTCCCAGAATTTCCTATGAAGATCTTGGATTGGAAGCAGGGGTGAGATCCACTGCCATTGGATTTGAGATTGGACAAAGATGTGTATATCCTCTAGAGATCCTGGTTTGGAAGCAGGGGTGAGCTCCATTTCCTTGGATTTGAGGTTTTCCTAGAGCCAGTGGAATTTCCCTGGATTGGAAGTACTACTTTACATTGGGTTGTGGTTGGACTATTGTCCTAAAGGCACTGAATTTCCCTAGAGCCACTGAAATTTCCATGGAGTGGAAGCAGAGGCCACACTTACCTTTAGGTTGTGGTTGGAATAATTTCTTAAGAGAATTTGTGGTTGAGTGTGCTCTTTCTTGTAGCATCATGGTTCTGGCTTGGGGGTGACCATTGCAAAGTGAGTTTTGGATTTCATTGTGTCTATGGATGGGTGGAACGTGGCATGTTCAATTCCAGTTGCGTATTTGGCAAAGATAAGTGATTTATCTCAGGTTTATTTAATTGATTTGGATATGATATTATTTATATATGGATTTGTTATATTTTTATCAATTATGACAGTATGATCTTAGGATCTTATCTGAGAGAATAACACGCACAACAATCAATCACAAGAGACAATAGACACAAAGATTTTCCTCGGGGAAACCATAAAAGAGAAAACCCCGCAACTTCCTTAGAGATAGAATAAGCGCCAATGGCATTAGTAAAACCCAAAAACAATAAGATGATCTCTGAAAGTTGTTCTCTCTCTTATCCTAGCTCCTTCTCTCTCACTTATGCACTACAACTAAGTGTGGGTGAATGTGTGTTAAATAGAGAGACTCACTCTCTATTTATACTAATTCCCAACTTGAAAATAACTCACTAGGGATAACTTCTCTAGGAGAGTCTAATAACCCTAGGTCCCCACAACTGCGGGGACTTTAACCCTTGATCAATAAGGAAGGTTACCCTCTATGACTTTACATGACTTGTTTACATTATTTAATCTCCCGATAGGAACATCGGGGTATCACATGACTCAGTTACATTACAGATACTTCCCGGAATAAACATCGGGGTACAATACATAAGATATACAAGTGAATACATTCCAATGTTATAAATATATCAACACTCCCTATTAACTAGGAAGGTATTCTCTTGACACAATTTATTAGCATAAGTCTTCTTCTCTGGATCAAGTCTGGATCATCTTCATCTTCAAGTCATCTTCATCAAGTTTGGATCATCGAATCGTCATCAAAGTTGGATCATCACTGGATCATCATCAAAGCTGGATCATCACTGGATCATCATCATCATTACTACTTCCACCATATCGATCAACTGGTGCTATCTCTTAATTATTCTCGTCATAGGAAGTTCTACAGATCCAACCCTTTTTCATGTTGGTTGTAGGCCTATCCTCCACGTAGGTCTTCATCTTCTTCAACACTTATATCTGACCCAGTTAGAAAGTCCCTCCCAACACTTATATCTAGCCATGGGAGGGCCCAGCCTACCCCCATGTCAAAATGGCCCATCCCTTACATCTGACCATGGGAGGGACCAGCCTGCCCCCATGTTAGAATGGCCCAGCCCTTACATCTGACCATGGGAGGGCCCAGCCTGCCCCCATGTCAGAATGGATCTTCCCTTACATCTAACCATGGGAGGCCCCAGCCTGCCCCCATGTCAGAATGGCTTTGCCCTTACATCTGACCCTGGGAGGGCCCAACCTAGCCCCATGTCAGAATGGCTCTGCCCTTACATCTGACCATGGGAGGCCCTGCCTACCACCATGTCAGAATGGATCTGCACTTCTATATGACCATGGGAGGCCCTGCCTACCACCATGTTAGAATGGCTCTACACTTATATTTGACCATGGGAGGCCCTGCCTACCACCATGTCAGAATGGCTCACGGAATCATCACTTCCTCTTGGAAGGAACCTCGATTTGGAGAACACCAAGCTTCTCCCTGAAGTACTCAAACTTCAATCTGGCTAATGGCTTGGTTAACACATCAGCTATATTCTCGTCCATTGCAACATATTGGAGTTTCACTGCTCCTCTTTTCACTATATCCCTGATATAGTGGTATTTGATCTCAATATGCTTCGACTTGTTGTGGAACACCAGGTTCTCTGAAAACTTCACACAACTCTGGTTGTCGCAATATATACAAGTAGCATCCAACTAGAGATCAAACAAATCAGATAGTAGCTTCCTCACCCACACTGCTTCACAACTAGCCAAACAATCCGTGACATACTCTTCTTCAGTTGTACTTAGTGCCACACAGGATTGTTTCCTGCTAAACCAAGAGATCACACCTGATCCCATATTGAAGCAGCACCTGAAGTGCTCTTCCTATCAATGGAACTGCCTACCCAATTAGAATCCACATAACCCTCCAGGTTAATCTTCTGATCCACCTCATACTTGAGCCAATAATCAACTATACCCTTCAGGTACCTCAGAATATGCTTTGCAACAATCAAGTGAACATATCTAGGATCTGTCAGAAATTGGCTCAATGTGTTTACAACAAAGCAAATATCAGGTCTCGTATTCATCAGGTACATCAAGGACCCAATCATCTAATGATACATCATAGCATCAATCGACTCTGATGAAGCATCACTCAATAGCTTTAGGTTTGATGCCATAGGTGTGGTCATGGCCTTGCATTCCATCATCCTGAACCTCTTTAGGATCTCTACTACATACTTCCCTTGTCCCAGGGAGATTCCATATGTATTCTGCCACACCTCCATGCCTAGAAAGTATTGCATCATACCCAAGTCCTTCATTTTGAACTCAGCAGCAAACTTTCTCTTCGTATCAACAATCAACCCATCTTCACCTATTACAAACAAATCATGTACATATAGTAGGAGTATCACTGGGTTCCCTTCTTCAACCTTGTAGTAAAGGTTAGAATCTGCTTTACTCTTGGTAAAGCCCAAAATGGATAGGAAGCTGTCAATTCTTCCATACCATGTCCTAGGTACCTGTTTCAAAGTGTACAGGGCTTTCTTCAACTTACACACATGAGTCTCCCTGTCATGTTTCTCAAAACTGAGTGGCTGATCCACATACACTTCCTCTTCCACTACACCATTGAAGAAGGCAATCTTGACATCCATCTGGTGTATCTTCCATTTCATTACTACAGCCAGAGCAAGTATTGATCTGATGGAAGTGTATCTGGCTATAGTTACACAATTTTCTTCATAATATATTCCTTCTTTCTAGGAGAAGCCACGAGCCACAAATATTGCTTTATATTTCTCTATGCTACCATCTGCAGCATGCTTGATCTTGTAGATCCATTTGGAAGTCACAATGGACTTCCCTTCTGGTCTAGGGACAACATCCCAGACATCATTCTTCATGATTGACTGGTACTCCTCGATCATAGCATCCTTCCATTATTTCTTCTCTACCACTTCTTCATAGTTGGAAGGTTCTTTATCAATGATGTCACACAATAGGGCTACATAACCGGAGCAGGACCTGGTTCTTTTCCTCTCTCTATGTATCTCTTCTGGAGCCCCATATCTTTCTGCACCCTGGATAGCCTCTCATACCCATGCAGGTTTCCTCTTGTGAGGATTCTTCTCTTAGGGTGGATCTACATGTTCCTGTGGTTCTTCTATTTCTTGATATTCTTCTTGAGTTGCATCATTCATGGTTGTGTCTTGGATTCTGGTTACTTTTGTTTCTTCAGGTTCTTTAGCAAGTCTCTTTCTAGATTTGTTGTAAGCTGAGTCTTTGTCAAATGTTACGTCCCTGCTGATGTCGATCTTCTTGAATCATGGGAAATATATTCTATAAGCCTTCGAGCTTTCACTATATCCCACAAATATACCCTTCTTCCCTGAAGGATCTAACTTTGTCCTCTTTTCTTTCGAAATGTGTATGTACACTGGATAGCCAAATATTTTGAGATGACTGACTTCTGGTTTCGAAGAATACTTCTTCAGGTGTTTTATTCTGGAGTACTCTATGTGGAGTATGAATCTGTACATACACAGTTGTTCTAGTAGCTTCTTCCCATAGATGCATGGGAAGATCTTGATCATGAAGCATTGCCCTTGCAGCTTCCATGATCGTTCTATTCTTGCTTTCTGCAACCCCATTCTGTTGTGGATTATATGGAGTGGTCAACTCCCTCTTAATCCATAAATTTCTGCATAACTCTTTGAATTCATTTGATGTGAATTCTCTACCATTGTCTGATCGAAAGTTTTTGATCTTATTTTATGTGTGGTTCTCGATCAAGGCTTTGAATTCCTTGAACTTGTTGAATACTTCATCTTTGTTCTTTAAGAAGTATATCCATGTCTTCCTAGAAAAATCATCAATGAAAGAAACATAGTATGCATACCCACTTAATGAACTGGATGACATTGGTCCGCATACATCGAAGTGAATGATTTTCAAGATCCCTTTTGCCTTGCTCTCACTACTTGGAAATGTATTCTTTGTGTTCTTTCCTTTTGCACATCCTTTGCATACACCGTAATGTTTTGTCTGTATTTCTGGAAGACCTTCAACATTTTTGCTTGCAAGTGGTAGTGCCCTATAGTGCACATGTGCAAGCCTTCTGTGCCAAAGTTCATTTGTCTCTACTGAGTCATGGACCAAAGCTTGTTCTGGTTGACCCTTCAATTTGTATAGTCCTCCCTCTTGCTCTCCAATTACTACTACATCATCTATAATATTTCCCTTTGGCCACATAAGGACTTGGCCATCTACAAATGCATCATCTATAGTTATATGTAACTATTTATAATCATATATATTAGGCTATTGATACAGATGAGAACTCAATTCAGTTTTGTGTATGTATGGACCCTCATGTCATAATATAATTCGTTACTTCCTTATCTATGTTCTTGTCTCTTGTGCCTGTTATGTCTATATGATTCCATGTGTATTATTGTTCACCCTCCATGATTTGTGAGATTACAACATTGGTTCCATTGCCAATAGTACATATACGAATGTAATGACCATAAGCAGATGATATCAAAACAAGAGATTAAGGATTGGTGGGAGCGTAAGATAGAAAATTATTTACAGAACTACGCAAGGAGAAACAGATTGACCATTGCTCAGGTGAAGGATAAATTATTCACTGAAACACATGAGAAGTTTGTAGAATCTGTACCTCATCTTTTGAAAAAAATTCTGGATGAAAAAACCGGAAGCAACTAAGGACCAAGAGCTACTGGAAAAACTGATCTGAGGGGGACAAACAAAACTGTCGGAGTGGTTTGAAAATATCGGAGACTAATTCTACGAGGAAAAAGCCATGGAAGAAAAAACTTCAGTTGAAATCGTTCAGAAAAGGTTTTATACAGACCTGGATGAGCAATTCCTTTTCTCCTTACTGAACCTTTTTTTCAAATTCCTAATTGAAAAGGGAGTGGGCCATATCGTAGAACCTCATCCGTCACTACGCGAACCGCCACCAAATTCTAACTGGGTGGAGAAACAAAAGAAGTGGGAAAAATTCATTGTCGAAAGGGAGTGGGTGTATTTCCTAAGCAAATAAACAGAACTATCCGAGCTTTATAAAGCGTCGGGTAGGCTATGGCGGGTATCTGGGAATGTGTTGGGTTAAAGTAAGAAGGATTCTAGTCGAATAAAGAAAATACCATCACTAGCAATGAAAATTCAACCTAAAAAGGAAATCGAACGAACAGTGACACACAAAGGTACGACAGATTTACAAAGAGTAGAAAGAGAGAAGAGGTTGAAAAGAAGGGGAGAGAGAAGAGAAGAGGCTATAGCCCTACAAAGAGGGATGACTACTAGGGTGACAGACCAAGAAAGAAATTCACCATATTCGGGTCATGACCAATAGGAAGAAGGAGTAGATGAAGAAGCATCACCCATGGAAGAAGACTTGTGGATAGAGCAGCGAGAAGCTCTCCAAATAGAAATTCCCTAGGAGGTAAGACCTCTGTCTCCAACGAATATGAGTACCATAATACATGCCATTGTCGAAGAAGACCTACAACGAAGATCTGGTGAGTTTGGTATATGGAGTTGACTAGACGACGAGGTAAATGATGATAATCATCTAGTGATCTGTCGATCGAAGGAAGGACATTGTGTAACACTTCAGGCGTACCCTTCCAACTGAAGTATCCAATTTCTTTACCTGACACATGAAGGAGCACCCCCCTTCCAAATACATCTTTGCAAAATACAGAACAGTCGGACCTGCAGACAAATCAGTGTAGTTGGACATCGACAGGAGAAGTCGACCCGAACCGACTGCTTGTTAGAGAAGAAATGACAAATAAAATGACTGACAGGAATGAAAGTACCATCGACAATAGTTTTACACAGCAAGACAAACAAAATATCCCAGTACCACCACCACCACCACCGCCGCCGCCACCCCCTAGAGGAGATAGCAACAGCGATACCGACATGGGTCATGGATCAACACATATCCCTCTATATGAGGGTGACGAAGAGCCTAGACGACATTGGTTCATCTGTGAGTCAATATGGGAGGAAAATCAGGTTATGGTCGAAGAACGACAGATGGCGCAGTTCGCCGGTGACTTGAGGAAAAGAGCACTAACTTGGTACATGACCTATATCGAGAGAACTCCCTAAGCATCCAAAGTAGAAATTAAAACAAAATTCTTGTCTTTCTTTAAAACTCCAGACGCAAAACATATGGCAACCAAAAAGTTGAAAAGAACATCTGAGAAGCCAGCAAAGTCTGTTAGGGAATACGACAAACGATGGAAGGACCTTCTTAGCCAACTAGACTATGTAATTGATGAACAACTGCTAATTCAGTGGTTTCTTGCAGGTCTATCACAGAAAATCCAACGGCACATAAGCTTGGAGACATTTAAAACATATGAAGATGCACTTACCAAAGCTCTGCAAGTAGAGATGGATGAATATTTCCCAGCATATCCCGTTAATACTACACTGGAAGAATAGCTAGAAATCATGCAGAAATCATTGAAAGAGCTGAACCTCAAGAATCAGGATGTCTGGTGCACAAAATGTTCCATGGCCGGACACACTAAAGATAACTGTCAGCAAGACATAAGTCGACAGGATGTTCGGTTTGTTCACACGAAATGCTTCTGCGACATTTACCAAGAACATGGAGAACATACAACGAAAGATTGCCCATATAACATGAAAAATGGCAAAACATCTTGGTGTGCAATCTATGAGGTAAAAAGTCACACAACCACTGAATGCCACCTAAATTTAAAGAATCGAAAAAATTACCAAGCAGTCTACCAGACGAACATAGTCACGCAGAATAACGATAACACCCAGCGAAGCAATGACCAAAATGAGCCAAATAATCAAAGATATGAAGGCTGTTGATATGAGCGCTGGTTCGACAATCGCCATGGAGGATATGGAGGTCGAGGAAAATTTTCTAGAAATCATGATAATCGACCATGACGACCCATCCAGTGCTTTACATGCTATAAAGAAGGCCATCGCTATGCAGACTGTCCATACAAGGATAGAACTGACCTAAAGTTTTGTACTAGCTGTGGTGTAGGCGATCACTCATTAGAGGATTGTCCCACCATGCTTGACAAAATTAATAAAAAGAAAAACGTTGATGTATTGTCGTGTGTTCAAAAACATGATGTAATCAATACAAAGAACCTGCACATAGTAACCTGACAAGGGACAAAATTGGTAATGATAATCCACGTATAAGTAAAATTAAAGAAAAGAATGATTATCCTAACCCAGCTAAACAAAAAAAATTATATAACGACACAACAAATATGTTTAAGGAATTTTCTAGACAGGATGAAACCGATGACAGTCGACAAAACACAGTTAAAGAATTAATATGCTTAGTATAGGATGATAAATTAGTATCTCAATTCATTGACTTATTGTATAATATGAAGCATAACAATAATACAGAAAAAAAAACTAAAAACATATGTAGTCTAAACCAAAAAGACAAGAGTGATGCCGACCCACTTGTCGATCTAGAAATTGAAGGATACCATGTTCGACAAGTTGTACTTGAATTCGGTTCACAAGTAAATATTATGACTCATGACACTTGGGAACAGTTGGGCAGACCTCGACTATATGAGTCACGAATATACCTCAAGTTATCCGACCAAGGTCTAATTGAACCCATTGGGGTTTGGAGAAATGTTGATACGACAATAAAAGGAATATCGACCAAAGTTGACTTTGAAATTATTGACCCTAAGGAAGGATCCAGTTCCTTCCTAGCTTTAGTAGGTCGACCTTGGGGAAGAAAAATGAAAGAATCAATATCTCTATACAAAGAAAGGATAAAACTAAAAGGGAATGGAAAGAAAGTCATAGTACTTATTCATCCTTCCCAAGGGGAACCTTGGATAGAACCCATTGATGAAGAAGTAGACATTCGACAACTATACCAAATTCAAAATAACAAAGACTACACTAAACCCAATATCTATGGTGAGCTTCACTTAGGAAATTAAGATTCAGTAGGATATAATTCAAACGTAGAGTTATATGATTGGGAAGTCAAAAACTACGAGACCCAAGCAAGGGGTTGTTGGACCATTCAGGCTATACAGAAGAAGCCAGTCCATCAATGTTTCTCAATCTCCATCATCCCAAAAATATTCGAAAAGAAAAGTAGGGAATATCCTACCTTAAACCCAACAAATATAAATATCAGGAAAATCCCAAGGTATAAAGAAAGAGAATCCCCAGTTATGCATATAGAACAAGTCTCTAAAAACATAGGTGAACATGGCCGACTACAAAGCTTGTTAGAAACCTTTACAGGACAAGAGGCTCGATGGTGGGATACACATCAATCAATATTTTAGACATGGACAATAGATTCAACTTACTTTGTAGAAATATTCTGAGGAAAGAAGTTAACCAAACAGGCACAAATACCTATGTTCTTCCAAGGGAAAAACCCATAGGAGCACATAAGAACATGCGAAAGGGAATGGAGAAGACTAGGGTATAAAGACGAAGGTACATGGCCACACATGTTTCCCTCAACGCTAGCCAAATTACCAAACAAATGGTATAAAATTGAAGAAGCACGAGGAGAAACATTTCAATGGCATGAACTTAGAGAGAACTTCGCTAAGGACTTCAGTTTTATACCACAAAATGAAAAGTTAGTCAAGACTGCAAAGCAAATAAAAGCATTTATAGAACCGACCAGGAATAACAGTCTGATACAAAACCACGATCGACCGACAATACCATGCACTAACATACAAACCAATATAATACCACAGTCGACAAGACTGCAAATGGAAAATGAAAATCCAGAAGGGAAAATATTTTAATGGAAATCATATCACTCAGAAACAACAAAACCAATTCGCATAGTACTTAAAGTCGACACAACCGACAAAGAAGATACCAACCGAATGACCACAGTAGAATTTCCTGTTACATTCTCACAATTCAAAGAAGGGAGTCGACCGATCAATGAAGCTAAAGCACTAGAATGGTTGGATGCAAAAATTAAAACTAAAGAATTTGACATATCAAATGATGATCGACTAAAAATGGAAAAAAATGGCAATT
Organism: Pseudotsuga menziesii; assembly: GCA_001517045.1. Lineage (NCBI taxonomy): Eukaryota > Viridiplantae > Streptophyta > Pinopsida > Pinales > Pinaceae > Pseudotsuga > Pseudotsuga menziesii. Next base: position 11,350 of record LPNX010767051.1, read on the forward strand.
ACTGGAATGAAGAACAAACGACCAAGATAGTAAACCTAGTGAAAGAATTCCAGGATGTCTTTGCTAGAGACTATAAAGATCTCAAAGGACTAGTCCATGAAATGGGAAAAATGAAGATCGACATCAAACCTGACGCCCAACCCATAAATAAGAGGCCATACAAATTAGCTCATAAATACAAAGAGATAGTCAAGAAAGAGATCGACAATATGCTCGCAGCAGGAATTATCTACCCTATCGACCAATCAGAATGGGCAAGCCCAATGGTCGTATAACCAAAGAAACACGACCTGATGAAACTAAGGATCTGTGTCGACTTCAAAGAATTAAACAAAGTCACCCTAACAGACCCATTCCCAACACCATACACAGATGAAATCTTAAATGAAGTCGCAGGACATGAATGTTACTCGTTTACAGATGGATTCTCAAGGTACAACCAAGTACCGATAGCCAAAGAAGACCAGAAAAAGGCGACATTCGTATGTGAATTCGGCTCATTCACCTACAAAGTTATGCCTTTTGTTCTAAAAAATGCACCTGCATTATTTTCAAGAATTGTTGTCAAAACATTTCAAGAATATATCTACAAAACAATGACAGTATATTTTGATGATTGGAGAATCTACTCCATGCTGAAAGATCACTGGAAATGGCTAAGGCTCATGTTGGAACAATGCCGACAAATCTAGTTATATCTTAACATAAGGAAATGCATATTCCTAACTCCTATAGGGATATTATTAGGGCACATTGTATGAAAAGAAGGAATCAAGGTCGACTTTGCAAAGATAAAAATTATCCTCGACTTGAAACCACCAGTGAACCCAAAACAAGTCAGGGTACTACTCGGACACATGGGATATTACAGGAAATTTATTAGATACTACTCAGATATGACCTATCCACTCGAAGAACTATTAAGAGAATATCAGGAGTTTGACTGGACAGATGAATGTAACATATCATTTGACACATTAAAAAGGAAACTAGTTGAGGCACCTATCCTTAGGTTCCTGAATTGGTCGATCAAATTTCACGTACATATCGACGCATCAGGACTAGCAATAGGCGCGATATTAACACAACCAAGGGATGATGGAATGGATTACCCTATAGTTTATAGCAGTAGAAAACTAAACAAGGCAGAAAGAAACTATTCAACAACAGAGAGGGAAGCATTAGGAATGGTCTTTACACTACAGAAGTATCGACATTACCTACTAGCCAACCCTTTCATCTTCTATACTGACCACCAAGCATTGAAATACCTTGTAAACAAACCTTTGCACCATTGGAGGATTTGTCGATGGCTACTATTATTCCAAGAATTTGAATTTGAAGTTGTTGTTAGAACAGGAAAATTAAATTTCGGACCCAACCACTTGTCGAGAATCAGCACGGGAGAGGAGCCGATAGGGATCAAAGATGACCTACCGGATGCACACTTATTTCGAATAGAAGTTGTCTCGGCAGAATTCGAGGAAATAGCTCAATTCCTAGAAAATGGCCAAGCACCAGAGGGCATAAGCACGAAAAACAAACAAATCCTGGTTATGAAGGTTGCACCATACAGCCTCATAAACAGATTTCTATATAAAATCGGCTTGGATGACATCCTCAGGCGATGTGTATTAGAACATGAAAGAGATAATATCATACATGAAGCACACTATGGACCGGCAGGAGGACATTTTCAAGCAAATACAACTACCAATAAAATCCAACAGTCAGGGCTATGGTGGCCGACATTATACAAGGATTGCAAAAAGTTTGTTAGCCAGTGCGACCGATGCCAACGACTGGGTCGACCTCTGCCTAGTACAAAAATTCCCTTGATATTAGTAAACCCAAGCCTGACATTTGAAATTTGGGCCATCGATTTCATAGGACCGTTCTCAATACCATCAAAAAGAACAGGTGCCAAATACATCATAACTACAGTAGAATATGTAATCAAATGGGCGGAAGCAGAACCTGTGAACACATGTTCCAGTGAGATAGCTACTAAATTTATCTATGAAAACATAATTACTAGATTTGGATTCCCACTAACCTTAATCAGTGACCAAGGATCACACTTCATTAACAAAAACATCAAAGCACTAACAGACCAGTTCAAAATTGACCACCGACGCAGTACAGCTTATCACCCTCAGTCAAATGGATCAAGGCATTCAACAAAAAATTAACAAGAGACTTAACAAAAATCTGCAACACCAATAAGGATGATTGGGATGAAAAAATCCCTACAGTATTATGGGCTTATAGGACAACATACAAACGTTCGACTGACCAAACACTGTTCCGACTAGTCTATGGCGAAGAAGCAGTAGTTCCACTACATTTCCAACAACAAACACCTATCATAGCAGATATCTTACATGTTGATGTCGAGGAAGGCAGGAAGGATTGACTAATGTAACTAAGCAAACTAGAAGAACACCGACTGTTGGCTATACAACATCAAGAAATTCATAAACAACAGCAGAAGGCTTGGCATGACCGAAACATTAAAAACAAAATTTTCTCGATATGAGATCTTACTCTGTTGTATAACAGTCGAGTGAAGGAAAAACCAAAAAAATTACATACAGAATGGATGGGACCTTACATTGTCGAAGAGATTCATGCCAACAGATCAGTCCGACTGAGGACGTTACAAGGCATAATATTTCAGAAACTTGTTAATGGTGCCCAACTAAAACGGTACAAAAATTAAGAAAACCAATATATATATATATATATATATATATATATATGTAATGACCATAACCGTTCAGAAAACCTATTAAAATCTAAAAATCCCAAAAACAACAAACAGATCCAACACCCGTAAACCAGAATGACAGAAAAATTCGGAAGCTTTACTAGACTGCACTTTGAGAATCGACATTCCACCCATCGACATACCGCCATCGACCACCCGCATGATTGACATCGACCGACGACTCCAAAGGTCAAATCATGCCTTCATGACTACAATCAAAAGGAGCGCCGAAATCAAAATGCATTTAATGCAAACTTGATAGACCGTCCTGGACCATCACTTCCACCATTAATACATCCACCGACAGAATCGTTAACCACTCCACCTATAAATATCATGCCAGAAAAGGATCATTTACCGCGTTTTGAAGAAATAGAGCAACCAAGTATTCGAAAACTCGAGAGCATAAACCCTATAAGTAAAACCGATCAAGAGACCAACAAAATGGCCCTGAAGCAAACCAGATCCACAGCTGCAAAAACAAAAGAACTACAATCCACTGAGACCCCACTCATGAGAAGACTAAGAAACATAAAAAATGCCAAGGTACAGGAAACTTCATGGATGAAAACCTGGGCAGAAATCAAAGAATGGGCTTACGTAGACAAGAAAATGACACAAGAAGCTGAGAAGATAAGCTATAGTACCATTATGAGCTACATGAACACACCTTTCATGGTGAGTTTCGAAGGAACAAAAGACTCCCACTGTAAAATTCATCATCAGCCAGTATCACAATGGCAAATTCTACTTCGACATACTAGTAGAAATTTTTGGCAAGGTCATATAAAATCTAACTGGTCTCTCAAACCAGGGTGAACCTGTTCCTATCCGCCTAAAAGAAGGATTGGTAGAACGACTAACAGGAACACCATCATGGAAGAACTCGAAAGGGCTAATTATCAGTCAAAGACAAGCCTGGACACCACAAATCGTGGCCAAAATAATAGCAACAAGACTCACTCCTACAGTTCGAGTGAGTGACCTAAAGCTAGACATGCTGGAAGCAGTCGACACAATAGTAGAAACAGGCAAAATTTATCATTGGGCTCAATATGTTGCCAACATGCTCAAAAATATATGTGAGAAATGTCAGGAGTCGACCGGGATTATCAGGTTCCCATCACTGATAATCTGGATAGCAATGTACCACTTGTGTCCAGTCAGAGGCAAGCAGTTCCAAGAACCTAGCAAGTATCACATGTGGAGGTTCAAACCCTTCTCACATAATGGAATGCTAACAAGAGTTAGCAAATGGCAAAGTAATGTTGGAAAATTGGTTCCAAAACCTAAAATTCTAGACAACTAGATGGAGGGTGCCTCAAAACATTCAAAGAAGTCTACCAAAAACAACACACATTCAACTAGAGCTCGACCACACTGTAGTTTGGTACATGCAGGGGGAAAAAACAACAACAAAACCTCTTGACTATTACCCAACATTTGAAGAGATTTTCCAAGAGCTAGATCGACAATCCAATACAAAGCTATCAATACCAGCAAAGGCCAAAGAAATAAATCAACCAATCGAAGAACCATTGATCGACCAGGGAGAAGAGGAGGATTATGAACTCTACCTATATATCAGTACCTTCGTGTCAGAAGATACACCGGTAGAGGACACCAGCAGACTTCAACTGACAGATGTCCCACAACCTATCCAAATGGGAATCATACCGACTAAACATCAAGTAGCTAGACCAACAAAAAAAAGTATCATTTCGACTCACCGACAAGAGGAAGGAGAAAAGCAGATAAAAGAAGATACTGAATCAGATAATCCAGAGTATGCTATGATGAAAGAAAACCTAAATAAAATAGCAAAGGAGATAACAGCCTCAAGACAAAAGAAGGAAAATTAGGGAAAACGGAAGGGGAAGCATCAGCTTATCCTCTCAGAATCAAAAGACGAAGAAGAAATGTTGGCTACTACTGCTGACATCATAGAAGATGCTACAACAAACAAAATATTAGTCGAGACGCAGTTTAAGCGGTTCATTGACACAGGAGAAAAGCAAGGAAGACCAAAAAAGGTAAAAACTTCAACCCCTTCAGTTGATGAGAACATTGTCAATCTAGTCTCTACACCTCCACCCCCATCCCCAACCCATATCACACAAGAGGATACCCCACAATTACCCACCATAATCCCTATCGACATTTGTAAGAATGTTATGCTAGAGACGCTAAAAGAATGGTTCAACCAGGATGGCGACTTCCAAGCATTCATTGAAAAACTTCTCGAACTATTCACCTCTGCTTAGAAAATTATTACCATATCCCCACTAATTGAATCTATCTCAGCATGCTAAACCCTCACACAAAAAATGGGCCAAATACCTCAAAAACCAAGAACTGTAGGAAGCATCAGATCGACATTCTTAAGGAATCTCAACACGACTTCCCAAATTGCCGCAAGCTGCACCTCATCCTTTATCCCCTTAGATATCTCCCATCCTTTACCAGCCAATGAACTAGTCAGAGAATTGGAATAAGATAACCAAGAAGATATCAACCAGGTAATCGACAACCTATTCTCTGATGAACTAGCCAATTCACCACCAGAAGTCAAAAATTCACTGTCGACTGAAAACATCCCAACCACACCAATTACACCAGACCACTCACCATCACTAGTACCACATACCAACCTAGAATAGTTTCCAAATCCTGAACCACCTACTTCAAATCCACTAGAGACACACTGAGATGCAAGTTCCACCCAAGAAGCTCAAATATAAATCCCACTGACCAATGAATATCAGCAGCCAGAAAACCAGCCATAGGAGAATAAACCACAGACAGATCAACAAGCAGAAGAGCATCGACATAAAAGAAAAAGAAAAGATAAAAAGAAAAAGGAACATCACAAAGAATAGATACCGACAATGATACACCTTATCCAACTTGGATCGACTACTGCAGTCGACACAATGAAACTAAGAGATGGAGAGTTGGGTCAACTGTTACAAACTCTCACCACAGAGACAACAACAAGAAACCAATCTAGACGAGAGCAGCTCGACAACAATAAGAAAGAACAAATTGAATTTTTATCAAAATGCAGAAATCTAATCCAAACAGTAATACCAGGACCTATAGAAGCTGACACCAACAAGCCGCTAGAAAAAACATATCAGCTATTTAAAAGTGTGGTGTCAACTCTACAATTACATCTACAAAATACAAAGGAAGATCAAATAGAGGAAACATCCAGACTACTAAGGCAGCAGTATACAACATTCTCGGAAGCTCACAAAGTACTGCAAGACCACTTGGAAGATTCTATCATCACAGACGAAGTACTCCGTGATTGGCCTACCTATTACAGACAAGTATTTCAGCAGACCTGTAAGACTTGTGAGCAGATTCAAGTGTTAGAAAAGAGGTGAGGAATCGAAGAAACAATGAGAAGTACAATACAAGAACATATTGTATTGGAAACAACCAAACTGCAGAAACTGGAGAGACAAGAACACCAGTGGGTACAACAAGCACTACTGAGCCTCGACAAATTGGATACAATTGTCCCGCGGATGAAAAGACTACTAGATGCAACAGAGGAAAAAGCTCAATTCATGGGACCCAACATGGAAAGCATCGCAGACCTTTCCATCCAAGAAAATATGGTGACTCTGTCAAGCATCACAACATTGAATATTGACATCCTGGGGAGGCAGGTGCGGGGGGGATTCTCTTGAATCCCGGAGGACAGGTCGAACATACCTTTGCTTGGGGGCTTGGAAGAAGGACTAACAATGAAGCCGAGTGGATGGCCCTCCTTCAGAGCCTGCACATTCTCAGGGAAAATAAAATTCATAAGGCCTTGATTCTGGGGGACTCTAGACATGTCATTTATAAACTAAACATGGGATATAATGAAGGAGCTGTCCAATGTAGGCGAATTTATGAAAAAGCCAAGGTCCTTATGTCCAGCGGATTCGAAGCATATCATATCCTCCGGCACAACAACTCGGCAGCCGACAGTCTAGCAAATGGGGGAGCTTCTCTTTTACAAGGGCAATATCGACAAAATGGAAGTCGGCCTACTCACAAAAATATTCCCTAGATGGCGGTGCTGGGAGCCTCCCCTTTGGCTCTTAGCTTCTCAAAATCACGAAATTCAGTCTATCATCCCCTCCTCCTTGGCTGATCTCCCCTTGTCCCCTCTTCCTTTTCCCCACCATCTTCCTTCTTCTTCTCCTATCCCCCCCCTTCCTTTTCTTTCCCCCCCACCTTCCTCCTTCCCCCCTCCCCCCTCTCCCTTCTTCCTCAAGCCTTATCCCTCCCGCTTGATCTTTGCCGTCAATTCCCTCCTCGTCTTGTCCTCTTTATTGCTCTACCTAACCTCCTCTCCTTCTCTTGATGCGTGGTCCCTTCGCTGGCGTCCTCCTCTCTCGAGCCTTCTGGCCTTAATTGCTCCCTCGTTCGGCATTTTACTCTCCCCTTCTTCGCACGCTTCAGATTTCCTTATGGACCTTGACATGGCTTCTGCAGGAAGTATAATTCCTTTCTGCCCCTTATCCCCCTTCGGTCATGGCTCTTTTGATGCCTTGAGATTTTTACTGCAAGTTATCTCTGGTGTTTGTGAGGGAAGTTTCTTTGGGCTTCCG
>LPNX010767051.1:18927-68458 GCA_001517045.1 Pseudotsuga menziesii
GCATAGTCCATGTAGCTTCTGGCGACAATGTGCTTCCAATGGAGGAGGAGTCTGTCCTGCAGCCAAGAGGCAATCCTTAGCTCTCCTTTGTATGGCTTAGCTTTTATGTTTTTCTGTCTTTTAATTAGCAATCAGTTTGTAAGGGTTTACACAACTCTAGGCTCTATAACTTCTGAACAGTCACATTTTGAATTTTGTAAGGAACTGCAGTGGATGATCCCATGGTGCTGCCTTTTTGATGTGTGCAGACACTCTATGCTATTTTTCCTGTACTGAATGGCTGTGCACAGCCACTTTTTAAATATATCTTTTTCTGTTTCTGTAAAAAAAAAAACATTGAATATTGACATCCAGATAGTACTACAAAGTTGGACATAATTTCAACATCAACTAGCCATTACAGCAGAAAAAATTGTGGAAATATGCGTACAGAAACAACCAACCATCTGACTACACAGTCCATGAAGACAAACAATACCAGAAGCAACTACCTCAGACAGTGCATTGTTGAAGTACCTCCCCTGTTTCTTCGGGACGAAGAAAGATTTTGTTCCTGGGGAAGACGTTGGAGGAGTTAGTCGGTGAGCCGACTAGTCGAATAGCCGACTAATTAGAGATTAGGTCGGCTACATGAGGTCGCGTCGGTTGACCGAACCAACATGTAGTTATATGTAACTGTTTGTAATCATATATATTAGGTTGTTGAGCCAAATGAGAACTCATTTCAGTTCTGTGTATGTATGGACCCTCGTGTCATAATATAATCAGTTACTTCCTTATCTATGTTCTTGTCTTTTGTGCCTATTATGTCTATATGATTCCATGTGTATTATTGGTAACCCTCCGTGATCTGTGAGATTACAACAATTCTCTACTTCTTCATCCATTGCTTCAAGTTGTTCTTTGATCTGGGAGACCCTTGTAAAGTATGACTGTATGGTCTTCGCATTCTGGATCTTCACACTCTTCAATTGGTTCCTCAAAGTCATCTTCCGGTTTATGTTCTTTCCTTCAAATAGCTTGGTCAAGGCATCAAACATTGCCTTAGGTGTCTTTAGGGTGGACACCTATGGTATGAGGTGATCCTTGATTGAATCAGCAATAATCCTCTTAGCCATGACCAATTTCTTTTTGTGTAAGACCTTAGCCTCATCTCCCTCTGGAATTGGAACCTCTTCACTGATGTAAGAGTCCAACTCATTGTCTTCTAGGACCAGGGAAATCCTGTACTTTCAAGCTTGAAAGTTATCAGCTCCCCCAAGATTTTAATCAAGCTTGGTGTGATGAGACATATTAACTGAGAACCTCAAATGGAAATACAAAATATTTAGATCTTACCAATTTGAGAAGCTGAAAATTTGATCTGGAGTTGATCTTCTGCAGTTCTGGTTTTTTGGTTCCAGGGCAAATTAGGGTTTGACTTTCCTAGATTTCTACCCAACCAAAAACCTTGATTCTTGTCTCTAATCTTCAATTTTGAGGAGGAGATCAATCCTAGCCTGGGCTCACTCAAACATTCCTCTTCAATGAAAAGCCCTAATTTCCTGATGTAGTGGTAGGTCAAAAACTGAAAGTGCTCAGAATCAGATTCTGCTTCGACAGAAAGATGTGCCCTTCAATGGAGGTTCAGTCCAGCCTTCTTTTGCTGATGAATTGTGGAGAGAAACCCAAAAAGTAAGAAGCCCTAGCTTCTGCAGCTACATAGTGTCTTCTTCTCAGGTTATCTCTGATACCATGTTAGATTTTTATCAATTATGACAGTATGATCTTACGTTCTTATCTGAGACAATAACATGCACAACAATCAATCACAAGAGACAATAGACACAAAGATTTTCCTCGGGGAAACCATAAAGGAGAAAACCCCGCAACTTCCACAGAGATAAAATAAGCACCAATGGAAACAGTAAAACCCAAAGACAGTAAGATGATCTTCGACATCTGTTCTCTCTCTTATCCCATCTCCTTCTCTCTCACTTATGCGCTACAACTAAGTGTGAGTGAATGTGTGTTAAATAGGGAGGGTCACTCTCTATTTATACTAATTCTCAACTTGACAATAACTCACTAGGCTCGACTTCTCTAGGAGAGTTTAATAACCCTAGGGCCCCACAACTGCAGGGACTTTAACCCTTGATCAATAAGAAGGGTTACCCTATATGACTTTACATGACTTGTTTACATTATTGAATCTCTCGATAGGAACATCGGGGTATGACATGACTCAATTACATTACAGATACTTCCTGGAATAAGCATCGGGGTACAATACATAAGATATACAAGTGAATACATTCCGAAGTTACAAATACATCAACAAGATTCACATGAAATTTTTTATGAAACGTGTGATCTATTTGTGGAAGAAATTTTTTTTATGCAAGTAAAATTTGTGAAGGAATTGGAAAGTAGTTTTTGGGATTTTGTGCACAAATTGTTTGAGGAAATGATCCTTTGGAACCTATGATAAATAATTATTATTTATTCCCATATTCATTATATAATGTGTATTTTTGTGGTACAATATCCTCAAAACAGTTTAATACACTTCTCTTTGATGCTTCTACCTTTTATTCGAAAACTAGTTCTTTGATTGGATTGTTTTGCATAGTTTGGAGACTTGGCACATGAAGTCTTTGTAAAACTTCCTGAGTGTTATTTTATGATTATGTATGATAAATACACTTTAATTATGTGTTATAATTTCATGTGAAATATTCTTGATAACGTTTGGGAAATGTACTGAAATTCTAGATCAATTTCCAATTTCTAGCTCCTTAAATGGAATTGTTTTCAGTAGATTTGTGACTTTGCATATGAAGTGTTTGAAGAAATGTTTGAATGAGATATACCTATGTTATTAATGATAAAATATTTTAATTATATTTTTAACGTAATTTTAATGATTCCATGAGCCGTAGATTTAATTATTGTAGTGATTCCTAGAATTACTAGTAAATTCAGATGAGTAGAATTAGCTAGTTTGGTGAGTTATTTAATGGAATGTATATGGGAGGAATCTACAGCCATATGAATTTAGGTGACCCCTGATATGATATCCATGATATATAGTATTCATATATTTCTCTTTATTTGTAATTTGGAAAGTTAAATTGGAATCTATGTACATTGCAGTGAAAATTGATAATTAGTTGTGGACTGAAATCTCTGTTTTGTAAAAATGGGATGCTACAGACATGTCATATATTTATAACATGTTATTTATATATAGGTGGATAATTATCAGGTGTTATCCTTTATTTATGGATTCATTTCATTTTGGTTCAGTTATTTAGACTCAATTCCTTACGGTGAATGTTAACTAGTTTCATTGGAATTGATGGAAAAGATCACCTTATGTGCAATTGGAATGATCTAAAAATAAATATTTAATTGGATGTCGGTGCGTGCTTAAATATTTTGTTAATGGATGTAGGATTTATTTTGGGTTTAATTGCATGGTTACAAGTTGATTTTGTGCAAGACTATATGCTTATATTGGATAACTAGTTAACTAGTCTAGACTCTTTTTCATAATTACCATTCTTAATTATTTTATTTTTTGTAATTAGATCTTATTTACATGTAATTAGGTGTTATTAATCCATTATGATTGATAATATATGGTTATTTGTTAAACAATTGGATTTGTGATAAGTGTCGTCATTTGCGTACTAAGTGTCGTAATTAACACCTTAATTACTAGTTAATTGTGAATAAGAATAATTAACCTTTAGAAGTGGTTATCATCTCTGATATGGATTGGATTTAAGGTTTGATGATGTCATATGATTTTAATAATCCTTCCCATCCATTATATCATATTTTGTATGTGCTAATAAATTTATATTAAATTCTTGTTAATTATTAGATTTTGTGTCTCAATTAATTTTGGAAAAATAGAAATTAAATGTTTATGGTTTATCAAGTGCACTAAAAATAGTCATTAGCCCTAGAGATCTAATGATATGTCCCTTATACACCTAGATAGCCCCAGGGCACATTACATAAACACACTTTACCTAAAGACACATTATACCAAGTTGATTTTAACTAACTCATGTGTCTAATTATCCTAAAAACATCTATCTACGATCCACAAATGGTTTCCTACTTGATTGAGTTGTTGGGTGCAATCCAAAACCCAATACACCTCTTGTTTGATAATTGGTAGTATTATGGATCGAACATTCTAAAAAAAAACATGCTACAATGTTAATTTTCACATTGATAAAATCAGTGGTTCACAAATACAATGCTATTTAACAGGTGTTGAAACACTGCTTGCTTGGGATTTCCTTGTATGCTCTATACATAGTGTAGTAAGTGATGTACAACATTTATTACTCATTCATGGGTTTGCTAGAATTATATATGAATTTGAGTAATGTGTAATATCACACTAAAACATATATTCCCAAGCCTATGTATTTAGCATTTACCTACAACCACCTTTATACATTTGCCTCAAGCTTGGAGGGTTGGATTTAACCTATAATGGTATTAATTTAACCCAATGAATATTTATGTATTTAGTGTTCATGGGTAGTGATAGTAATGTCTGAACAATGTATCATGTTCCTTATTGATCATTAGAATGAATGGGAATATTTATAATTTGTTTGAGAGTAGGATATGAATTTTATTGTAAAATAGAGTATACTCTCCAACTATGATTGCACATTTCAACTTGACTAGTCACTAACTGAACTCAACTGATGAAGGGTGGTATCAACACTCCCAGTGGCTCCTAAATTGTAGGAATTGATCTAGGAGGCTCCTAAACTTATGCATGCAAGTGCAATTAGTGGCAGTAGGCCTCAATTAGTGTTCCCCACACTTTAGTAATAGGAACATGTGCCCCAATTAGGCCAAGTGGACCCAGTGGTGCTAGTGACTAAAAATAAACTGGATGGACTCCCGATTTAGACATGACTCCTGATTTAGACATATGACCAAATTGGACAAGGGAGGATTAATAATCCTAAGAAAATAGTGAAGTACTTGTGGTAAATTCTTTTAGGTTTGTTGTATCTATACATTTGGAGTTGTAGTATGTAAAAATTAGGGTTTTTTACTAGTCCAAAAACTAGTCTCAAATGAGTTTTTTAAGTAAAACTATAATATTGAAGGATTTAGAGCTCCAAATTGAGTTAAAATTGTTGTATGAGAGATATTATAAACCATAGTATTTTTAGTAAACATTTAAGAAGTAGAAAATAAAAAATTGATACGAGGATAGACATACAAGTTTACTCCCCTGGAAGGGACAAAAGCAATAAGTCTTGGGAAAGTAACCATAACTTTCACTTAGCATATAAAAATTAGCTCAAACCTATGCCATTGTAGAGAAGACATATTAGGATACTATAGGACTAAATTTAAGAATTAGAGGGGCTAGAATTATAGGTTTACCTTAGGTGGAAGGTTGACTAACAAGATAGTCTCAAAAATAGGGTTTTAGAAGGTATGTTTTCTTGAAATTAGCATAAATTTTGACTCGAAAGTCTAATTTAGGCGATTCAAAAGTTTTTGGGAGGAAGAAACAGAAAATAATATTATCCATTATATACCATTATTTTTAGTATATGAGTTTGGAAGTTGAGGGTTAAGATTAGACCTTAGTCAAAAAATGGGAATAATACCTATGCCTAATGGATGAAGATAAACATGAAATTGATCTTATAGAATGGCTCAGGATGGTGAACGAAAATAAAAATAATAATTATAGGGAAAGTATTCATTTTATAGGTGTTTTTTTATTATTATGTATGAGTGTTGATAGAGACACTAGACTAAATTCCACGTAAGAATACTTTAAATAATTGTCCTAAAAGAATGGATCAAGAACTCAAAAATGGTAGTGATTCATACAATTGAAGATAATTTCATGGAAGCTAAAGACAAAATTCCAAATTAAGGGAATATAATGAAAAATTAAAATAATATCTCAAGAAGAAAGATGAGGATTTTTCCAAGATACAAGCCCTTAATGAATCACTTATTAAGAAGGTTCATAAATTAAAGCAAGAAAAAAATAGCAAAGGAAAGTGGGAAATGACGAGTCAAAGAAAGAATGGAAAAATAAGGACGAAGAAATATGTAGATTACAAATCATTCTTGAATGAGGAAACCATGTAAGAGTTATACACAATATTAATAAATTATAAGCACAAAATGTAACACTAGATATTCCCTTCCAAAGCTATCCAAAATGTGTCAATTGTGTTAATTAATTCAATTATATTAATTATGTTAAAGAGGATAATTATGTACAATTACAATGTTGAATCCATTTTAACACTCCTCGAAGAAATAAGATCTCAAATAGATCAAGGTGATTAGGTATAGTTTTAACTTCTTTCCTTAAATACTTTTGCATGTAGATATGTAATTGGTGTTCATGTATATTTTTAGCTTCTTTTCCAAAATATTTTTAAATGCAAATATGTAGTTGATCTATTGAATACAATAAATGTATCCTCAATAAATATGAGATAAGTAACATAGAAGAAGGGATCTTTATCTATTTGTAATAGAGAAGTATTGTATCCGTAGTTTCATAATTGAGGAAATACTTTGAACAATACACTATACATAGTTCATAAGACTCCACTTTAGATGTTGGATGTCAAGGGATGCATCAAAAATGATATGAAGCTCAACACCACCCAGCAATATTTATTTTCCAAAATTGGGTAACACACAAAGGTATAAAGAGATAGGAAAAGACATAATCAATATATAACATGGTAGAGTTACTTATCCATATAAAGGATAATGTTCTTGTTTGTGAACATCTAATACTAATATTGACAAAGAATAATGTGTTTCTAAAATAATATTTTTTAGCTCGATCGAAATACAAATCTTTGATAGAGGGGTTTTTTATCCCTTGACCAAGATTTTGAAACATTTATCAAGAGATTAAAGTTACTTCAATTGATCTACCATTTGGGGAAATCCACACCAATGGTTTGGCAAATATTGTTTACCATTTTCATGGGAACAACTTGAATTGAAGTAGGTAAGACATGAACTCAACCTATTCATGAATGCAAATAAAACTAAAAGACATGTTACTAGTTACTTCCAAAGTGATGTTTCATGATTTATTCAAGCCATCTATGTGATATTTAAATGTTCTTCATTGGATCCTTAGGAAAATTCCAAACTTTGAGTCTTGCTTTCATCTTTGCTGATAAATATATGTTTTGATTTAGCTATAATACTTGGCATAAGTGAATGCAATTATGATTGTGAGCATACTAGCATAGATCCAAATCGTAAGCTCTATCAAGCCCCGAGAGGGATCAAATCTCTCGAGGTGTGAACCTCTTCTTAAGTATTGTACTCAAGGAGCTATCAACTTTGGTGTGTCCTATATATATCCATTGATTTAATTAAAACTAAAAGACATATCTTTTTATTTAAGCTCGACATATAATATTATTATTATTAATATTTAATATTATTTATGGCCGACATATAATATTTTTTATTTTGTTAGGAACGAACATTACAACATCTCCCCCATACATGGTTTTAAAACCATGTGCAAGGCCCTCCTAAAACCATGGGTTGTTTAAGCCTTGCACATGGTCTTAAAACCATTTGCAAGGCCCTCCTAAACCATGTACAATTAAAGCACGGGTTGTTTAGGAGGCATTGCACATGGTTTTAAAACCATTTGCAAGGCCCTCCTAAACCATGTACAATAAAACCATGGGTTGTTTAGGAGGTCTTGCACATGGTTTTAAAACCATGTGCAAGTCCAACATTTTTTTTCTCGGATAATTCAATTTTTTTATTTTTATTTTTTATTTTTTTGTTAGGTAGGAACATTACAACATCCCTCCATATTGTGTTGGTTTTCTGACCGACATTTTTTTTGACTAATAATTAATTTATTTTTTATTTTTTATTGTTTTGTTAGGTAGGAACATTACAACATCTCCCCCATATTAGGTTGTTTTTGTGGCAGACATTTATTTTGGCAAATAATTGATTTTATTTTTATTATTATTTTGTTAGTAACAAAATATCAAGAAACGTTACAAGATCTCCTTCATGACAAACGTTACAAGAGCACCTCTGGGCACAATAATATGGTGTAGGATTTTGTATATGAATTTTGTCCATGACTTTAAATGGATCATAACATCACAACTGAATCAAGAAACATATTTTTGAAAACTTTGATTCAACTGTATTTCCAACTTAAAAATGCATGCATGTATGCTATTTTGAAAGAGCTTAATGTTAACATTAAGGGTATTAAATCTAAATTGGATGAAAAAAGGGTATTAGCTTGGATTACTCAAACTTATTGTGGCTAGTGGATGTTATTTAATTGTGTGAAACAATGCTCAAAGTATTTTATGAAGATATAAATCTTTGTTATTCAATAACTATTCATACAAATAAATAAAATTTTGTCCCATTTCCACATACTTCTAATGTCATACTTTTAATGTCATTCTTTTAGGGAGTTCCAATATATTGTTGACAAGAGTGTAGTCTATGCAACCTAATGTGAATAATCATAAGGTCGCTATGAATAAAACAAACCACCATTCAAGATGTTCATGAGTACCTAGTGTTGTGCTATACCACCTATCCTAGATTCATACTAAATAATTATTCCCTATAAGATTGTAGCCTATGGAAATTTATGTAAGAAATCATAAGGTCAATGTGAAGAATCTTATAAAGGAAACTATGAAGGGGGTGGGGGAAAGAAGAAAAAAAATCAATCAAGGAATGGAAGATATTGCAACACCCCTGTTTTGACCCCGTTTGCATTTAAAGTATATGATGTAAATATTGTATTTAATCGTCGTGTGCAGCTCCAGGCAAAATCCCCACCATCGATTTAGCATGTTGTATTTCGGCAAGTAAATTAGATGTCGATGGTGTTTTGTGCTAGCTAGGCACATTATAATTTTACATCATGTAACTATGCAATTAATAAAATATATCACAGTAGGCTATGTCAATGCAATCATTGAAGAGAAGGGGCATGATCTCACAAGGATAAGGGGGGGAAACCATTTAAACCTTTGGGCCAATGGGGAAAATCCAAATGTCAAAGGGAAAACCCATAAAGCTGGCAACTACCATTTTTGTCTTGTGTGCCCAGTTATTTAGGCAGTGGTTGAGAAATTAATGCATGGGGATGGGAAGACTATGGGAGTCAAATTCGAATGTGGGGAGCCACCCATTTTGGAAAAGTGTGGATTTGACTTATTGGGAAAGTAAATGCTTGGAAAAGCATGCTCAAGCTATTTACTCACCCACACCCTTTCATTTTTCACCATTCCCATGGAGGTTGGGCACTCTCAAGTAGGTGAAACTTGTTGAGCTCCTTCCCTCACCATTTATGCAGTTAAATCTCATTTCCATGGTTGGGAAACCGAATTTTGTTATGTTCAATGGATGGGAGAAGAGACCCACGATTTTGGGGGTTTAAGGGGATGTTTTTCCCTCTACTCACATGGCTAAGTTTGCTGGGCGTTTTTCCTCCATGATTTTGTGGTTTTCCTCATTTTCCCATGCCCATAATTCGTCCATTTGGGTTGCTCAGTGGTTATGGAGCCAATTCTTCCCAATTTGGAAGTTTGGGGAGGTTGTTTTTTCCCTATGTTGCCCATAAACGTTTTCTAAGTTCAGATCTGCGATTTGAGGATTTATGGTGGTCGTTTTTTCCCTTGAAATTCTCGTGGGTGATTTGTGAAACCGTGTTTTCCTTCAGAGGGTTGTTTTCCCTTTCACCGAATTTCTTTTGGCTCAAAAACATTTTCTTTCATGCTCGACGTGTGCATTTTGCGGTTATGTGCATCCCTGTGTTGGCTTGCATGAGTAAGTCCAAGAAACCCATCTGTTAATTGATTTGCTTGGTTGAGTAAGTCTAGGGAACCTATCTGTTAGATGGGTGACTGAGCTAGGATTTGATTGGTTGGCTTGGCTGAGTAAGTCCAAGGAACCTCCACGTTATTGGTTTGTTTCCCCCACGTAGTCTGTGAAACCCAAGTGTTTGTTGGCTTGACTATGGGTGTATGGTTTTGCTGCATGTAAGCATGTTGTTCCCTTGTTCCTTGTGAAATCATGCCCATCTTGGGGGTGGCAGCATTGCTGAGAGATTGATGAGCATACTGTCCTATGGTTGGGTGGAACGACGCAGTGACATACCTGGTTGCGGGAGGCATCAAGCTTCAATTCAAGATAAGTATTCTTTTGCTTTCTAACTCCTGCAACTATAATTGTTTTACGGATGACAATATGAACAATGTTGAAATGTGTTGAATGTATGTGATTGCTTCCGCTGTTTACTTATTGATGATTAGGCATTTGCATCTATGTATGCTTCATTATTCAAATCAATTGTAAATTATCATGTTCATGGGGTTAGATTCCCCGGTTCCGCAGTGTTGGTCGTGTCCTCTCCATGGTCAGAGGGGAGGGGACGTGACAGTGTGGTATTAGAGCCCATGTTGCAGCATGGGCCTCAATGGGCCATGAAGAAGCAGGGACAGAAGCAAGGTTACCCTCTACCCAACAGAGAAAAAAATGTGAAACACAGGAAAAATTTTAAGAAAATTCTAAGTATGGAAAATATCAGATGACTTAAGCTGAGTCCATCCAATACGTCGGATGACTTAAGCTGAGTCCACCCGATATGTCGGATGACTTAAGATGATTCCACCCCTATACGTCATATGACTTAAGCTGAGTCCACTCGATATGTCGGATGACTTAGCCAAGTCTATCTGACAAAAGAACCAAGGAAGAGAGAATTTTTTTGAAAATTTTCTAATGGTCTCGGCTGAGTGGAGCCGATGGTCTTGGCTGGGTCGAGCTGATACATCGATTGACAAAACCAAAAACCCAGCCGACAAGGCAAACAGAAAGAAAAATTTTAAAATTTTTTGAAAATCTTTCTAAGTGTCAAAATCATCTGAGTCCACTTGATACGTCGGATGACTTAACCAAGTCCATCCGACAAAAGAACCAAGGAAGAGAGAATTTTTTTGAATATTTTTCTAATGGTCTCAATTGAGTGGAGCCGATGGTCTCGACTGGGTTGAGCCGATAAATCGACTGACAAAACCAAAAACCCAGCCGACAAGGCAAACAGAAAGAAAAATTTTAAAATTTTTTGAAAATCTTTCTAAGTGTTAAAATCATCGAAAGTCATTTGTTGAAGCCAACCGATATGTTGGCTCAGTTAGCCGAAGGGCTGTCGATGACTACGGAAGAGAAAGGACGAAGGGAGCCGACACGGAGGATGAAAGAGGAAGAGGAGAAGAAAATTTTAAATTTTTTCTAAGTATAGGAAATCTCAGGAAACATTTTCTGATGTCGCTCAGGTGAAGCTCTCCGAGGCATCTCAGAAAAGAAAAGAAGATCCATCTAAGGCGTCGAAAAGGAATATAAGATCGATCTACCGAAGCGTCGAAAAAGAAAAGAATATCGATCATCTGAGGCGTCGGAAAAGAATAGAAGATCGATCCACCAAAGCGTCAGAAAAGAAAAGAAGATCAATATGAGGCGTCGAAAAAGAATAGAAGATCGATTCATCGAAGCATCGAAAAAGAATAGAAGATCGATCCGTCGAAGCGTCGGAAAAGAAAGGAAGATCAATCCGATAAGGCATCGGAAGGGTCGAAAAGGAAATGATGATCGATCCACCAAAGTTTCAGAAGGGAAATGAAGACTCACCCGACACGTTGGAAGAGTTGTCAATAGTGGACCCGATGCAGTGGATGACTTGTTGGAAAGGGATCCGATCAGATGGGAAAAGCTAAGTTTCCAGAAACAGATAATTTTCAGCAGTTTTTCAGTGGAAAAGTGGGAGTCTAGAGGGATTTACAGGTGCTGAAAAGGTGAAAAAAAAGGCAGCAATCTATCCCCCTTCACCCCCATCATCCCCCTGATACCGTCGTTCTTGGAGAAAAGAAAATTCTATGTTTTGACAAGTTCCAATGTGGGATTTTTCCAAATGCAGGTAAGTGAATTATAAATTTCTAAGGTTGATTATGCAGCTAACAATGATGTTTATTAACACATTTGCAGAGTCATAGTGCAATTTGGAAGGTTGGTCGTGGATAGTTCCAAGCAGATCAATTC
The DNA here is from genome assembly GCA_001517045.1 of Pseudotsuga menziesii. NCBI lineage: Eukaryota > Viridiplantae > Streptophyta > Pinopsida > Pinales > Pinaceae > Pseudotsuga > Pseudotsuga menziesii. The sequence continues at coordinate 31,057 of LPNX010767051.1, forward strand.
CAAGAAGATCAACATCATGAGTGATGCCCAGAATCCCTATGAGCTCGAGGCAGATGCCGTGGAGGAAAGTATTCCGGTTATGAATGATGGGATAGAATTTGACGGGGAAATAAATCTAAAGAATTCCCTAGATCTTGCAGCCACTATAAGATGATTGAAGGTGGAGTTGCAGAATTGTAGAGAAAACAATGAAAGAATGGTTAAAGCTCAGGAGGAACAAAATCAATTGACTGCAGCCATACTACAGATTTTGATAGACCTTCAAGGGAAAGTAAACTCTCTACATAAGATGGATGTGAAGCTTGTCAGAAGGAAGAAAGGGTTCAAACCTTCTCACTTCCAATATCAGCAAAAGAATCCATCACAAGCTATGACTAAGCCAGCCAGAATGATGGGAGACAAGCCAAGGAAACCATTTCGATGTTGGGGATGTGGACAAGACCACATGATTAAGTATTGTCCGCATCGGAATGGGAATGAAAGTCTAGTCCAAAATATTCAGAGAGCTGAAACGGTGGGGAAACCATTTGTGCAGGAACTGTCCACATCAGGATGGGAGTGTGAGGCAAGATCACCACATCCAAAGCGCTGAAACTGAAATTGGGACAACTGACCATGAAGGATTATGCAAACAAGTTCTTGGGATTATTGGGGTATGCAATGAAAATCCAATATCTTCTGAGTAGGCTGCCTCAAGCTTACAAAGACATGATTGAGGTTGATGATCCTAGAATTCTAGAAGAGGATATCAGGAAGGCTAAGTAGTGTTCTGACCAGAACCTAGGTTCTAATACCAAAATTATATGTACATTTTCAATATGTGAATGAAGAAATCCTATTTTGGCATGATCTTTGTGTGAACTCAATCATGTAAGAATGTGTGGTTTGCATGAATTAAATCCTCTGTTAATGATTTATAAGAATGTGTGTGTGAATGAAGGTCTCCGAGAGGAAGATAAATAGAGATCGATTGATCGATTCTCTGATCAATCGAATGTAAGTTAGATTAATACTCCATTGAGGATTCCACGAATGAATTATGTTCAGAATAACTTGGTTGCAGGTTTCTAAATCAACAATCGATCATTGCAAGGATCGATGGTAAACAAGGTCTGAGCTATACCTATGTCAATGGTTAAAGATTCGGGGTAATATTGCTAAGTAATTTGTTTATGTTTTGATTAACCTTGGATCTACTTATAGGTATGTCACTCCTAGAATTGCTGAGGTTTTTTCTTTAAGAAGTTAAAGCATAACAACTCATGGATAATCCAACTAGCCACTGGAACCAGGAAGAAAGTTGGAAAAGTGGTAGATGGATGTCCATTGGATATGGATGGGCTAGTCACTTAAGTAGACTTGGATGTTCTACCACTTGGTTCCTATGACATTCCTATTGGGATGGGTTGGTTAGAAGCACGCAAGGTTAAACTTGACTTCTACAACAAAGCATCTGAATGCCTGGATGAGGAAGGAAAACTAAGGATGGTAAGAGGCATTTCAAAGGAGGTTTTTGTTAGGAATATTTCTGCAATGCAACTGAATAAATTATGTAGGAAAAGGTGTCAATTGTATGCATCCCATGTTTTGGAGGCAACAGAAAATGGAACTCCTAGGATGGAGGACTTCCATGTGTTGTAGGAGATCAGGAATGTTTTTTCTGATAAGGTTCCAAGACTTTCTCCGAAGAGGAACATCAATTTTACTATATACTTGCTTCCTGGAATAACACCAAGGTATAAGACACCCCATGGGATGAGCATACCAGAACTGTTAGAGCTAAGGAAGCAATTGCAAAAATTGTTGGGAAAGAAAGATGGTATAATCAGGTTGTGTATTGATTACATATAGTGGAGTAAGGTCATTGTGAAGAATAAAATACCCTTTTCCTAGGAATGATGACCCCTTTGATCAAATGAGAAGAGAAAAGGTGTTCCCGAGGATTGACTTCAAGACTGGTTACCGTTAGGAAAGGATCAAGGATGAAGACGTTCATAAGACATCGTTCAAAACAATTGTTATCCACAGGTATCTAGACAAGATTGTTCTTGCCTTCCTAGGTGACATTATTATTTTTCTAAGAATGAGGAAAGTGCATGAGGGACATTGAGAATGGTACTGAAAGTGCTCAAGGAGCATGAACTGTATGCACATTGAGGAATGTGACAGATGTGAGGTCTTTTATGAGACTTACAAGTTACTACATGAGACTCATTAAAGGGTACTCTATAGGTAGAATGACTTGGACAAGGCAGCCTAAGTGGTACTCGGTGAATTTGAGGCAGGAACCTGCCATGGACGAAGGCCAGACATCATGAGGGAAAACTCATGACCAAACAGATTTCTGAACTCTAGATTGCAATATTTCTATTGATTATGGGAGACTGTGATCTCCTGTAATGGTTTTGAATCATGCTAACAATGGATATGCTTGTCTTGCATTGTTTGATGTCTGAAGTTCATGTTGGTAACCATGATTGTATGACTAATTTAAGATAGTGTCCAGATGACATGTGGTATATGAATGTCCAGGTTTTGGGAGGCATGTGTAAGTAAGGGATAAGTACTCCCACTTGAAAAGGCCAAACAATATGAGGATGGCCTCATGGTTGCAAAAACTTTAAATTCTGTAGGAGACAAAATTGTAGACTCATATTTGATTTGACTGTCAATGTATGATCAATTGATAATTGGGAATTCATTGTAGGCATCAAATAGATTTGAAAATCCATGACTAAAATTTGTATGACGACATCTCATGTAAACTGCATGCTTGTGTGTGATGCAGGTGAGATGATGAAAACATGCATAGCTCTTGGGAGGATGTACTGGGTACATAGCTCCTCAGAAAGATGTACTTGGGTGCATGGTTCTTGAAAATGATGTACTAGGTGTGCATGGCTCCTTGGAATGACGTACTTAGATACATAGCTCCTTAGAGGGATGTGTTTGGAATAGGTTTGAAAACCTATAATTGAAAATCTTTTTATGATGAAATCTCATATGAATTACATGCTTGTATGTAACGCAGGTGAGATGATGAAAATATGTACTCGGTGTACCTGGATTCTCAGAAGGATATGTTTGGGATACATGGCTCCTCTGGAAGGATGTACTTGGGTACATCATGTCTTCCCCTGCCAGCTAGGCACCGGTATGCATCAATGGGGACGCCAGAGGTGTAACACATCCGGTTAGACTTCTTTCCACACACATTCACACCGTAAGGGGACTGTCATGGGAGTGGGGCTCCGTGAAGAGAATAACCCCTAGGTGTTATGTTGTCTGGAAAGGGAGCACCTGAGCTTGGTAAGCACTTGGAGGAGGTGCTAGGATTTCAAGTCAGAGCTGCCATTGAACACCCAAGGAGGTGCTAGACTCTGGGGCAAAGCCGCCACTGAAAAATTAAAGAAGATGCGTGTGCAGATAAATATCTGGTTACTTATCAACTTCTGGATGATTATTATGTGTATACACATGTGTATTTGATTCGGTTAAGATTTGTAAAATCTTTTTAAAGAATTAATCCTATATAAATTAATATAACATGTGAATTAATATGTTTTGATGTCTGGAAAGGAAGCGTCTGAGCTTGGTAAGCACAAAGAGGAAGTGTAGGCTCTCGAGCAGAGCTTCCATTGAGCACCCAAAGAAGTGTTAGGCTCTGAAGCCAGACTACCAAATCTCGATTGAGTAATGTTGTCACAGGTGATCCGAGGCTTGCAAAAATTTGGCTACCTATCGATGCACACCTTAGAGAGAAGAGGGAGGGTGGGTACACTCAAAGGACTGTATAACAGAGAAGAGGTACCATCCTGGTGCAAGTTGGGGCAGGTCTTGTTAGTGCCATAGTTGTGTAAAGACAAAGTCGAATACCTGTGGAGCCAAAGGACATACTTATGCATAGTAAGTATTTTGTTCAGCTGGCAACTTCTTGTTGATTTTATATATATATACATATGTGCGTGTGATTCAACTGTGATTTTTAGAATCTTGAATGAATCTGACATGAGAATTGATTCATTGATTGGAGCTTGAGCATAGGTATTGCTGACTACCAAAGGCATTAGATATGATCCAAGTTGAGGAAAGGGATTCTCCAGAGTCACACATTCGATCACTTCCTGCAAAAGAAGGGAATAAAGTCTGAATGGACACCAGAGTTCGAAGAAAGATTCCAACAGTGAAGAATCTTCTTATAAGTGCACCTGGTGGTGCGTATTGATGCAAGAAATAGAGGACTTGAAAGAGCTCCAAATAGTGCCATTGGACAGGTGAAGGTGTGGTAGAAGCACTATAGTCCTGATGAGGCTACGTGGGAGCTGGAGAATGCCATGTGATTGGCGCATCCATTGTTGTTCAAGTGGTGAAGCATTGAGGACAATGCTAATGAAGGGGGGGGAATGTAACACCCCGGTTTTGACCCCGCTTGCATTTAAAGTATAGGATGTAAATATTGTATTTAATCGACATGTGGAGCTCAAGGAAAAGCCCCATCATCGATTTAGCATGTTTTATTTCGGCAAGTAAATTAGATGCCAATGGTGTTTTGTGCTAGCTAGGCAGATTATAATTTTACATCACGTAACTATGCAGTTAATAAAATATACCATAGTCAGCTATATCAATGCGACCGTTGAAAAGAAGGGGCATGATCTCACAAGGATAAGGGGGGGAAACCATTTAAACCTTTGGGCCAATGGAGAAAATCTAAATGTCAAAGGGAAAACCCATAAAGCTGGAAACTTCCCTTTTTGTCTTGTGTGCCTAGTCATTTAGGCAGTGGTTGAGAAATTAATGCATGGGGATGGGAAGAGTATGGGAGTCAAATTCGAATTTTGGGAGCCACCCATTTTGGAAAAGTGTGTATTTGAATTATTGGGCAAGTAAATGCTTGGAAAAGCATGCCCAAGCTATTTACTCACCCACACCCTTTCATTTTTCATCATTCCCATGGAGGTTGGGCACTCTCATGTAGGTGAATCTTGATGAGCTCCCTCCCTCACCATTTATGCAGTTAAATCTTGTTGCCATGGCTGGGAAACCAGATTTTGTTGTGTTCAATGGATGGGAGAAGAGACCCACGATTTTTGGTGTTTAAGGGGATGTTTTTTCCTCTACTCATGTGGCTAAGTTTGCTAGGCATTTTTCCTCTACGATTTTGTGGTTTTCCTCATTTTCCCATGCCCAGAATTCATCCATTTGGGTTTCTTAGTGGTTACAGAGCCAAGTATTCCCGATTTGGAAGTTTGGGGAGGTCATTTTTGCCCCCATGTTGCCCATAAACGTTTTTTGAGTTCGGATATGCGATTTGGGGATTTATGGTGGTCGTTTTTGCCCTTGAAATGCCCATGGGTGATTTGTGATACCGTGTTTTCCTTCAGAGGGTTTTTTTCCCTTTCAACGAATTGTTTTTGGTTGAAAAACATTTCCTTTCATGCCTGGCATGTGCATTTTTCCGTTATGTGCATCCCTGTGTTGGCTTGGTTGAGTAAGTCCAAGAAACCCATCTGTTAATTGGTTTGCTTGGTTGAGTAAGTCCAGGGAGCCTAGCTATTAGATGGGTGACTAAGTTGGGATGTGATTGGTTGGCTTAGCTGAGTAAGTCCAAGGAACCTCCACGTTATTGGTTTGTTTCCCCACGTATTATGTGAAACCCAACTATGTGTTGGCTTGAATGTGGGTGTATGGTTTTGCTGCATGTAATCCTTTTGTTCCCTTGTTCCTTGTGGAATCATGCTTGGATTAGGAGTGGCAACGTTGCTGAGATATTGATGAGCACGATGGCCTATGTTTGGGTGGAACGGTGCAGCGACATAGCTAGTTGCGGGAGGCATCAATCATCAATTCAAGATAAGTATTCTTGTGCTTTCTAACTACTGCAACTATAATTGTTTTACGGATGACAATATGAACAATGTTGAAATGTGTTGAATGTATGTGATTACTTCCGTTGTTTACTTATAGATGATTAGGAATTTGCATCTGTGTATGCTTTATTATTCAAATCAATTGTAAATTACCATGTTCATGGGGCTAGATTGCCCGGTTCCATAGTGCTGGACACATCCTCTCCGCAGTCAGAGGGGAGGGGACGTGACAGATACCTTTTCTTAACATAAACATATTTTTTTCATTATATAAAAAGGTCGTTCACAACCATCCAAAACATAAGCAGACCCGGTCTAAATTCTGAAATTACATAAACAAAAATGACCTTGTCTGTAACTATCTATACTTTACTAAAAACCTTATATTTCTTCCTACTTTTCACCATACTAAAGGAGGGGTAAGCCCTGACAAACTAGAAGTTTAACAAAATACAAAAAAACATCAACTAAAACCTAATATTATGACAAAATTTCTTGTTCTTTGCATCCCTGCTTGGAACAAGCTTTGAAACTTACATTTCTTCCATTGGCTACACTCCGTTAGCTTATGCTTCCTGACAATGGTTGCATTGATTCATGTTGACCATTTTTATAACATCTTCTACAATTCTATCAATCTTACCCAACATTTATTTGATGTCCATGTCCATATCATTAATCCTTCATTCTTGGCAAGACGGTTTACTTAACACATACCCTATGTCCATTGAGAGCTCCTGGTTTTGCCTATTGTCATTACAGACTACTTCAAACACCTTTTGGAAATGGATTTTGAAATCAACAATACTTCCCTTGACGTTGTTCAAACCCTCTCTCCATCCTTTCCATTTGTTCCAGCTCTCAATCTCCATTGTCGTTGTTTCCTCGACCAAGTACCTGGGGAGGATCCTGATAATCTCAATGTAGATCGAAACAATGACCTTCTCTATCGTCTTCTTCTCTGGATAAACTTGTTGTATACACCAACCCCATCTTCCAATACCACACAACTCGTTTTCCATTTCTCATGTGTATCTATTTACCACATTAAACTGAGCTTATAGCAGTTTGAATGGGATTTTAAGCCACTGATCATTGATCATGTGGGCCTGAGCATGCAAGATGCCACATATTCCATTTCCTTTTTCCTTTAACATGCTCCCTTGACCCTTGAAGTTCTTCATGGGATTGGGTGATTTTTAGGACCAACAAATGGATCAAAATAAAACATATCTCTAGCCTGGCCCCTTTGTTGGCTAGGAAATCCGCCTTTCCATTGTTTCCCCTAAGGATGTGCATGAAGATGAGATCTAACCCTTCCTTGATATGAGAAATTCTTCATGCAATTATTTTGCATCTTATGTTTCCATTCCTATATCCTCTCCGCATCTTTTGAATGACTTGTCTAGAGTCTCTAATGACGATTGCTTTGTTTATGTTTATTTTGGCCACGAGTTCAATTCCATACATTAGAGATAGTCATTCTGTTTCATTGTGTGATTTTGTTCCCAATCCCCAAGTGGAAGATTCTACAACTTTTCCTCCTAGATCATAGATTATCCACCCTGCACCTACCTCCCCTGAAGGAAGGAAGATACTTATGTGTTGAAAAATTAATTTTTTTGAAAGCTAGAACCTTTTTGAATTTTGTTTTGAGATAATCAACCATTTGAAATCTAATTAATAAGTTCTCATAGTGGTGATAATTGCATTAAATGCATTTATCTCATGTGTACTTATCATATTGAATAAAATATTTATCCTTAGGTGTGGATGAAACATTATTAATTTTACTAGTTTCTTTTTGAAATGATGTTTAATGATTGTGTTGAACCCTCTATGCTATATTTGAATGTTGTTCATTGGAATCTCGAGTAAAAAGATGAACTTTGAGCCATGTTATAATCTGTGTAGATACATATATTTTTCAATTTTATTGTGAAACTTGGCATGGGTTTATGCAAGTCTACTTCTAGGAATACATAGATGGTGAAGGATTATTAACATGAACGGTTATCTATGAATTTGAATGGATCATACCATTAAAATAGGATTTGCAAACATATGCCAAGTCTTCTTTGAGTTAGATTTATCTCCTGCTATTAAGGATGTGTGCAAGTATGCTATTTAAAAGAGATTAACACTGACATTTAGGGTATTAAATTTGTGTCGGATGAAAAGGGTGTTAGTTTTGCTTGTTCTACCTTTTGTGGTTAGTGGATTTTATTAGACGACATGCTAGACAATTGTTTGAAACAATGCTCAGTGTTTTTTGGAGATATATATCTTTGTAAATCAAGAACTACTAATGTAGTAAACAATTAATATTTTGAACATGAGATACTTAATATTTTAATTAATTGGACTGTGCAAGGTGCCAACAAGTCCTATTTGAGAAGGTTGAATTAGGTATCAAGTAGCTATGTGCATTTGTATAAGGTTTTCCCACCTTGTTGCTAGGAATCATTAGAGGAAAATGATTCAACCATAATGGTTGAATTGACATGTTTGTTATAAAAGAAAACTACTTTTTTTTGTTCGTATTTTCGACATATCTCCATGTGTTTTTACTCAAATTTCAAGCGGGAGAGCTCGTTGGATGTAGAATTTAATTTTGCATCCAACGAGTACCCACTCTGCATACTTTTGATGGACCCTGCTACCCCAAAAACAAGAAATACCTAAAAAAATGTGATGATGATGTCATCATCACATTTTTTCAAGTATTTCTTGTTTTGGGGGTAGAGGGGTCTATCAAAAGTATGCAGTGTGGGTACTCGTTGGATGCAGAATTAAATTATGTATCCAACGAGCTCTCCCGCTCAGAATTTGAGTAAAAACACAGGGAGATATGTTGAAAATACGAACACAAAAAGTAGTTTTTTTCATTCTTCCTCCAAAATTAATAACTATTATTTTATTATTTTAACTGTTATTTTATTATTTTCCTTAGGAGGCCCATTTTAGAGCTCAAATTTCCTCAATTATCATCACTTGCATTTCCAGGTGTTAAAATTTCATTGATATTGACTATAAGTATGATTTGAGTTTCTCTAAATCCTTTCCTTAAAAAAAGAGGATGAAGAATCAACTCATACAATTGACAATACATAAAAGTAACTAAAACTGTGGTCAGTAATATAGGTGGCCACTTTTTAGCTCATCATTAATTTTATAACTTTAAGAATGTAATAAAACCAATAGATGTAGGAAGGAGTTTATGTGATTTTTAATGATTGCAATATATCATTTGTTGGAGATTATTTAAAAGCTAATTTGAGAGAAAATTACAGTAGAAACGATATGATAATGCTAAATATTTTGTAGTGAAGTAATCCATAGAATATGTAGTCATTATTATAATTTAAAGCTCATGGGAAAGGTTATTGTTCCCTTTGTTATAGTACTATTCATGCTGATATCCTCTCCAAGAGAATTATTCCACCATAAGCTTATGCCTGCCATCACCACCTTACTTCTTTTATACCTCCCTTATATATTCCCCCCAATGTTTTAAGTCGCTTCATAAGAGTCTCAATTCTCCCCAAAACCTACCTTTTCCCTTTAAAGTTATGCTAATAAGACTACTTTGATTTTTTCAGAGAGTGTGTCTCAAGTATGATCCAATGAAGTTTCACAAGCAAAATTAAGTTGCTTGCTAACACTATATTTCAATGTAATAATCAAGTACATAGTTTAATAAAATCCCAAAATGAGTAGAGTTTTGTTAAACCCATAAACACCCCACAACTCATATAAATATGCAATAAACAAAATTATAGGCCAAAAAATCAAATATATGATCCCATGGATATATTAAAATTCCAAAATAAACACCCATATCAAATATTTGTTGAGGAAAAATATAGTAAACTCTCTTGAAAACTAGATATTTCTACCATTAATTTTCTATAGTAGAGCAGATCTCACTACTCATCTGTTAACACACACATACAATAATTTGTAAAAAATGCTATATTTTACATAGAAACTGTCATGTCCCAAAAAAATGTATTATAATGCTTGGGTAAAGATAATTAAATTTTAGCTTATAGTTAATTTTATATAATTTAATTATAGCTTAAAAGGATAATGCATGCTCTTAATTGTAATATTTATTTAATTAATATTTGTTTATGAGTGAATAATGGCCTAGGAGGGCCCAAGAGGGAACATGAGGATAAGAGGATAAGATATGTCTCAATAGAAAGCTTGGAAAAAAGAAGGAATTTAGAAGAAAGCAACTAAGGCTAAAAAACAATGGAAAGGGGGCAAGTGGATAAAGCAGGGAAAATATGGATTTTGGCAGAAATGCAGGAAATCAGTCAAAATCATGAAAGCAGTGGAAATGCATAATAAAGTAGTAAAAGCAAGAAAAAAGAAGGAAAAACAAAAAAAGGCAAGGCAAAAGCTGCAAAGCGGGAAAAATAAGGAAATGTCAGAAAGGAGAGAAAAGCTTCACAAAGCATAAATTCCTAATCTAGCTCATGAGGGCACATTAGGCTAGGTAGCTTGCAAAAGAAGTCATTCATCCTATAAATTCAATTAATTTCACCCTACTCGCATCTTTTCACTAATTATGTTTTAATGTTGATAGGTCTTGAGCTCTCAATTCAAATTGGGAAATGTGCCCCTAATCACAGTTGGGAGATGTGCCCTTGTTGATTCAACTAGTTGATATTCTTTAGTGAGATGAGTGGATAATTATATTCAACAATTTACAATGTTTTATTTGCAGGTTCTGAGGCTAATTCTAGTCTGATTCGAGTCCTAGAGCAAGCACTGCAAGTCCTCCAATTCGAAATCAGTGCATTTCTAGTTATTCTTAGGGATGAGGGTCTTGTGCTAAATAATGTCAAGTATGAGTCCATTTTTTAAGGAATTTCAATTTTTATTTGGTGTAATGTATATAATTTCAATATTATGAACTTATTACAAAACTTTCATAATGATAAAGTTGGATGTTTACCTTATTTTCCTATACCTAGTCTAGAATTGTTTCCAATTTGACTAGTATTTAGTGTATTTGGAATATTGGACCTTCTTCTTATTCAAATTGTGTTCTTTCTGTTCTCGGAGTTAATTAACATCTTAATGAACACATCCCTTTCTTAATTTTGTATATTTGATGGCATATTAGGCTATTTGGAACGCCCAAAACCTGAGCCAGTTGTGTAGTCTTGAATATTAGTTTTGCTTGTTTGACTTCCAAAACCTTTGGATTTTAATCATAAGTTATTTGTGACGATAACTTAGATTACCTCAATCCTTCCAAAATCAAAACCACCTACTCTTATCCCTCAGGAAGTTTCAAGTTGAGGATCTAGTTTTCATATGTTGGTGTACCCAGGTAGGAGTACACTTCAGCAGTGACTGATTTCAAAACATAAATGGTTCCAGTATGTGGTACAAAGGATCCTAGAGCTAGGGAAGCCTCTCTCACCTTGGAGAGTCATATAAATGTCTTCATAATCTTAGTTAAAAGTGATTGGTTTGATCCCTCAATTTTCATTGTATTTGTCTAAAGCTTGGGAGGGTTAATTAATGTACAATTAAATCTCATTGATACATTACAGAAACTAAATTAAAAGACTTCAATAATAAAATATGGATAAGGAAGCACACAAATGACTATAATTTGCTACAACTTACATATCTCTATATTCAAGGATTTATCATTTAATTAGAAAACAATTTCCAAGATTTTCTTTATCATTTAATTAGAAAAACAATTTCCAAGATTTTGAAAAAAATTGAAAATAAACTTCATCCATTCATAGAACATTTATGTACATGAATGAACTTCATCCATTCATGGAACATTTATGTACTTATGGGTTCACAACTTACTCTACACTATTTTTTCCCTTTCAATGTTTTTCATCACACATAGTAGCCTCATTATAAAAAAGAATTAAACTACCAAGATAATAACTTATTTAGTATGTATTGGTTCACAACTTCCTCAACACTAATTTTTTTCGGTTTAATGTTTTTGTTCAATTATTCATCACACATAGTAGCCTCATTATCAAAAAGAATTAAACTACTTACTTGAAGAACAAAAATAATATTTTGATAGTAAACTAATATGTTCTCTTATTATATACATACATTTTATATATTAAATAATTAAAAATATGAATTACAAAGAACTTATTATATACATACATTTTATGTATTAATTAAAAATATGAATTTCATAGCACACATACTCAGGATATTAATGAAACAAATTTGTTTTTTTAATATATTACTATTTATTTACATTTAAGTATTTAGAATTTTACATAAATATAAATATAAATTTTTTACGTTCGATATTAATGAAACAAATGTTTTTTTTAATATATTATAATCTATTCACATTTAAATATTTAGATTTTACATAAATATAATTTTTTTTAAAATAAGTATGATTATAATTTTTTATTGAATAAATATTTTAATAATACTTGATTTTATAAATATAATTTACATCACATAATTAACATTATACATTTTATTATCATATTTTTATATTTAAAAACCTTAATTAATAATTTTAATTATTTAAAATAAAATAAAAGAATGATAATAATAATATTTTAAAGATTTATTTTCAAATTCTTTGACTAGATTCTTTTGATAATATAAATATTTTTAAGATTTATTTTCAAATTCTTTGACTAGATTCATTTCTTCAATGACCAAATCGGGTATAAGAAAAAGACTAATAAAATAAGTATTTTTAAGATTTATGTTCAAATTCTTTGACTAATTCATGTCTTCAGTGAACAAATATGGTATAAGAAATAGACTAATAAAATGTGAAATTTTAAAGATTTTTATGGCGAAAGTGAATCGTGATAATGGCTATCAAAATACTTCCACATTACTAAAAAGAAGCCACCACAAAGCGAATTCTAGGATTATAGCTATTTTAATGTGATTACAACTACCACAATAACAAAAAAAAGCATGATATCCATATAGGGTGCTCGGTATCTCGTTTGAAAGGTATATACAAGAAGTACACATTTTGACTTTTCATACTTACCTTTGGCTATTTGTAGACTGTGGTGTCGCCAAAAAATGTTGTTTAGGGCCTCAAAACGACCCTGGAAGTTTTGAATACGGAAATATGTAAAACAAATGCCAAGATGGAAAAACTTTTTTGAGCTAGTGGAATAGGTGTGTGGCCATTGATATCCATTTGGATGAGTCCTCCCCCCTTAGGAAGCGATCGTGTCCATTGCGTTAAGTTCTCTCATTATATGGGGAAAATTTTACTGAATTTCACTCCTGGTAAGCCACTTTCCTTGGTCAATAAATTGTCTATCTTTGACGACCCTATATAGATGAACGCGTTGTTGGCGAGTTCCCTTCACCTATACATCCATGATCCAATCAACTATATCCATCTCCAAAAATTCAGGGTTAAAGTTTGACGGTGCTAAAATCCCTGCCACTCAATTGTAATGCACTCCCCAAATTAGCTTCGCACGCTTGCTTCAAGTAACATAGAGTTGGTCCATATGGCATGACAGTCCTTCCTAGAGATGAAATTATGCCACTTGTGTTCTTTCCCCTTTTTCTCTATAGATGGAAGCAATTTTGGGATCATTGTCATATAGTTGAGATGGCTTGGAGGTCTCATGGCCATAAGAGTTAAGCATCATAGTTGAGGCTGACACTGGAAGTCGACTGAGGAAATTGGTGACTCAATTGGTGCCATCCTTCTTATACTTTATGCTTAGGTGTAATTGATGCAAGTATGTGGACCTTGGTGGTGATCATTATGCAACTTCCCTTGTGTTTGCATGAACTTCAATGGCTTGGGATTTCGATTAGTGTTGACCGTCTCTTTGATAAGAATGTAATGATTCCAATGGTGGAAAGCATGGACAATGGGATGCATTTCCTTCTCATAGGTGGGGTATTTGTGGAATGCATTTGGGACTATCTCACTATGATATGTCGTTGGATTTCCATGCTGAGGGAGGACTGCACCAATAACATAGTTTGAAACATCTATCTCAATTTCAAAGGGCTATTGTAGATCCAGTATCAAATCAATTGAGTGTTTGACCTGACAATGTAGTGGCACATCGGTAGGTGCGATGAGGATGTCTTTGTATGATTCCATGAGATTTTCCACCAGCTTCTTCTATATAGAGAGACCTTGTGTGGAGGTGATGGATTTTTCTATGATCTTTCATTCACCTTCAAAGTGAATCATGAAGAGGAAAACTTTCCAAGTCTAGAAGATCACCTTCTTGCACTGCTTAGCTGTGATGAGAGACACTGCAGTAGGAGGGATTTCCTATGGTATCCTATAGAGTTGATGTCCCAAAGTAATACTGACACTTTGAGGTCTAGATTCATATACATCATGTCGCTTCCACATACACGATTTTCCTAAAAGAACATCACAAACTTCGAGTGGGGATACATTGCAGATTACCTCATCTGTGAAGAGCTTGATGTCGTCGGGTAGGTGGAATTGTTGATTGAAACAAATTTCCCATCCATGGTTGAGACACCCAATTTTTTAGGGTTGCGGATGTAGTGTTGTTGGCAACTTCAACCTTTTGATGACCTTTGTTAAAATCAGGTTCTTTTGGCTTTCATTGTCAACAATTAGATGTAGTGGAGTTCCCTTTACCAACAAATGTGAGTGGAAGAGGAACTCACCTTTCTATGGATCCTCTAGATTGTTGGGATAGATATTTGTGGTAGAAATGGTGATGTTTCACTCTACGTCAATGATTTGCTTCCCCCTATATGCGACTATGAAATTGGGTTCTGACTTAGAGTCAAAGCTAGGATCCGACTCTGAAGCTTTGATCTTGGCCACCAATGAATGCTTTGAGTGACATTCATCAGTGTTGTGCTAGGGACTCTTATGGAACTTACACCATTTCCTGATGTCTTTCTTTCTTTTCCCGATCCCCTTCTTTGTTTGTGTCTTGGATTGGTTTTCCTTACTTTGTCCTTTGTTCTATGAGCTTAGGTTACCATGGCCTTGTTTTTGCAGTAGATTCCCAGGCCCCAATTCCTGCTTGTTCTTCTGCTTGATTGTTTTGTCATTCTTGATAGCATATTGATAATTGGATCCTAGTGATGGGATGCACAAAAAATCCATTTTGGTTTGTATGCACTTATGTAGCCCCCCACTATATTTTAGAGCTGGATTTCACTTGGATTCTTTGATACCCAACTTGGTGTGAAAGGTATGAAAAGTATTTGTGAACTACGCCAATGTTTGGTCCCTCTCTTCACCCAGTGTGGTCCATCTTGTGTACTGGTCATCATAGGTTCCCATAAGGTAATATTGTTCCTTCACAACATCTATAAAATACACCCAAGTGGGATTGGCCTCAAATATTCTAGACTCCTTTGTTAAATTTTTTCTCACAATAAGTGTTCCAACAATTTTTGACATGGGGGACAACCTTAGGGAGCACAAAGGTGATCTTTCCCTGTCCAAAAAATTTTGGATAGAGAAATACCCTTCTAGTAGATTCAACCATTTATCTAGGGAATCATCATCGATATAGCCTTCAAATAAAGGGATATCAAAGTTAACATGTACCTTGAAGGGTGGTGCTCCTCCGAAGTGATTGCTTGATGATCCCTCTATTGTCATCGGCATTTGTCAAAGAATTTGGGAGAAATTTTTTGTCATCTCATTCCTCTATCATGCAAGGGATTCCTCAAGCAACTGCTTGATATTATCACTTGCTATGTCTTTTCTCTTTTCCTCATCCATGGGAGGCATCTTGAGCCACCGAGGACGGTATTTCTCAATATCAACTATTTCAAGACCCAACTGTCAATATCTCGACCTAGTGGTGGCATGCATAGAGAATAACAAAAGTGTTATACCAAAATCCTATCACCATCATGTGATAAGACATTTGACATACCTACTTGCCCTGAATCCTAGCTTTTGGAGTGAAAACTAAATGGTTTTTTATCAATCTATCATACAAATTCCCAGCACCGCGCTTGCCCCTTTATTCAGGAGCGGTACCCTGCTCGCACCACCTTTCATCGATTGTCCACAAGCGGTGCCACCACCCATTTCCCTTGGTCCATAAGCGGTTATTACCAAAACCGCTATGTCATAGAAGGAGAAGCGCAGTACCCTAGGTAAAAAGGGAAAAAGAGAAGTTTCTCAAGGCTTCTAGATGATAAGCCTCATGTACTACCTTATCCCTACTGTTGTGGGTTGGTTGAGCTCGAGATCCCTCACCCTAGGATCTTAGAGGCCACCTCACCCACTAATTTCTCAACCATTTCTATCCATTGAAGCCCTATAAATATGAGCTCATAGCCATGGTTGAGGGGAGAACATTGAAGGTATTGTTATGCTGTTGGATTGATTCTTGGCCCAAGATCATTTGGAGAGAGCATAGAGAGCTAGAGTCGGAGCTTTTGGGGATGAAGAGCTGGTTTCATGGAGATGCATGTCGACACTAAGGCTTAGTTGTAAACTTCTTCATATTTCTAATGCAAGTTGATTTTCTATCCCATATCTATTGTTGATGTTTGATTTTAGATATATATTTCTAGATTCCTTAGTCACTAGCATAGATTAGCAGATCATATTCTGGTTGCTTTGATTCATTTTGTGTTGAGCTCTTTTGCAAGTACACAGGTGAACTATCGAAGCCTTGTATTCCAGATATCTACAGTGTCTAGGGAGATTTATCAGCCTTTGTGATCTATTTGTTCTGGATCTGAACCATTCAGACCAGCGGAACACCTTGTTGTCTGCAGGAGGTGAAATATTTCGGTTAACAAATCTGGCGACTCTGTTGGGGAATAGTTGTGTATCAGTCGTTCTGATCTTCCTTAGTCTGCAACTCTTGTCTGAATCCAGGCTCCTTCTTCAACTCTCTTCAGTCAGATCTACTTGCTGACTTACTCCGTTTGGGTTTGAAACCTCCAAATATGTTCAGATCTAAGTCATTTCGGTCTTTTATGCTCTGTTTCCATACTCAATTCAACAGTATTTTCCCTGATCTAGTCCTTTTCTGACTGGATCCTTTGTTCTCTTTGTGTTTTGGTATTCTACAGGGAACCGTGCCTATGTAGTGTACGAGGAGCGATGCCACTGCCTGAACAGAGTGAGAAATACGTGGTGCCACCACCTATATCCCATTGGCGAGAAGCAGTGCTGGGATAGAACCACTCTGTCAATGCCTGAGAAGCGCGGTGCCAGGTAGGCATCATTCCAAGACCTCTTTTTTCTCATTTTTTGTAAAATTTGAGTTGATTTGCTTTCAAAAATTAAAAAAAATTAAAAAAAAAAAGAGCCAAAGAACCCTCAGGCCGGGGGGGAGCCCCCCCCTCCCCCCCACGGACCTCCCTTGAGTGTGTATGAATCCATAGTTATTCTCAAGAGTTTTGATTGATGTTGGTCTTTTAAAGCTTCATAGTTGGCTTTGAATAGAACTTGGTTTTGTTAGATCTCTGATTTCTGTCTTCCTTGATAGAACAAGAAAAGATTCATTTCAGTTTTTCTTCATTTGTTATACATGATTTTTGTATGTTTTTCCTTTTTTCATAAAGTTGTGGAAAAGTGCATATGAAAGTTACTGTATTATTTTGTGATTAGTTCATTCACACTTTTAGTTGAAAAATCTGAACACTTTTGTATAAAGTTGTAACCATCTTTTCTTGCTTTTCATTAGAGGTCTCACTTCTTTTTTAGTTCAAAAGAGAATCTTTTGTTTGTTTCAGTTAGGAACATATCGTATAAGCAATTTGTTTCATTGTTATATGGGATTTACTCTATGTTTCAAATAAATTGAACCTCTCTCTCCCTCTCTTAGGTAGAATTTCATTGAAGAGGAAAACTTGCATTATCATATAGATTAGTGTGCATCTTCTTTAATTTCAAGTTTTCACTCCATGGTTCCACCTAAATGCACAAGATAAAATTAAGCGCTAGCTTAGGTTTAAATTTTTTTAGCAATTTGTGTGATAGGTTAGAGACATGTTCGGGCATCGTTAAACGTAGGAGCTGTCATTATTTGTCAGCATTACATCCCGGGACTCACGCGGTTCTTCCACATACCGTCGATATATCGAACGTCCTTTCACGTACCCTTGAGGTATATAGAAAGGTACTTCACGTACTCGATTATATATCGGAAGGCCCCTTGTGTACGGTTATGCATTAGATAGCACTACTATCGATTTGAGCTCCCACGTATCTTGTGTATATTGGGAGATCCCACTAGGATTCCCTATCCATCTAAGTTATCCTTTTGGCCTGTCTTGTGAGGTTCCTGACTATTATCCACTCCTTTCACATGTTTTCTTGTTGCTTTTAGTTTGAGTAGCGCTTGTTATCTGTACAGTTAGGATTTTTTACAAGAAAGAGATTTTTTTGTTACATAGTTATGGCTTCACCTTCTGGGACTACCAACCAAGAGACTCCTTTACCAAGCATGTCTTTTGTGTTCCCTCCATATGGGGATGTTGGTCCTCCTCTCATGGCTACATTAAGCCTTCCTGGATTGACTATTGGATTACCTGTTTGGTTATTCTCCAGTCCAGTTATCCCATGTACACCAGTTGCGTCTGATCTTAATCCTTCATCGCAAGAGCATCAACCTCATGTTGATCCCTCTCCTTCTTCACCAGATGTGTCTTCTCCGTTTCTACCTCTTTGCCTATTGAAAGTTGTAATACTAGTATTTAGGTGGATAAGAAGAAGAAGAAAAGGAAGATTAAGAAGAAGAAAAACAAACAAACAACCAAGTCTCAAACAATCACTCCTCCTAGTGTGGACAGTGTTGATCTGCACACCCAAAGACCGCGTAAACCCAAATTCCCTTGTAGGCTTTGCAAGGGTGATCACCTTCTGAAAGATTGTCATGGTCTGTCCCTGGTTTTAGAAGAGTGGTTTAAGGTTTCCGGGCAGCCAATGTAATCAGCCTCTAGTCATCATACTAATGATTCTCCCTCAACCAATGACTCTATGGTTAAGAGTCGGAAGGGTAAAGTAAGAAATCCTTGCTTGCTTTGTAAGGACATGCACTTTACTTACCTTTGTCCTCTCATGGATGAAGCTTCTAAATTGTTGGAATATATTGTTGTTTCTTGTCAACGGCTTCCAACAGGTTATCATAAGTTGTCTCTTGAACCCCCATTGGTTGATAAAGTGGTCGATCCAGTTCTAACCTCGGTTGATCCCACTCTTCCGTTGAAGAGTGAAATCGAAGCGGTCAATCTAAGTCCATCCTTAGTTGATCCCACTCTTCTTTTGAAGAGTGAAGTTGAAGTGGTCGAGTCAATGTCACTCCACCCAATCCCACTCTTTCATTAGAGAGTGTTAAGACTGAAGTAGTCTCTTTGACCAAATCTTCATCTTGTTCTTCTCTTCCAGTAGAGAATGAACCAAAACCTGCCGAAGTTTTTATGCTTCGTTCTGATTGTTCTCGACAAGAGGAAATTTTGTCTATTTCGACAGAACCCTCTCCAAGTACTGAGGTTATTTCCTTTGACTAGAGTAACCTAACAGAGTCTCATCTTCATTCGAGTGTTCCTTTCCAGATAGTTGTGAATGTTACTGCTAGGCGTATACTTTGCACTATTGTTGACAAAGGGGCTTTTGTTAGTATTCTATCCTCAACTGCTTGGCAAGATTTAGGTTCTCCTCAACTTGTTCCATCCACCTATCAGATACTGTCTTTTAATCAAAGACCTACTGCACCTTTAAGAACCCTTCCTTACTTGCCTATTACATTAGGAGGGAAAACTGTCTGCATTGATGTTATGGTGGTCCAAGGTCCTTTAGATTTCAATCTGCTCCTTGGACGTGATTATGTTTATGCCATGAAGGCTGTTGTGTCCACACTCTTTAGAGTTATGCATTTTCCCCATGATGTGAAGATTGTGACCATTAATCAGATTTCCTTTGTTACACCTGACCATCGCATTACTCCTAGTAATCAGACTACCTTAAATGTGCCGCATGTTCTTATGGATCTTTCCCCTTCTAGTTAGCTTCTTCCCATCATCGGTAAACTGGGGGGGCATGGTTCTAGTATATGGACATCATAATGGAGCTAAGCTACTAGCTTTTATGAAATGGGGGCAACCTACCAACCTCTGGATATCATGTTCGGTAGGAGCAGGTTTTAGAGCATAGTTTACTTTTGGTTTCAAGCTCGTTAAAAAATAAAACCATTCCTTAAGCATAGTTTACGCTTTTGGTTTCAAGCTTGCATAAAAATGAAACCATGTCTAGAGCATAGTTTATTTTTGGTTTCAAGCTCGTTAAAAAATAAAACCACTCCTCAAGCATAGTTTACGCTTTTGGTTTCAAGCTTGCATAAAAATGAAACCTTGTTTTGAGCAAAGTTCCCATTCTATGTCAAGCTCATTAAAAAATGAAATGGATCTCCTCAAGCATAGTTTACCTTTTGGTTTCAAGCTTGCATAAAGATGAAATCATTCCTGAGCATAGTTCATTTTCTATTTTGAGCTCGTTAAAAAATGAAGTAGGTTTCCTTAGAGCATAGTTTACGCTTTTGGTTTCAAGCTCGTTAAAAAATAAAACCACTTTTTAAACATAGTTTATGCTTTTGGTTTCAAGCTTGCATAAAAATGAAACCATTTCTAGAGCATAGTTTACTTTTGGTTTCAAGCTCGTTAAAAAATAAAACCACTCCTTAAGCATAGTTTACGCTTTTGGTTTCAAGCTTGCATAAAAATAAAACCATGTCTAAAGCATAGTTTACTTTTGGTTTCAAGCTCGTTAAAAAATAAAACCACTCCTTAAGCATAGTTTACACTATTGGTTTCAAGCTTGCATAAAAATGAAACCATGTCTAGAGCATAGTTTACTTTTGGTTTCAAGCTTGTTAAAAAATAAAACCACTCCTTAAGCATAGTTTACGTTTTTGGTTTCAAGCTTGCATAAAAATGAAACCATATTCTGAGCAAAGTTCCCATTTTATGTCAAGCTCGTTGAAAAATGAAATAGCACCTAACCATCATGTCTGTTTTTCCTCAGCAAAGTTCCCATTCTATGTCAAACTCATTAAAAAATGAAATGGATCACTCCAAGCATAGTTACCTTCTGTTTCAAGCTTGCGTAAAAATGAAACAGATCCCCTTCCCTTGAGTCGAGTCTTCACTTTAGTGTTAGAATTTGAACCGTGTTTTCACCTTCCTGATTCTCGTTCTTCCTACCCCCTGGTGAACATTTTCACATTAGTAACCAAGTTTTTAGGTTGGGTATGGAAGAAGAATCGTCAAAGGAAACGAAGCTTGGGGCATGTCGAGCCACTAGCAACCATGCTAGGGGTAAGCTTCGCTAGCAATCATGCTAGGGGCAAGATTCCAACCTTTGTATATCATGTTAATGGGATTTTTCAAGCATAGTTTATCTATTGGTTTCAAGCTTGCGTAAAAATTAAACCAATCCCTGAGCATTCTTTCAACTGATCTTCGAGCTCGTTAAAAACAGTAAGATGGTGTTGAGCTTACTTTTCATTTTTCATGCTCTGGTTAAAACATGAAAAGTGGTTTGAGCTTAGTTTATTACTTTTTCGTGCTCTGGATTCAAACATGAAAAAGTCTAATAGAGTCCTCTTTAAGCTCTTTTCGGACTCTTAAAATGTGAAAATATTGTCGAGCGATATTGTCTTCTTCACACTTGTTAAAGTATTTGAAGAGGCGTCCGTCCGACAGTAGGTTATGTCTTTCTCGGTTCGGATAGGACTATTTATGAGAAAGGAACACTCTAGCCAATCATGACTGGAAGAGTTCTCTAAGGTATGATTTTACACTTTTTCAGGCCTTAGAGACTAAATCATACGAAAAAGGACCCCCATGGAGTCTTCTTCCATATTCATTCAGACTCTCTAAACCTAAACGATACTGAGTTTTCTTTTAATGGACTCATTAAATTAAACATTGAGAGACCCATTTTGGGAACGAACCCCTCCTCTCTCAGGTTCGTAAAACATATGATTCTGGACTTGTATTCTGACAAGCTACATCGAGTGTTTGTTACCCTCTTTGAACTCGTAAAACCGAAAAGAGGCACTCATCGATCATGATGGGGGAAATGGGAAAGGGAATAATTTTACAAATAATGGCAATTGTTTGTCGTTACCTTTGAACATGGCACTTGTCTGTACAATCATGTCAGTCAATTGGGTATTCAAATGATCTCCGTGACAATCCACTTTCATGAGTCATGCCAATCCTTTAAGTCTTTCAAAATAATGCATTGTCCACTATCGCATTGTGTATCTGTCCTATCTAGTCATGCTACCAAGTCATTTTGTGGTGCCACCCGATGTTCAAAGGGGATCTGAAGAAGTTTTACCTATGCAGTCTACACAGCCTTTGTGTCAGTATCTTTGAGTCAGTGATATGGTTACTACATTCACATCATTCCAGAACTACGTTCCACGTTTCATGCCGTCGATGTGGGACTCATTATGGCCCTCCTTCAACGAGACTACTCCCGTTGACATCAGCTCATCATCCGGGAAATAGTCTTAGAAACAATATTTAGTACCTTGATATCTGTATGCCTTAATGACAGATTCTCTCACTCTCGACATGGGTTCACATCATTGACCTTTGATCGATAGAATCGACTGGGCGTTCAACATCAGGACATCTATTCGCACTCAGTAGTTTGTACTAGGGTACCATGGGAATCATTGACATTAATGGTGATCTCCCTCGCACTTGTTAACGGTTCACATCATTGGCCGGTAATCAAGTGGTTTCTACCATGTTTGACTTCAGATCATTGTAATCACATGGATAGAATCGTACTTTGTGGAAGATGAGACGAAGACCCTGGGCATTTGTTTAAAAGCGCTCATTTCTTTTTACCCAAGCTACGATGGAGTTTTGTATATCTAGCATGGATCCACATTTGTATGGTCGTGGCTATGCTCAAATTTGCGTCTGTATGACATAGATCTATGTTGTGTGTCTGGTAGCTATGTCCAAGTTTGAGTCCTCTATCACATGGATCTACGTTGTATTCTAGTAGCCATGCTTGTTTATTCCACTCATGGAGCTACCTTGTATTGGTCTGCAGCTATGAGTTTGGTTACTTGCGCCTATGAGTCAACATACTGATGTACTACAGATGCCTACTTGACTGCATACTCCGATCGAGTCAACATTTTCATCTCCTGGCAACGACTTGTTCTCAAAGCTCTTGTTTATCGTATCACTCTAAGACTCATGCTTTGGGGGGCATCCTGTTATACCAAAATCCTGTCACCATCATCTGATAAGACCTTTGACATACCTACTTGCCCTAAATCCCAGCTTTTGGAGTGAAAACTAAATGGTTTTTTTTATCAATCTGTCATACAAATTCCCAGCACCGCACTTGCCCCTTTGTCCAAGAGCGGTACCCTGCTTGCACCGCCTTTCATTGGTTGTCCACAAGTGGTGCCACCACCCATTTCCCTTGGTCCATAGGTGGTTATTACCAGAACCGCTCTATCATAGAAGGAGAAGCGCGGTACCCTGGGTAAAAAGGGAAAAAGAGAAGTTTCTCGAGGCTTCTAGATGATAAGCCTCGTGTACTGTTGTATCCCTACTGTTGTGGGTTGGTTGAGCTCGAGACCCCTCATCCTAGGATCTTAGAGGCCACCTCACCCACTAATTTCTCAACCATTTCTATCCATTAAAGCCCTATAAATATGAGCTCATAGCCATGGTTGAGGGGAGAACATTGAAGGTATTGTTATGCTGTTGGATTGATTCTTGGCCCAAGATCATTTGGAGAGAGCATAGAGAGCTGGAGTCAAAGCTTTTGGGGATGAAGAGCTGGTTTCATGGAGATGCATGTCAATACTAAGGCTTGGTTGTAAGCTTCTTCATATTTCTAATGCAAGTTGATTTTTTGTCCCATATATATTGTTGATGTTTTGATTTCAGATATATATTGCTAGATTCCTTAGTCACTAGCATAGATTAGTAGATCATATTCTGGTTGCTTTGATTCGTTTCGTGTTGACCTCTTTTGTAGGTACATAGGTGAACTATCAAAGCCTTGTATTCCAGATATCTAGAGCATCTAGGGAGAGTTATCAGCCTCTCGGATCTATTTGTTCTAGATCTGAACCATTCAGACCAGCAGAACACCTTGCCGTCCACAGGAGGTGAAATATTTCGGTTAACAAAAAGAGAAGGCCACTTTGATACTGGTGATCCAAATTTATGTGAGAATGAAATGAAAGAGCATATATAGAACCACATACACATATATATTGCAAGGAACATAGTTATATAGTAAAATCAAATTCTATTAAATGAATGAAAACATAATAGAGGATAAACTAAAAGCAACTAGAATGGTGGTAGCTTTATCTATGAGAAGCGATGTGGTGACCATGCTCATTCGTGACAAGTTGATTACAAAAGAAGGCCAAAGGGGATTTTTATCATATGTATGAGGGGGGAACCTAACCCTAGGATATGAATCGTAAAAGGGTTTACAGGCTCTGAGGTGGTTAGTTGAGGTGTCAACTTCTTTGGGGCGTAAATTTTGCATACGATCTCCATTTAGGGTGCTAGGTAGCCCATTGGAAAGGTGTTGCCGAGAAGTACAATTTTTTATTGTACAAACATGACCTTGGATTTGTATGGACTATGGCATCACCAAAAATTGTTGTTTAGGGCCTCAAAACAGCCCTAGAATTTTTGAACATGAAAATTTGTTAAAAAAACTACTAGACTGGAAAAAAGAATCTGAGCCAGTGGAATAGTTGGGTGGCCACCAATACCCATTTGGATCGTAATATTTATTATGTATAAATGGAATCCACCTTCAATAGTTTTCTCATTGGGTTTCCAAGGTAATTTTTATGTCTACTATGGTAATTATTGGTGTAATAGTTTGGGCACTATCTAATTCACTCATAACAACATTGTTATTAATTTCTTGATTCTATTTAAATCAAGTCTTATTACAATGTTTCCCACACTCTTTATACACCATATTGACATTGATTTATAGCCCATCTCCTGATTTCCTCTTTAATTGAGTCTTTTAGTGTGCGTTATGACCCAAGGGTCCACATGTGTGGTCCAATGTATATGATATATCCCCAAATGGGGAATACATGGGGTTAAATTTATATGTAATGAAGTAAAGTTATATGTAATAGTGGTTGGAACAATGAAGGGATCACACATGCAATGAGTGAATAAATATATAAAGAGGCCATGCAATCATTGTTAAAGGATACAACAAATTGGATGTATGAATATATCTGGGTATTTAGGAGGTTCTCCCATTATTTAAGTAGTTATTGTATAATTCATATCTCTTTTCTATCTTGAAGTTGTACCCCACATTTACATTTGTTGAACTTTGTTTTACTTTGGCATGTTATGCTATCTTAAGGATTTGGTTCATAACATTTCGTTTCAAAGCATAAGGTGATTGGTTGGGCTCTTTCAAAATGAATCATATATATATATATATATATATATATATATTTCTCTGGGGAGTTTCATATATATATATATTTCTCTGGGGAGTTTCATATAGATAATTTTTTGGAAACTTGAGGATACATATATAAAATTGAGCACATAGATCTGTGGAGAAACACACAATTCAGCAGATAGATCACACAATTTAGTCAATTATTGAAGAATGAAACAGTGCAAAAATGACTTGCAACTGTGAATGCTTTTCATTAATCAAAGAGTAATTAGATAATAATTACAATTAAGTACAATGGCTTAAATAGCCACATGCAATTCGAATCCACATGAGGAAATTCGAATTGATTAGACTCTACTTCACTGTAGGTAACTAATACCTTGTCTAAATCACTATCGGAGGACTCAATAGTTAACATGACCTTGTCTAAACCATTACCGGAGTTCAACGGAGTTCTAAAACACAACTCAAGTTTCTAATTCAGTGTTGAATGAGGCTAATTGATTGTGGTAGATGAGAAATGCGCCTCTCCTGCATACAGTCATGCAAACCTAGCGCTAACTGAATGTAACTGACTCCTAACTCAGCTTGACTAGTCACTAATGGAACTCAACTGATGAAGGTTGGTATCGGCACTCCCAGTGGCTCCTAAGTTGTAGGAATTGATCTACGAGGCTCCTAAACTGATGCATGCAAGTGCAATCAGTGGCAGTAGGCCTCAATTAGTGTTCCCCACACTTTAGTAACTGGAACATGTACCCCAATTAGGCCAAGTGGACCCAGTGGTGCTAGTGACTAAAACTAGACTGGATCGACTCCCGATTTAGACATGACTCCTGATTTAGACATATGACCAAATTGGACAAGGTAGGATTAATAATCCTAACACCCCCCTTGAATGATAACTTGGGAAATCTGTGGGCCCTGGTAACTAGGACAATAGGTCACCCATTACATCAAGTAAGGTAAAGTAACTTCTCAATACAAGGAGCTAGGGAAAAAACCACATGGGAACCCCCCCCCCCCCCTCTAATTAAGCAGGTAGAATCAGGATCAATCTGGTTCTTATGTGCACAGGTATCCTGGGGCCTAGCATGTGAACCTCTCCATAATTATGTCTAGAGGAATCTTCCTCTTTGGAAGAAGAATGATATGCTCAACTAAATCAGAAATATAGACAACTGCAGGATGAAGAGTGGACCCATGTAGAGAAACTACAATCAACTGATAAGTGAGAAAAGGTTCTTGAGGATTCAAAACATGTGAGCAACACTCAAGAAACTGATATGTTGCAGCCATGAACAAAAAACCATGAGTGGTAAAATCAGCCCCAAGTGTTAGGAGCAAGTGTTCAGGCGGATGTAGAATGTCTTCCTCTTTACTAGTTCTGTGAGGAGATGAGCATGTGATCAATGGTAGAGAAGCACTGGGACTATGGAGAGCGAATTCTTGAGCTCCATAGTCTAATATAGCTTCAAAAATATATAATGATTCACAAAATAAAATATCAGCAACCTCATAAGAGGAAACTAACACCAAATCCACAGCAATAGTTTTGAAGAGAAATTGTGGTACTTGATTTTTCACACCAGAATTGGTGAGAGAAGCTACAAGCATGACTAAAAGCTCTTGGATTTTAAAATTTGAGCCAAGTAATATCAGATCAGAAAGTAAATTAGATATAAATAGGTTCACAACAGATCCAAAACTGTGAAATGAAATCAAATCCCCAGCAACAGTTTTGTAGGAGACTTGCGGTACTTGTTTCTTCACACCGTTGATGAGAACAACTACAAGCAGTACTGAAAGATTATGAATTTGAAATATTGAACCAAGAAATATCAGATCAGATACAAATAAGATCATATCAGATCCAAAAGCAATAAGTCTTGGGAAAGTAACCATAACTTTCACTTAGCACATCAATATTAGCTCAAACCTATGGCATTGTAGAGAAGACATACTAGGATACTGTAGGACTAAATTTAAGAATTAGAGGGGCTAGAATTATAGGTTTAGCTTAGGTGGAAGGTCGACTAACAAGATAGTCTCCAAATTAGGGTTTTAGAAGGTATGTTTTCTTGAAATTAGCATAACTTTTGACTCGAAAGTCCAATTTAGGCGATTCAAAAGTTTTTGGGAGGAAGAAACACAAAATAATATGTTGG
The DNA here is from genome assembly GCA_001517045.1 of Pseudotsuga menziesii. Classification (NCBI taxonomy): domain Eukaryota; kingdom Viridiplantae; phylum Streptophyta; class Pinopsida; order Pinales; family Pinaceae; genus Pseudotsuga; species Pseudotsuga menziesii. Next base: position 58,539 of record LPNX010767051.1, read on the forward strand.
AGAAAATAATATTATCCATTATATATCATTATTTTTAGTATATGAGTTTGGAAGTTGAGGGTTAAGATTAGACCTTAGTAAAAAAATGGGAATAATACCTATGCCTAATGGATGAAGATAAACATGAAATTGATCTTATTGAATGGCTCAGGATGGTGAAGGAAAATAAAAATAATAATTATAGGGAAAGTATTCATTTTATAGGTGTTTTTTTTTTAAATTATGTATGAGTGTTGATAGAGACACTAACTAAATTCCACATAAGAATACTTTAAATAATTGTCCTAAAACAATGGATCAAGAACTCAAAAATGGTAGTGAGTCATACAATTGAAGATAATTCCGTGGAAGCTAAAGAAGAAATTCCAAATTAAGGGAATATAATGAAAAATTAAAATAATATATCCAGAAGAAAGATGAGGATTTTTCGAAGATACAAGCCCTTAATGAATCACTTAGTAAGAAGGTTCATAAATTGAAGCAAGAAAAAAGTAGCAAAGGAAAGTGGGAAATGACGAGTCAAGGGTAGAATGGAAAAATAAGGACGAAGAAATATGTAGATTACAAACCGTTCTTGAATGAGGAAACCATATAAGAGTTATACACACTATTAATAAATTATAAGCACAAAATGTAACACTAGATATTCCCTTCCAAATCTATCCAAAATGTGTCAATTGTGTTAATTAATTCAATTATATTAATTATGTTAAAGAGGATAATTATGTACAATTACAATGTTGAATCCATTTTAACACTCCTCAAAGAAATAAGATCTCAAATAGATCAAGGTGATTAGGTATAGTTTTAACTTCTTTCCTTAAATACTTTTGCATGCAGATATGTAATTGGGTGTTCATGTATATTTTTAGCTTCTTTTCCAAAATATTTTTAAATGCAAATATGTAGTTGATCTATTGAATACAATAAATGTATCCTCAATAAATATGAGATAAGTAACATAGAAGAAGGGATCTTTATCTATTTGTAATAGAGACGTATTGTATCGGTAGTTTCATAATTGAGAAAATACTTTGAACAATACACTATACATAGTTCATAAGACTCCACTTTAGATGTTGGATGTCAAGGGATGCATCAGCAATGACATGAAGCTCAACACCGCCCAACAATATTTATTTTCCAAAATTGGGTAACACACAAAGGTATAAAGGGATAGGAAAAGACATAATCAATATATAACATGGTAGAGTTACTTATTAATCTAAAGGATAATGTTCTTGTTTGTGAACATCTAATACTAATATTGACAAAGAATAATGTGTTTCTAAAATAATATGGTCTTAAAGAGAGTGAGAGTTTTTTTAGCCAAAAGCTTATCTTGACCAACTTTGTAAGCATTTTATGATTGTTATGTTTTATAAGGATTTACCTATTGGTGAATGTGGAAATGTAAATGGAATTCATTTGGCTAAATGGTAGTGTGTTGTAAGGCATAATGATTTATAAGTGCATAATGTATTTAGGGTAGTAAGTGTTGTACAAGGTTCATTTGATTCATTTTATGTTTGAATTAAATAATATGTATGGTGATTTATTGAAAAAAAACTAACGGTTATGTTGTCAGTTTTATTTTCAATAGTGCATGTGTGTTTGTGTTAAAATATGCACCCTGACTGACTCCAGAGAGGGCATGGCTATCACATATTGGTTTAATATGACTTGATTTGGATTTCAAAAGGTGGATTGATCACCAAGACTTGAAAAGAAAGAAAAAGACAAAGAAGTTATGGCAGATCAGTGATGGACCATTGGGTAATGGAGTCATAAACATTCTACTCATCGAAGGCATTAAAACTGCTCATCAGACAACAAGATTCATATGCTGATGGATATAATAACAGAATATGTACAAAAAGAAGAATATCTATAGAACATAGATCCTCTGTGGAGAATAAAACTTGAACATAAACAATGATCAACTAGCAAGTCACAACAAACTGCTACTTAAAAATATGTGAATCAAAGGCAATTATTGATCCTCAATGTCTGCAATATATTCAAGCAATATATAAATGGAAAATGGAAAACAAAGTCACACCTACCAAAAAGCAATAAAAATACTGAAACTAAAGCAAATTCAACCCGAATATTCTTATTATACTAAGATCATTCAGTCAATCTCAACTGTATCTGTTTCATAATGCATACAACTGTGAATCGAAGAGCATTCCTATTCTGAATATGATGATCTGATTTGTTTAAAGATTAGAAGGGTTAATTAATGTACAATTAGATCTCATTGATACATTACATAAACTAAATTAAAAGACTTCAATAATAAAATATGGATAAGACACCACACAAATGACTATAATCTGCTACAACTTACATATCTCTATATTCAAGGATTTATCATTTAATTAGAAAACAATTTCCAAGATTTTCTTTATCATTTAATTAGAAAAACAATTTCCAAGATTTTGAAAAAAATTGAAAATAAACTTCATCCATTCATAGAACATTTATGTACATGAATGAACTTCATCCATTCATGGAACATTTATGTACTTATGGGTTCACAACTTAGTCTGCACTAATTTTTCCCATTCAATGTTTTTGTTCAATTGTTCATCACACATAGTAGCCTCATTATAAAAAAGAATTAAACTACCAAGATAATAACTTATTTAGCATGTATTGGTTCACAACTTCCTCAACACTAATTTTTTTTGGGTTCAATGTTTTTGTTCAATTATTCATCACACATAGTAACCTCATTATCAAAAAGAATTAAACTACTTACTTGAAAAAAGAAAATAATATTTTGATAGTAAACTAATATGTTCTCTTATTATATACATACATTTTATATATTAAATAATAATTAAGAATATGAATTACAAAGAACTTAAATTATATACATACATTTTATGTATTAAATAATTAAAAATATGAATTACAAAGCACACATACTCTGGATATTAATGAAACAAATTTGTTTTTTTAATATATTACCATTTATTTACATTTAAGTATTTAGAATTTTAGATAAATATAAATATAATTTTTTTACAATTAACCAAGTGAGGATCATACCCCATACACATAGAGACACTCAGGGAAAGGGGCTAGAGCTTGTATTCCGATAGGGGCTATATAAAGACATTCAGGTGACTGAGGTTGAGCCTTTCACGGAGAAAAGGTCCTCGTATCAAATCTTCTCAAGATGAAAACCTTTTTTAGAGGGACAAAATTATCTGTCATGGTAGGTTTTAGGCAAAACATTTGTTATGACAGAGTCTCACACCTAATATGGGGGAAGACCACTATATTTTTATCAATAATAGTCTTCTTCATGGATCACTAAAAGTCTACTCCATCTTCGTCAATTTTTGATATTAATGAAATAAATGTTTTTTTTAATATATTATAATCTATTTACATTTAACTATTTAGATTTTAGATAAATATAATTTTTTTTAAATAAATATGATTATAATTTTTTATTGAATAAATATTTTAATAATACTTGATTTTATAAATATAATTTACATTACATAATTAACATTATACATTTTATTATCATATTTTTACATTTAAAAACCTTAATTAATCATTTTAATTATTTAAAATGAAATAAAAGAATAATAATAATAATATTTTTAAGATTTATTTTCAAATTCTTTGACTAGATTCATTTCTTCAATGACCAAATAGGTATAAGAAAAAGACTAATAAAATAAGTATTTTTAAGATTTATGTTCAGTAATTCGTGTGTTTAGTGATCAAATCTAGTATAAGAAATAGACTAATAAAATGTGAAATTTTAAAGATTTTGGCTATAAAATATACTTCCACATTACTAAAAAGAAGCCACCACAAAGCGAAGCGAATTCTAGGATTATAGCTATTTTAATGTGATTACAGCTACACAATAACAAAAAAAAGCAATAAAAATACTGAAAGTAAAGCAAATTCAACCCGAATATTCTTATTATACTGAGATCATTCAGTCAATCTCAACTGTATACACTGTTTCATAATGCATACAACTGTGAATCGAAGAGCATTCTTATTCTGAATATGATGATCTGATTCTACAGGGATCAGTTCACTTTATTTACTTATAATGATGTTAACTCTGATATCACGACGTTAACCGCAGAAGACGACGTTGTAATTAGAAGTACCAGAAGGGCAGGTGAAGGTGCTGGTGGCATCGTCCTTGGCATAGCTGTACGCCTGTGGGCACTGCCCCTTGAAGAATTTCGAATAGTTGCTGGGAGAGCAGTTGTTCAGGTAGGCGCCTGTGCAGCAGTATCGCGGCGTATTGAAAGCAGCACAAGCACTCCTGCATCCACCCGTTACTTTCAATTCTGAAGGGCAGATGGCATTTATGTTGCTGCTGCATCCTATTCTTTTGCAATTAGAGTTTGACGGAGTTACTGTGAGAGGCAGATTGAAGCCATCGACAAGAGAAATATCAAGGAAATCTTGATTCTGGTACTGATTGAGCGCATATTCAAAAAGAGTTGCGGGGACACTTCCATAGCCTTGACAGTTCAGCAACCCGCCGCAATCACCAGTGTTGCATTTGCCTCTCCCGCTTGCGTCGAAGGAGCAACCGGTGCGACCCCAAATTCTGGCTTGTGTTGTTCCTGCGGCAACGTTAAAACTCCATGTTTGGCCCTGTCCCAACGCTTTACCGCCACCGGGGCTTGCAGCGGCCCAAACTGTGTATGGACACTGGTTCGTCACTACCAATGTTGCGCCTTGGGCACCTGCAGTTCAGCAAGCAATATTTACATTAATATATTTGTGCAAATAGCATAGCATAGCATAGTCAAGATACAGATGAAGTAAATAAATAAACTATATGGTAGCCATAGTCCATCCTGAAGAAGTGAGCACAACCTCAACCTGTTGAGATTGAGCTTACCTTGCAGATAAACAAGAATGGCTAGTAATGTTACTGCCGCTGTGATCCAAACGGAACGTCCTGCAAAACTATTTTGCTTCCCCATTGCAACGGGCAAGCATCAACCAAACCAAACAAGCACTTAACGCAGAGATAGAACGTCGACTGAGATGAGGAAATTAATGATGTTAAAGACGTGAAGTATTATATATAGGCTACCCAGCGATCCATGAATGCGAACAAGAACCATCTCCAAAGATGTCAAAGACTCGTTTTATCCTTATCCTTTTCCTGACGGTGGAGCGTGTAGCGTACAATAAGCGCCACTGTCTAGATAGATCTAATGAGTAGTGTGTGACCAAGACCAAGACCAGCAGGCGAGGTCGCGCCGCCTCACTGAATTTTCTATCGTGTCATTGCGTCATGGCAGGCACACTGATTAGACCTAAATACCAGCTTGTTTTCCACTTAATATTAATATTAGAGTAGAGTAAGTTAAATTACTTGATTTTCCCATTAGAGTGATGCATTGACGGACTAGCCCTAAATATATGTATTGTATTCACTATATATATGGTTTTCCCAACCTAACATTCACTATATAATTCTACCTTTGACGCCATGGCCATTGGCAAGCCTTTTACACATTACTCTAATCTTTTTGACGAAGACCAGCAGCTTGGTCGCGCCGCCGCACTGATATTTGTGCTTGTCATGACAGGCATAAAGACGGATTAGTCCTAGTGCTTCCATTGGAGACTAGACAAGACTGGGACATATCCCATATAGAAAAGGTAAATGAATATTAAAACTTTTATATTCACAATTGTTTACTTGTTATAATGAGGGAGTGAGCTAAACTCTAGACCATTTGCACCTTTGCTATCGAAATTCGGAAATTCGGCCAGGGAATTTATGACGCATTGTGTTGAATGTGTGACCTATGGGCTTTCTTTGAAATCTGATGAATTTAATTCACAAAATCTGTTGTTTGTTGGACAATTTTAAAAAGATTTTTTTCAAAAAGTAAGCTTTGAATGTAGTCCCTAAAGTCGGCTGGTTAATTAAAACTTGAGTTCAATGTCCAAGAAGTTTTTTTTTCTTTTTCTTTTGTAAACCTTGAGCTTGACCTGACATAGTGGGATGGTGAGTGGAGATCAAGACTAAACTTTTGAAAGAGATATGGGAAATGGACAAAAGTAAACCTTGAGCTTGATCTTACATAGTGTTGGTTAATTAAAAGTTGAGCTCAATGCCCAAGTAGTTTTTTTTTTCTTTTTCTTTTGCAAAAAGTAAACCTTGAGCTTGACCTGACATAGTGCCATGGTGAGTGGAGATCAAGACCAAACTTTTGAATGAGATATGGGAAATGGACAAAAGTAAACCTTGAGCTTGATCTTACATAGTGCTGGTTAATTAAAAGTTGAGCTCAATGCCCAAGTAGTTTTTTTTTCTTTTTCTTTTGCAAAAAGTAAACCTTGAGATTCACCTGAGTGGAGATCAAGACTAAACTTTTGAATGAGATATGGGAAATGGACAAAAGTAAACCTTGAGCTTGAGCTTACATAGTGCGAAGTAACTTTTTGCAAAAAGTAAACTTTGAACTTGACCTTACATGGTGCGATGCTAAGTGGAGATTAAGACTTAACTTTGGAATGAGATTGGGCTTCCCTACTTGCATATCAGAGGGGACTCTTCGGCTATTATCAATTGGCTCAATGGATTGGTTTCCTTGGAGACACTTGAATTAGCAGGTTGGTGTATGGATATCTCACATCTCCGATCTTACTTTATCCATCTCAAATCAACGCATATCTTCAGAGAATTCAACGTTTAGGCAAATCGTCTATCTAAGGAGGCACTCCATATTTCAGCTAGGTTACTAGATTACATGGAATTTATTGAGGGAACATGCATTTGGCATGGCTCAGCACAGCTCTTTTGAACTTGTTTTTTTCACTTTTATGTGACTGTGTTTTTTCTGAATATCATCTCTGATGATTGTATGACAAGTGTTATTATGATATTACTTTCCAGCTGAGTGCCTCCTCAGATTTATTGAACTATCTGGAGCTAAATGATGATATTGGGCTGATTTGGGAGGGAGACTAGAAGATCTTACAAGTCTGCTCGCCTCACATGTACTAAGAATGATGGTACATTGATCTTGTCGGTTCTTTATGTTAGTGTTCCTCTTGCTGATCCCTTATGTGTTCTTTGGAAAAACTGAATCCAAGATTGGGATGGATGTATTGAAGAAGTTGTTTATTGAAATGTATTATTGCTGATGAACAAAGGTTTCCTTTGATTCATATGAATATCAAGGAAATGCTATTTTTCTCCTAGAAGAAACTTTGGAATGAGATATGGGAAATGGAACAAAGAGTAGTAACATTTAACATAAAAACACTTTATTCCTCTTTTATAACATAAGCCATTTAAAAAGATAAATATGAAGTATTATTTTAAAATAATAAAAAATAATTTTAAAATAATATTGTATATATATATTTTAAGTCATTTTTTAAAATAAATACAAAGTGTTATTTTAAAATAATAAAAATAATTTTAAAATAACATTATTTTATATTTATCTTTTTAACTTTTTAATATTTGGTTTTATATAAATAAAATAATTGTCATTAAAAAATGACCTATAAAATCAAAATAGCATAAGTTAGATTTTGATAGATAGAACCATATATAAACAAGAGCCACGAGGTGGCAATGTCCCCAACATTGTCACTTGCGGCTACAAAAGAAAGGAGAGAAAGGTTGTAGTTGTGATTGTAGTCCAAAAATAAAAACCTAGAGCGTTAAAACTACTTCATTAGCAAAGATGCTACCAATAACTATGTAAAAATAAGTGTGATTCTACCAATAACTACGTAAAAATGTGTCGTATAATCTCCCTACGAATATAACATTGACAATGAATATAATATGTCTATCGAACATGGTAGACACATCAAACACCTAACCCTAACCTTCACGTGGAAGCCAAAAAAAACATAACCGAGGCATATGCAAAACCTGATAGTGAGGAAAATGCATTGGGAAGAGGGGAACTCCAGCACCATAACTACAAAATGTGGAGTAGAGACATTGAGAAAACTTCATGACGCCCACTAATCCTAGAAAAGTAAACACCCCTCTCTCGATTGTTTAAACACATATGTAAGGAATAAGAAATGCACCATGCCAATCACACTACATGAGGCAGTTTGCAGACAGTGGCATGAATCTAAAATCAAAGGTAATTAAGAAGGAAATTATTAATCATGTCTCTATTACTTTTATAAACACAGGATATAATATAATGTTGTTAATATTGTTTTGTGAAATCTAGAAAGAAGTACATAAATATATATAACAAAGAAAGAAAATTGGTACATCTTTAACAAAAATAACATTAGATAAAGAAAGAAGTATAAGAACATAGAAATACAAGATATGAAAATAGAAATACAAAAAGGAAAAAAATAAAGCATTCTAATTCCAAAATATTATTTAAACTATATAAAGATATACTTAATATAATTTTTTTATTAAGAAAAACATATTAAAATATAAAATTGCAAAAAAGAGAAAAATAAAAACAATTTAGTATTCCTAAATATTTTAAGTAATTTAAAAAACTAATAAAAAGAAATCATAACAACCAAGAAAGAAGTATGAAAACATAGAAGTACAGAAAAAAGAAGTATGAGAACATAGAAGTACAAAAAGGAGAAATAAATATTAGAATAGCCTTTGGGTGGTACCTTTCCCGGGAAAACAATTTTGTTCATAATTTCTCAAACAAGTTTATTAAACGCTCTTCATCCCACCCGCTACTCCACCCGAGCCAAACCCCACCTCAGGTTTTGTCTAGATTATTCACTGCTCAAGAAAAATATAAACTCATTACCAAGGATGTGAGAGTCGTGAAGGCTAATAATGGTTAAAAGTGTACTCCAAAAAAAAATAAAGAAGTGCTATATTTTGTTTAACATACAAATTCAGACTTGTGGTTTCCAACTGAATTGACATGAAAATGAGTTTTAACTGAGTTAAAATATAAAATATATTATTTGCCTAAGAATTGCAGTAAACCAGAACCCAATTTCCCATTATTCTTCTCTATTTCGTGCATCCACTTACAATTTCCTAGACGATGCAAGGCCAAACTGGACACATGTCAAAGCCGCTACCGAAACGAAGTGATTGACTTCTTCACTCACTGGTATTCCAGTAACATCATGTGAGTAAGCAAGCAAGCAAAGCTGGTATTCCTCATCTTCTAAGTCTGTAGGTAAAAAGCAAGCAAGCAAACAACGAAGCCAGTGAAACAGAAAAAGAAAATGAAGATTGTGTGCGACAAACAGGAGAGTTGGTTGTCGCGTGGCAGTTGATATGCGCGTGGCTTGAAGTGTGTTGTGGGCCACGTTGCAATGGAATCAACAATCTCGGCACAATGGTTTTGGTCATTTGTAGACCGTAGCTGCAGCTGTGTTGTATATAAAATATTGCGATAAAAGTATAAAGGATAAATGCGCGAATGAATGAAAGCTCACAGTTCAAAAATCTTTGGATTTTCTATACAGATGTCAAACTGTCCAGTTTCCATTAAAGAGAATATATAATAACATGGAGAATTCAAGAAACAGTCCAAATTTACAATAATAAAATCCATAATGTGTAATGGATGCTCATCAGGTTACCACTACTGGAAAATCAACGAACCCATAAATATTCTTGGCATGGTTCTTCAAGGCTTACCGATGACCTCCATCTTTCATCGATATTTGGAGCGCAGATATCCATACTCTGAAACTTCATTGATACCTATTTAATGATGAAGAAATTACAAATCCAGAAGTGGAAGGATAAATTGAAAATTGCAAAATGATTTTCTCTGTTTATTTGTAGGGATTTGGATTAGTTGGAGACAATGGCAGAAGAGTATTAAATAGAATTGAAGGGTAAATAATTAAGATAGAGGGAAAAGTTATTTTAATACATTGTTATTTTATTTACTAACACAACCATAATTTAA